>OY730485.1:9209629-9809629 GCA_963422695.1 Xylophagus ater | reverse complement strand
TGAATCATAACATCGCGACTTTAATGATGAGGCCAAAATGTAATGTACTACTAAAAAATAATATATATACATATACTTATAGTGTTTTGTTGCCTTAACAATGTTCATTATTTATTTATTTTTTTTTTATTCTTAACATTCAAAAATCATCAAGTTAATCATGAGAAAATTAGAAAAAGCTCACTAAGAAAAAAAAAATATATATATTTTGGCTTTTGTTCATTAAATTAAACCCGTTAAGGAAAATATCTTATATAGGAATCCATTTAGAAATATATCGGTAGTGATTAGTCCAAGAAATCGTAGATAATTAAGTAGAAATGATGAGATCAGACATTTTTATATGTTGCTTTAATAAAACTCCCACGATTTATGAAGATAAAATACAAAAATTAAAAAAATACTCAACTTAGGATAAATTAGTTTCTTTTAAAAATATAAATGTGTCTTCTTCAAACGAAGGTATTTATAAATTACTTTTCAAATGTGGAAAATATACTATATGTCGTATATGAACGAATGTACTTATATTTATAAATAAACTATTTTGATGTAGTACTCTGATTAATTTTGTATTCCCTATTGTCTAAACACCTGTTTATTTTAACTTTAGTTGAAAGTTTCATTCGAAGTTATAGGGTTATCGAACACATTGATAGAATGGGTCTCGTATGAGATTTTATCAAGAAGCTTCATACATAAGCCCGGAATTTGACATACACGAACAGACAGACAGACAGACACTTCATGGGAATAAGTTTTAACAATTTAGGACATGTTTACATCTGACATTTGTTCGCCGAATTTCTGTCGTCTAACGAAAGTAATATTTAAATCAAGTATCAGATAATTTATTTGGTGGATAAATGTCAAATGGAAGCAAGACGTTAAAACCTTTAAAAATGTGGAGATTTGCAAAAGCAAAATTGTCAGTTCTTTTATTTAGATTAAGATATGAATTATTATCAGATATTTTTGAACAAATAATTTATTATCGTTTCAAATTTCGTATTTATTTTTCGATTTTATTTATTTGGATTCTTTAAGGATATTATTAATATAAGCTGTTTCTAAAAAACTGATGTAAATTTATATTAATTGAATATTTCTGGTTGCTAATTGGCATGAAAAAACATCAAAAGAATGGAGTATATCGTTTTATTTGTAGGTACTCTTTATTTAAATAGAGTAAAGTGTTAACCTCAAAATCATAAGATTATAATCCCATCCAAATCTGTTTCTGAAATAAAACGAAATCAGTAGTAATACGTTTAGTGGTAAGAATTATTAGTTATCTTATTCGATCTAATCAAAAGATTTAGGTGTCATTGCTGGTTTTTTCTTACGAATATTTAAAGTTTAGTAAAACTTTTCACATTTCATTGTAGTTGTTAGAGTTCTTAAAGTAATATCTGAAAATGGTTTATTTCATCTTTTGTCTCAAGATATATAAGCAGACACCACAAAATTTGATTACTCATAAAATTCTGAGTTTATTTAAAAAATACTGTCTCTTTTTAAAACTCTTTTATTTCTTAGAAAATTATGATATTAAACCATTTAAATTGAAGTCATTAAACTTTAAATAAACTTAATCGTAACTTGATATATTTCCATAAAATTTATTAACATTTTTCATTTTCCAATTTAGTCGGAAAACTTCAAAAAACAAAAGTTCTTTTCAAATCTTCAAATTGTTCGGTTTATTATTTTCTTTATCCGTCTTCATGCTCCAATTTCAAATCAATTGAATTTTCACTTTAGCAAAGTGTGTACACAAAATAAAGCAATTTTCTTAAATTACAGTCAATAACGAATCTCATATAAGCCCTTTTTTTTTTCATTGAGCAACCCTTCAAAAAATTTATTTCACAAATTTTCACAAAATTTTCACGCTTTTTTTATTGTATGTAGAGAAATTTTTTGCACGTCACGCGTCAATTGTATAGAGAAAAAAAAACGGTAGAGCATATTCTAGACTGTACATAGAGAACGTGCCAATAAATTTTCGCACATTTTTTATATGGTTCCTTTTTGACAATTCGAAAGAAAATCTCATATTTTGCCTATCATATTTTGTTCTAACATCAAAATATATATACTATATAAGAAAATTCGTCCTTTTTCTTGTGGTGAATGAGGACAAATCAGTCGTGATCTGAATTTTAAAATTCATTTCTCAAGTATAACATTATAAACATTTATCCTGTATGCCTGAAAATATGTTATTCATCTACCCTAAAAGAGAAGAAAAAAAAACATAAATATCAAATTTTCAGAAAAATATCAATATCCACTTTAGAGTATGCCAAGTGAATCCCAAATCATGTAATTTTCCATTTGCTTAAAAAGATTTGGATGTATATTTTTGTAGTTTTGTAATGGGCGGATATGTATATAGTAAATTTTTTTTTACTATTTAACAAGAAAGTAAGAAAAACAGCACCCTATAGTTACAACAAGCTACAGAAAATTATGCCTGTAGATACTAAAATATAGTACAAAAACTTTAGTTATTTTGAAGTGATTTTAGTTATTCTATTAAAGTTATGTTCTTCCAAAGAAAAATTTTTGACTATTTTTAAAAGCAATCTGCTGCTATTTTGTAAAATGTTGAATGTTTTCCTATTCTTTTTTTTTGACAAAAGTATGAGTCTAAAAAGGAGAAATATTTGCCGAATATTGTAAAAGTATACACGGAAATAAAATTATGCAAATTAAACATGTAAATAAGACTTTCGTATAAAATTTTGAAACATATTGTGGAAATTCGAAACGTTAAAGATAAGAATGAAAATTTTATGGACTTACAAAAAATGTATGGATTTGAATATTTTCCTTTTGATAGGTTCAATAAAAAAAAAAAAAAAAATTTTTTAATTTTCCGAATATTTAATTTTCAGGAAATTTTATTTTAATTGTAATAATTTCGGTTTACAAATGAGAAGAAAACCAACAAAAAAGGCATATTTATAGTAATATTCTATATGTTACCCTTTTATCTATAGAATCACAAAAATACAAAGTACTTAAGCAGATGTTTCACAACATAGAAATACAGGCTCATCTGTAATCCTTTTAAAAATTATTTAATTTTGTTATATCAATTTTAGACTCAAAATATTAGGCAACATTTAAGTATCATCACTTTTGTTAGATTTCCTACAACCCTTTAAATAAGGTTTCCTTATTTTTGGTCATATAGAAAGTTTTCAAACAAGGATTTTACAATATACATCCCCTTTTTTTTGTCATTTAATCGTATATACCACATACCGCAATCACATAATTATAAAATGCCAGAAATGCTTCAGAAAGTCTTAAAATGATTTGTAGCCATTCACATATGATTTATTTAACTAAATAAAGCTCTAATTTCAATATTAAATTAAACAAATTGTTTGTGTTTCATAACTTCAAGGGATTTATCATATCTTACTCAATTTTGTGGTGTAAATAAATATTATGATTAAATTGTCTTAAAATTTTTCAATATTAGATAAATTATGAAAAAAAAAGAAGAAAAATGTAGGATTTTCATTTAATTTACTAGAATAATTGATAAGGAAAGGAAAATAGGATATACAGTGCGATTAATTTGTAAAATGCAAAATGATTTACGATTGAATTCGGTGAGAGAAAACGTTATTTTGTATAAAATTTACGCATGATTTAATACTTTTTCTGGTTCTGTTTTATCTCGCGAAATAGTTAGAATAGACATTTTTTGAATTCACCTGGAATTTTATGTTTTATATGATAACGTTTTTTAAATACAAATTTTATTGTGTACTTTTTAAGAATTTATATCTAGTTGAACATTTTTGCACAAATGACACTGACAACTTGTTTACGTAGCCGTAAAAAATTTTCTATTTTGTAAGTAATTGCAATTTGGTTCTAATGAATTGTGTCAAGTGTAGAAAGCGGAAAATATGTGAAAATTATCAAAGCCTGTACTTGAATTGGGACTTTTCAAATGTTAGCAAAATCTACTACTAACCAACTTTGTAACAAGCAATGATCATTGTAATTTCTCCATAAAGTTTTTATTTTTAATGCAAACATTTCAAAATTTAAAGTAAATATTTGTATTAAACGCCTAGGACTGCAACATAAGTTAGTTTTATTAAATTTTGTAAAACTACACCGAACGAAATAATTTTCAGAAATTTACTATAACTTATTGTTGATATGACTATGAAGAAAATACTATCAAAAATGGTAAGAGTAAAAATTGTTACCATTTATTACTTTATTATTACCATTATAGTTTCAGTTACATTTTACCACGCTTAGTTATACACAAATCATAATTTAAAACATAGTAATCTTGCTATTAAGTCCATTAGGACGTCATAGTAAAAAAGACTGACAATTGTTAAAACATATGTATTTAGTACTGATTGATTTTACTATGAGCTTCCATTCATTTGATTATGCATCAGAATGAAAATTAGCTATTCTGAGATCATTGTATTTACTATTCAATAAGGGATTGGATAAAAATCAAAATAGTTAATTTAACCAATATTACAATGTTTTTTTTTGCTATAATTTCATATATCTTTTTAATATTTTTATAATATAGTAATATAAGGTATTCTCTTGCCTATTGATAGATTACTATAATCCTTACAATCCCTTCGTTTTTCCTAGTAAAAGCTTTGATTAAAATTCATATGTAAAATTACAATTACTACTTTTATTATTTTTTTTATTTTGAATAATTGAACGTCAATTATTATCCTATTTAATATTTATTCCACCTTATCAAGTCATGAAAATCCACAATAACAATGTTTTACGATGTCATAAAATTTTTTTTATTCAATGTAAATAGTTAAAAAAATCCCGCGATGTCATCAAAGTTCGTAAGGTTAAAAGCGTATGTACATGCAAATACGCATAAATATAAATTTTTGGATATATGAAAAAAAGTAATTGCTTTTAAAATAATATTCAATGCACCTGTTTTACAGAACGTTCAAATTAAAAATTCAGTAGATTCATATGAAAAGGGTGAGATTTTTCTTTTGGCTCGTTTTAGAAATAAATCGAAAGCTTGAAGCATTTTGGTTTTAGAAATAAGATATTCCGAAGTATACTCAACGACCCTTTAATGGCCATTAAAAGCATCCTACTATGAACCATTTATATGCAAACTATTACAGTGTAGTAATATAGCTGTTTAGAAAATCACTAAAAGGACTCTCGAGTTTTGAATATATATATATTTTTTTTTTGGGGATAGCCTTTTTGAAATTCAAAAGATTCACCCCCATAAAGGATGTAAAACACTTTTTGTTCAGGGTTACCTCATGACTAAATGGTAATTATTCTATTGATAAATGACATATAGAAATTGTCTGCAACATGAACAATTTCGGTAGTATTATTTCTATCGGTAGTAAAAATATTGGGTCAGAAAGTTTTTGCGTTTTTTTTTGATTGGGTTGTGAAAACTAAGTTTTTCATTCCAAACAAAAACTTTATTAAACAATGTATTGTCCATTTTAGTCGATGGGCTTTAACCATTTTCCTGTCAAAGCCATTATCCTGTCACTATAGAACTTTTATGGTACGTGTTCTAGGCGAAAACCCAAGACAAATCATTTTCACAAATTTTTTTGGAAATTTTAAGAAGTTCTGAAAAGACCGAAACAAATGGTAGCGTGAGGTTGCACAGTCCATCAAAAGTTGTATGTGGTCAAAACTTGTGGTCGTCTACCGTTATCATAATGAAACACAAAACTATTGCGATTCACCAATTCTGGACTCTTCTGTTTGACGTTTTAATGGTTTTCAATACTCGATTTCGATGTGTTAAGATTCTGAGCAATCTCCTGTGTTATTAAATATCGATTGGATTTGATAAATGGCTTTATTTTATCATAATCAACAATGTAATGGCTTTTAGGCCCATCGAACACAATATTAAAGCAATTTCAATAACAATAATTTCATTCTTCAATAAAAAAAGAACACAAATAGGGTTTCACTAGACTAAAATTAATAATATCCATAGCATTTATGACTATATTGATTATTTGAATATATTAATTAGAAGTCGGATAATAATCCCATTAAATGTTTTTCAACATTAAATATTTTTATAAATCAAAACTATACCACGTAATGCGAAAATCCGCGACTAATAAAGATTTTTTTATGAAGTCCATTAAAAATTAGCGTCAGGCTATTATAAATAACATCTAACTCTGATATACTGTGTTTTATATATGAACTACCCAAATCGAAATCCTTTTTCATATTTTTAAGTCGATTCCATTCTAAAAACCAAAACTTTTTTCATAGAATGAAAAAAAAAGAAGATGTAAAACATTTTGAATGAATGACAAAAGGGATGATCCTCTTGGCTTTAACTAATAACATGAAAGGGTTATAAGAAATTTATAAAACGTAAATAATTTAAAAAGGATTTCATTAACGCCATCACATGATTTCATCATAAAAGAATAGATTCTATTTTTGTTCTTTTATTATTATTTTATTATTATTTTTCTCATTTAATTACCCTACAAAACCACCAAAACGAAGAAAAAAAAAATACAAATCAAATGATAAAACCCTCTTATACCCTAAATCTTGAAAAACTCTTTTGACTTAGTCTCAATTGAATCATTCTCCAAAGAATATCTTGTACAGAATTTCTTTTGTAAGCATAAAAACATATCAAATTAAATATAAAAACCTTTTAAAAAACAACTTATTTTGATCCTTTATCTTGGTAATTGATAATTTCCCTGATTTATCAATTTTTGGTAAATCATAACGATTACAAAATTTTTATCCTTTCATCCAAAATTTCAGAAATATTCCTCTTAATAAATTTTTATCCTGTTGATCCTATTTGGGAAAAATTCTTTTTTTTTTTTCTTTGCCTGAAATACCTTCGTTAGAAGCCCACCTTCAGATTTGGGAATACTTCAATTTACTATCATTTTCTTATCAAATTTCACGCAATTTTTGACGCTTTAACAATGCTCTTTGAGGGTGGAATATAACCTTTTTATCTTATTATTGCTTTATATTATTTTGAGATTTTTCTAAAAACTGTAATAAGAATATACTACAAGAGTTTAAAATTATTTCAGATAACAATATAGGTGGTTACGTAAATAGATGGCATTGTTGTAAAGTGCGCGGAGATCACAAATTGTGGTATAATAAATACCCCGATTTTTTGAATTTTTTCATATTTCCACCCCATCGCCTAGCTTTAAAGTTAAAATGAAGGGAGAAAGGCCAAAAGTGACTATCCACTGCAAGAGCAGTTTTATGATGTTGATAACAAACCATGGAAATAAATTATTCTTGTTTTTTTGCCGACGAGAGTTAGTATTTTATCTTTTCAACCCTTTCGCGAAAAAAATAGTTGACAAAAAAAAAAAATTAACAAAAATATCTCTTGAAAATTATGATGTCGCGTTTTCAGTTCATTGTTTTTTTTCTCAAGGGAGAAGAGAATGCGGCAAAGAAGATGATGATTATTAAAGCCTAATAACTCACGGAAACTTGAAACGAAAATAGGGTGCAAAGATATTTTTTTAAGAAACTTTTATAGTTGTGGAAGTATAATATTTAATACCGAGAGGTACTTCAGTGAATTTTATTAATACTAGATTGTGTTAGCAAGAATTTATATTTAAAAGTGAATTTTTGGTAGGATTTTAAAGGATGTATCACATTTAATAGAATATATGGTGGACGTCTGTTGAATGACAGGCCTTTGGTACTGTGTATATGAAGAATTACGAATCTT
Organism: Xylophagus ater; assembly: GCA_963422695.1. NCBI lineage: Eukaryota > Metazoa > Arthropoda > Insecta > Diptera > Xylophagidae > Xylophagus > Xylophagus ater. The sequence continues at coordinate 9,801,843 of OY730485.1, read as the reverse complement.
ACTATTTGAATTTTGTATTATAGGCAGAGAAAAAAATCTGAAATCATTGAAGTCACAGAGAAATGAGGCAGCGATTTCTTTGTGTATATATGTATGTATTTTTGGTGCCAATGCAGGGCTGTAAAGAATTCTATCTCATCTCATCGTTTCTAAAAAGACTGTAAATAGATGTATTTTTCTATTACACAGTGTCTTTTTGTAGGAATATCGAGATATCTTGTTTACATACTGAAAATCTGTACTTTTTGATACTAGTAAATTCTGTAAAATCTTGTGCTATATATAAAATTATACTATGGTATATTAGCTCATGCAAAACGTCTAGAACATATTCGAAGGTAGCTTTGCTTTCTCTTCTTTCTGTATATGAATGATATTTACATAATTTCATTGCTCTGACACACTCTGTACTAATAATAACTTTGAATTAAAATAAGCTATACAAACCTATTTAAAAATTAATATTGAAATATTACAATATTTATAATTTACCTTATTCCAATTAGGTTAGTAAATTTCATTCCATAATGACTTTATTACAACAATCTAAACCTGAGATAATAATGCATACTTCCACAAAATGTAATCACTTACGCTAACGATGACATTGTTTTGTTTCCAGATGTGTCCAGTAATTAGTCAACACCACAAATGAATTAGATTATTTAAGTGTGTTTTACCTTAACACTCTAACACTTGTTATGAATAGACCCTTCTCGGTACTTCTTTGGGTACTTAACGTAATTCAAAAGCCCAAATATTATGTGCACCACCAAAACTTTTATGATAGTCGTGACCATAAAGAAAAATAATCACCACAATATTTTGAACGATATCTTCTCAGTGTTTATATGATGCCCATATAACTAGATGGGTGGATATTTACGATCCCTAAGGACCAAATGTAAGTATATCTTAACGTTCATTGTTTTTTATATAAACACTCTACTATATATTTTGCGTCAACTATTACCACATTTTTCTGGTGGATATTTTGTCCAGATTTTTTGTTTTCCTATTCGTAGATTTTCCATTACTTATCATGAAGATTCTTTTTTTTTTTTGCTTTATCTTAATGGTCTGATAGTAATTTATATGATATGATAAAAAATGGACCAATAAATCTTTGATACATCGATTTTTGTAAAGAATTGGGTGGAAAATTTTTGATCAAAAATACCATCAAGGACGAGAAAATGATTATGGAATAATATAACGTATAAAAAAAAAATTCTAGGAAATTTACCAATAAATCACGTTCGTTTGGTTTAATAATTGATATTATATTTCGGAACAAAGATCCTTCTGGAATATGACAAATATTTCGACAAACAATTTGCATGAAAATAAAAGGACATTGTCCAATATGCTGTGGGTTATATATCTCCATGCTCATATTATCAAAAAATTCTTTGAATTTATCTATTTGAATACATAAATCAACATTTTAGAATGAATTTTATTTCAAAAGATTTTGGAATTTTCATTTCTAAAGCACACTTTAAATAGTTCTCTTAAAGAATAATTCCATATAATTTTATATATAGTAGTTATTATTTAGGAATGTAATTCCGGCCAGGAACTATATTTTACAAAAAGAAAAGAATGTTAAAAGGTGATTTTCTGGTTAGTTTTTGAGTTGAACTTAAAAGCTAAAAAGTTATTAATCACCAAATATTTTAGAATGACTTTTGTTACCATAATGAAAATATTTCATAAAGAATTTATTAGTTTGTTATTTTATACAAATTTATTGCAATTAAAAATAACACAAAAACATAATTAAAAATTTAAAACTTTTACTGAGATATTTTATTTCAAGTTTTTTTTTTCTTTTAGAAGAAAATTAATTACTTCGTCTTTTCTCAATTACACCATCGAATCAAATTAATTCTAGAAAAGTTTTCAATGTAATAAAAACAATTTGTGCCAGATTACTTTTATTGTTACCCTCGAGATGTCACCAAAGGCTTTAATTACACTCGATTACTGAATTTCAAAGTAAATCCTTTTATTCAGTTTCTACTGAAAATTTACCATCAAAGGTATATAGTATCGATATGGCAACAGGTATATTCCAAAAATTATGCAAATTATGAAAAGGAAATATGCTTTGAACTAATGAAATTAAATCCATTTTGGAAAATGTTGAAAAAGCATAAACATAAACCTCATTCTACCGGGAATATTCTCATTATTCTTGACACCACAAACCAAAAATTTTCATTCTTTTTTCAAATTGATGGCACTGTGCCGTTTTGTATGATCTTTATTTTTAGAGGACAACAAATTGAGAAGATTATTTTATGAACCCCAAAAATTGCAGTATATATTTGCGGTATTTTATAAAACACAATGTTAAAATTATGGTTATGGTTAACTATATATAAGTATACATATTATACGGTAACGTTAATCCATTTTAACGAAATTAATTAGCGAAAGCCGCCAGCCTGAATTTATGAGATACGGTAATTAGAATATTTGAGAAGTAAATCGATAGTAAATTTCAAAAGGATTCAGAGAATAGAGATGATAAACGGATAGGAAAAGGGAGATTCTCCATCGAATATCCGACATTATATCCAAGTAAATGGAATAATAATAATAATAACTCATATAGCGGATAATGATGTGTAATTCGATCTGTCGGAGATTATAGTTAAACTAGTTCAAATTGAAAATATCCATAGTTTGAGCATTAAATTTTACGTTTCATTAAAATTACGTTCTACTATAGTCAAGTTTTGAAATGAATAAAATCTATAAAAATTTTTATCAGATTTTTATTCACTCAGCTGAATTTTATTTAAGAAAAGACAAAAAATACAATTTTGTTAAGAGCCTTATGGAATTATGGAGGCTTTTTTTTAGTTCTACCTTTCTTTATACATGAAGGACGAACAATAAAAAAGCTTTTTAGATGGACTTGAGGTCTAATATGTCATAATAAATCACAATCAAAACATTTAACACCCATCGACAGGTTGTTGGATAATAGGATAACATTTCCTCTTTCTTTCTAGAAGGTTTTAAGGTGACTGATATCAGTATAGAAGTCATACCTTCCAGGCAATATAATATAGAGGGGTGCATAAAGTATGAGAACATTTATTACACATTCCTCCCTTTATTTTATGATGCAAACTTTTTTTCTGGATTCTAGTCCATAACTTTTGTTCCTGATACATAATTTTTTTTGGTAGATCCTTGATTCCTGTTGATGATTCCTTCGAGTATTCTTGATAAATGGATAGAATAATTTTATTTGGTTGTCTAAAGCAATGAGTTCAAGTACATATCACGAATAAAAAAGATTTTTTAAGAAAACAAATATTGCGGTAATTTGTTCATTTTTTTTTTTTTGGGAACTGATTTAAAAACTAATATATTATATATATTAAATTCTTTTTGTTTTTTGAAACGTGCTTTAATTTAAAATTTCATCAAAATTATTTCTTTGCCTTCGGGTTAAATCTGATAAATTAAATTCTTACAATTCATTAGCCTCCTATTAAAGAAGACGTCGACAAGTAGACGAAAATATTATGTTTTGGTTTCTATTGTCCTTTTTTGCATAATGGTTGACTTGATTTTCTTTTTTACTTTTTCTAATATGAATATTATTTACGAAAAAAAAAAAAAAACAGGAATCATCCGCTATGATATCCAAGTGTCCCATTTTAATTTCCGGAGGCCAACTGATTACGACAAGAACAACAGCTGTCCATAAACACATTCGTTGGGAAATGTCAGAAAATTCTTTATACTTATACTGTATAGGTTATACTACTAAAGATGGGGTTGAATTTATATGACTTTGATTTGGGGTTTTGTTAAGAAGGAAAATTTCCATGTCACCAATGTGACACCATAAAATATTCAACAAGGGTGAAAATATATACATTTTTACTAATCGCCTGAAGCCTTTTTTCCACATTTTTCTTCGATATTATTTTTTTTTTTATGTGCGGTTTTAAAATCAATGGAAGACCCTAAGTGTTGTGTGGTTATGATTTAAAATTTCAACATACGTTAAAAGGGCGTCAATACTATGAACTTAGTTCAACAATTGTAATAATAATTTGAAAATAAATTTAATAATTCTTAAAATTTATTATTGCCAAAAGCTATTTTATGATTCAAATTTAAAATATGTATTTTAATTAAAATCCCAGTTAATTTGCAGTACCTTTGCTTTTTGTTAACCGAAAGATGGACAGATTTGTATTCTTTTAATCTTAAGTTTTTCTTAGAATACTTTTTTCTTACGAACTAGCCCAAATCATTTTTGGTTTTTTTTTGATTAATACTTTTAAAGAAATGACATAAGAAGTGAAAATCTTATTAAAAATCCATTATAAAATATGCAAATATTTGCTTGGAAAGAATGGTCTTTTTATCCCTGCTTTATATTGTTCTGCAGTCTTATGATTTAATGCGAAGTAATTAAGTGCAAAGGACATAATTTCTTTTCAAAAGCTATTTCCCTTATCCAAGATGATGTTATTTTGCTTGAAATTATTAAAAAGCAATTTGCCCGAAGTTTTCTTGGTGAAAATTTTTGTTATCGACAATAAATACGTTTATTATAATCATTAAAAAATGTATTTTATTTTCAAAAACAAAAATGCTTCCTGATTTCATATTTTCTGAATCATCTTTAATTTAAAGGAAAAAAAAAAGAAAGAGTCCATAGCTTACAAACGTACCGAATCTATAAACAAGCTTAAAAAATTGATATAAATTTGATTAAAATCACGTGCGACGATTTTGATCGAAAAACTTCTTAGTTAACTAACTTACTATGAAAATCTTATCAATTTTCTTACCTTTCATAACACCTGTTCAATTGGTTCCGATATAATTTAAATCATATACTTATATGATTTGTGCCTGAGATGGATTTAGCCAGCCATCAAGCTGTACATAAATTCCTATATAGAAATCTTCTTTCAAAATAATGTACATGATATTTTTAAATTTATTATTCGATCGATCGTGTCCAATATTCGTGTCCAGATCAAAATTACATTTATTATTACAATATTAAACTGTTATTTAGGGATCTTATTGAAATCTGATTAGCCTAAGTAGATTGAGCATGCGCTTTCATCCTTCAGTTCTTCGCTTATTTTGATTCCATTCGAATATCAACGAGATTTACAAAGAAGAAATATTATTATTATTATTATTGAAGAATATGTCGATCGATGGATTGGATGAATTAGTTTATGAGCATGATCATCAATATTGGATACGTAGTAAGTGTAAAAATTTTCTTTTAACATAAAAAAAAAGGTGTTGAAATCGGTTTTCGCCAGCTTCAATTTATATTCCGATTGATATCCCAAGTAAGCAGTTTTGCACGATTTCAAGTTATAATATTATTATTTTCCGTTGTTTTCACTCTGAAAATCTGTACTTGAATAATCTGAAGGTTCTAATCGACAATTTCTCAGTTTTCTTTTATATATGCGAATTTGTATATTAAAGTTCATATAAAGTGATCTCGAAGATATAGAAACTTTAAAAAAAATTTTTGTAACTCACTGCATTGCGGAAAATTACTGATTCGTAACGCATTCAGTATAATTTACGTGATGAAATTTAAGTAATTAGTTTTATAAATGAATTGCATATTATATTTTCTTATATATAAGTAAAATGCTCCTTTAAAAATTCACTTAAATTTTGTATATTACTTTTATGGTCATTCCATACGGTTTAAGAGTTTTTCCACTAAGCGATATAATTTTAACGAATTCCAAATTTTAAAGAAAGTTAACGTTCACCGAAAATTTAAAAGATTTAAAATTATAGGATTTAGTTTCTACTTTTCTCTAGACTAGACTTTAACTAAAGTATAAATAGTGTCATTGTGGAAAAATTAGACACGGGTTTTAATCGGATACACCTATTTCGAGGGACTCGGAATCCAAAATGACTATTTTTGAATATAGTCTTTTACCCATGCAGGAGAATTCGAGAAAGGCTTATCCAATTTTGTGCAAATCTTCTACAAAAATAGGTTACAAAATTGATTAGAAATGCTTAACCAGAATTGGTTTTCAATGTTTAAGAACATATTTCTATACCAACTATTTTCTAAATGTATAAAGTTTAATATAAACTGCATTTTAAATAATTTCTACTTCTTAGCTATATATTTAAATTAAAATAAAGAAATTGAAATATTAATTTTCATTTTCTATTTTCTTGAAAGATTAAATCAGAATTCTCTAAAAAGTTTGTTAAACTTTTCAACCTGAAAATGATAGAAAAAGAACTGTCATCAATATATTCCAAGGCTCAGCTCAATTTCCTCTCCAATTCTAGATAGCCTACATTATAATAGAACTAACGTATTCATATAACTGTCATAAACTAAAAGTTTACATATAGAATGATTCTAAACTTTGACATATATGACATTTTGAACAATAAAGTTTTCTTAGAAGCAATACATTTTTAAGGGAGAAGAAACTTTTGTCCTTCGATTCTTGGACTATATCCATACACAACATAGTACACACACAATAGCCACCGGCATTTTAGGGGATAGATTTTAAAACAATACCATATAGAATTGCAATGAGAATATATAGTTTTAATTGAAATAGATTCATATAACGAGAACTTTTTGTATAAATTTAAAGTTATACTTGAAGTGATTTTTGTTTTTTTTTTTTCATTTTGCAATTTAATCTTAACATATGAAGAAGATTCATTTCTTATGAACAAATGTAAAATGAATCAATAAATCAGACGCGAGAATGCACTTAATTGGTTCATCCAGAAGATTTAAGACTTTTAAAGTAACATATTCCCATTCTTTTATTTCGAAAAAATTCTTCTGATTGTTGATTTTATGGTCACATATTACAATTGAGATTAATGAGTCTAGAAAGTCTGAATTCTTAAAATGAAAATAAATTAAAAATTCATTTTATATGCCACAAATGTTTCTGTCATCGAAATGTCTTAAATATTTTGGTTTTTTCTACTTTTTCATTATTTACAAAGTCAATGTTCCGGAAATTTTAGTACATATTTTTAACTGACTCAGTTTTATATCGGGAATAGTGTAAGCTAGGTCAAGATGAGTTCCACACCCAACATAAGAAAATATAAAATGCCATATACATGTAAAACTAAAATTCTGATTTTTGAACAAAGCATCTATCCAATTGGAAAATTTATGCACATATTCATAACATAGACTCTAATGATAAGGATCAAACAACGCGATTATACCTTTATATGTAATAATTCAATTAAGTCGCGATTCATCGAGTTTCTAGCCTTTGGCTAATTTTAAATATTGAATTGAACATACTATACGAGTACTAACGTAGTCTTCAATATTATTCTCATTTTACTTATAGTGCCATTACTGATTTATAATTTTCATAGATTTATGTATTGTCCTGTAAAATATAATATAAGTGCATTTGAAAATGTTAACGGGGCTGTATTGAAAAATGTAAATTAAATAATAAAACAGGGCGTTTACAAGGAGGATACTTGTTGTTATAATATATCCTCGGGGATTTGTACACAATCTCGTGTTAAAAGAATTGTAATTAATGGAAATTGTAAAATTTTTTGTAGGTATTATTTTTTCTACAAAATTTATATTATTTATGAGACTAAGGATTTTGTAACTCTATATCTAATTTTTACTCATACTTGTATCGAAAGTGATAAACTATTGCCTCTAATGCTTAGCGAACTTTTATGAAACATTGAACTATTAGAAAATTACAATGTTCTCTTCCTTATAATTTTTGAAGGCGTTGATACACTCAACAAAACCAAATTTCTTTGAAATACCCTGTATAATATGTTCCCCTTCTTGGCACAACAGCCAATTTTAAGCGTTGGGAGCTCTATATAAAATATATGCGTAAGTTGTATAGAGACCTAGAAAATTTATAGAAGATTAAGTTTATCTTATTCGACCTGACCAAATACTGTAATTAACCTCATACTAAGATTCTTAACTAAGTGTGGAGACGGCAAACCATTTTCGAAACATGCTTGTATGAATTTTAATCCTCGCGTAATAAAATTGTTGTACTTTATAAAGGATGAAAAGATCATCAAGGGAGAGAATTATCTCAAAAGGGTAAAGATTTGTAATTTTTGAGGTGGTTCATATATAGAATAAACGACCTTTCAAGTGTGTTATGTGGCGAATTCTATTAGTCTTATCGCGTGAAACATTGCAGACATATATATTAATGAAAAAAAACTACACTTGATATCTAGATACTTTTATATATATATAGTATATATAGTTTATTAAGTTTGTTTGTCCTTTTTGAATTTATTATCCTGTTCTATAGAACAGTATATGGTGGCATTCTATATAAAGTTTTATATTAGGTATGATTGTGTAAAGGAAAGGTCGTTTTGCTTGGTAAATAATTCTATTAAAAATAAAAGTATAGTTATTTTGTGTTATCGCCCAATACAAAGTTTTATGTAAGGCCAAGGATAATGATAACTTTATGGGCCATAATTTCAATCTTTTACAATTAGAGATATTTAGAATATACGAGAAGAATTTAAAATTAAATCGTATAAGTGTATTTTTGACCCTTTATATTTTGATTACCAAAATAAGATAATGAAATAAGAGAATTAATAAATTTAGTAAAGTTGAAAGATTAAGTTTTTAAAGTATTATTTTTAGTATTTCAAAATTTATTCAATTAATCAATAATTCAAAAAGTATCTATTAAAATTTATTTCAACTCCAAATATGGCAAAACTGACTGAATCTACAAAAAGATAAAATCTTAAATGTAAATCAGACTAAAAACAAAAAAAAAAACTTCGCAAGAAGATCACAGAAACAACAATTAAATTTAAATCTTATCTTATTCAGTAATAATCTTACCTTAATAAAGTGTATGTAAATTAAGAATGGAAATATTGTTTAGCGTACATATCGTAAAACATTTAAAATACTTTAATATAGCACAAATTCGGATTTACTCCTTGGTAAAACTGATTAGACTAACATCTAAAAATGTTCAATCACGACGTTTGCACGGATTAACATAATCTCTATTATATACGAAAGGTATTTAAGAGTGAAGGGATAGAAATCGCGAGATTGTACATTCGTATTCAGAGAAAGTACATGAAGTCGTGGAGAATCACAAGAAAAAAAAGAACATTGTATATACTTGTACATATGTATAATAGAAAATCTAAGTATTTCTAGATACTAAGAAAGTGAATATGATATTGCAATTGTGATGTCCATGGAACCCATTTAATTGATCTGATAGTTAACTAGAAAAAAGTCAAGTATAATTCAATTAATCAAATTATTTTTATCTCTGCACGATTATTGGTAAAATTTTTGTATGAATTGTATATCCATACTTTCGCAATTATTAAGATCTTATATACCAGTCAAATAATGCAGTAATTAAACATGTTTAATTGGAGATGTGCTAGCCTATCTAAGTTGAAATTGCTTAACTATAGGGCGCTATTGTTATACATTTAAAATAGTTTAAGAAAGCTTTACCTTGAATTTGTTTCGTTTCGAAATCGAAAGATGCGATTAATAGGCGTCAGTTTAGGTTATTGTTGTGCATAACCGGCCTATTACTAAATAAAATACCTAAAAAAAAACAATATTTAAATTTCTGATTAAATTATATCCTTCCATTAATTCTTATACTTCCTTGTTTGCCACCCATTCATTTATAACGAAATAAAAAGAAAAATGTGTGTTCAATTGACGACGATAAACTTTTATATCATTGACAGGATCGGACTGCATCACCATTAAGTGGTTTTTCTTGGTAATACATTTTCCATCGAATAAGAAAAAAACTGAGATATATGACATAAAAACAAAAAAACGATTTTTTAGTCCAGAAGTTGTCGAAGGGATGCCATATATCATAAATTTCCCTTCATATCAGTTTGGTTTCTAAAATGTTTTATATTTATTTATTTTTTTGTTTTTCTTGTTTCAATGGATACGTGATATCTACTGCCTTTTTATGGGATTTTTTTAGTTCCATGATTATTATATGATATGTATAGTAACTTAATAGAAAAAGAGACGACAGCATTGATGTTGTGTGTCCCAATGGACATACACGAATAAATTTTCCGGACATACGATTTTTTCCTTCAAATTTTTCTTTTATTTTCTTATCTTCTAACATTTTCGCTCATTTTTATGTCAATTTTATTTACTTGTGAAGTCACTTGGTGGAGACACATCAGGACAATCGTTAATAGCAGACGATCTTCTTGACAAATGTGGCTAGACAATTGACTATAGGAGTGATGAAATTATTGCAAAAGTGCCTTTAAAATTTAAATTTAATGTTTATTAATGTTATTATTAATGTTATTAAATTTAGCTATTTATAACTAAAACATTAAATAAAATTAAGTAATAATCAACTTAGAAATATGAACTTATCATTTCTGCAATTAACATTTTATAAAAAAAAATTTGAATAAACAATCATCACATACCTAGGTAAATTGTTTGGTGTTGATTATTGTATAAATATTACCTAATAAGATAATAGGCCTTAAAAAAATTTACCATAAATTTATAGTAAAAATAATATCAATTTTAAAATGATATTATATGCAAATTGAAATTACTGGTTTAGTAAATAATATGATCTCAAATATAATAACTTAACTCGTATGAACAATAAAAGAAAAGAAAAATGTGTACATATGCCTATTAGGTTTGTTGTTCATATAAGCAAGCCTTATAATGTGAAAACTATTTATATGATTACTTTTTCCCTATCTATATGGTGTGTCGTACAATAATAATAGTCTAAACAAATCTTATATTGAAATATAGAAATAGGAGGAATTATATTAGTACTGCAATGGAATACAGAAAACAAAGTTCTGCATAATCTTCCGCCCCATTCATATAAATTATCTGATATGGAATTTCTTTTGTATATTCGCATTTTATTTTATAGTTTTAGTTACTGGACAAGGCATCTATTTTCTTGAAACTCTTCACTTTAATATTTATGTATAGATGGTTAAAATTACACTTTAAAACTTTTCTATAGATTGATGCCCATATACTATGTGGTATGAGCAATCAATGTGATGAGGACTTACTATTCGTCTCATATAAAATTTATGCTAATATCAAAAGTTGGCTTATTTGCAAATTGAACGCTTGTGTGATAATGTTAAATTAGATTTGGATTTACATAATTGACTTTAACGATATGATCTTGTCAATAAATTTTTATATGTGGCACACAGAATGTACTCGGTAATGCTGTGAACGCGTCAAAATGAACGAAACAGCAGCACAACAAGAAACATGTGCTAAGAGTTGAAAAAGTGATGGAATAAAAAAACAAACTAATGGCTTAAAGGTTTGAGAAGGTCTAAACGATCATGATTCAAGGAGTAATGGTATTAAATATCTTTGGTGACAAGCATAAAACCGTGTTAAGTGGTTAAATTGATACACAAGTTTAAAACACGTCGATGGTTGAATATAATGTTATTGATACACACTTTTTTCAATTATGGAACACGTTGATTAGGATTTTTTTAATTAAAAATAAAAATTAATTATTAAAAAGTATACCTATATTAAAGTGAGTTGAATGAATAAAGGAGTTTAAGATTGTTCAACACTTTGTAGTCATATTTCTTCTTAATTTTGTATACTATATGGATTGATAGCAATCTTATCCTTTTTATAGCTTTTAAAAGTTTTATTTATTGGTCGTATAACACAATAAACATCATTTTAACAAATGAGATGGAACTATAATCTACTATTAAAGGCTATTTAAAAAAGTAACTACTTACCGGGTAAAAGTCACTTAAGATTTTCTTTAAGAAAATTTTCTCAATTCACTTTTTCTTCTAGAAGATTAGATCACCCACATTAAAAGAATAAGATTTGCATAAAAGAAAAATGTAATTGAGCAACCTTTTAAAGAAAGACACCAGAAATAAAAGCATACCTACTTAAATTCTTATCTTATTTTGGTTAAATTTTTTCATGGAAAATTATCTATACAAATTTTTAGTCTACAAAAAAGAGCAAAGACGGTAAGAAAAATAACAGCATTCGAGATTAGATAAAACTAAGAGTTGAGACCAGAAGTAATTTGCACCCTTTTTCTTCTTAATAACACTATTTTCACTCACTGAAATCAGAATTTTCTTTTTATGGGTTAAGAATTTGAGCACCTAGTTTAAAAGAAGTGCTATATATTTTGTGATTATAAGACAATTCCCGAACAAAATTATACAATGATGCCAGGACCATTCGTAATCTAAAAAGAATTGAATGAAATCCCCTAGTTTTTTTTTTTTTTGCTTTCGTTGTTTTATTCTTATACAGTAACTAACAACTCTTTTTATTTATTCTACAAGAAAAATTTAAACAAACCAAAAAGACAACTTCCTGGTTTTATTTTGTATATATTTATCTAAAATTTGAGGTCTAGATATAACCCTCGAATAGGCTTAGTTTAGTGGTTAAATTTTTCATTCGAAAAGGGGCCAACATACCATCATCACCCATAATAATAAGACGACACGAGATACTGTGTTGACACAATAAAGCCTTAAGCGTAAGATCGTATTTTAAAGAGATTAGAATCTTCCACAAGGGATTTGCATATACCCGCAAATAGAAGAATTTATTTACACTGTATTTTTGATTTCATTTCTTTCTATTCTCCTTAGAAATGGTATGAAATTCTAGGAATTCCTTATATATTAAATGAGATTTTATATAGTGTGAATTTGATCAATCTACTTTATACTCGTATAATACTAAAAGTAGAATAATAAAATACAATATAATTATTATGTATATTGATATATTCATATAAAAATGAAAGACATTACTCGATAAAAGAAAATTTATCTCTTTAAAGAATTTTCTATTTTTTCCAAATTCCGAAAAATATAGAAAAATTTCACCTTTAAAAATATGTTTATGTAATAATTTCATATAATGCCTTATAAAATTCTTGACATATTAAATCAAATTTTTACAATTCGTTATGGTAACCAATAAAATTCACGAGGCGGAAAACTAAAAACCTCCCTTTTTGAGTTATAAATCCACCACCTCAGCATGAAGCTTCTTAAAAAAAAAAAAAAAATACAAGTCTAATAGCATTAGGCTGAAAGAAAGTCAAAAGTTGAAGATGTAAAATCGATTTGGAAAACCTTTAAAGGTCCCCATATAAACAGTTATTTTTCTTTTAGGTCTTCAAAAAGGTGGTTTTTGGAGGGTTGAAAGCCAACCAAAGAACATGTCGAATCACACGCATAAGTCAAGAAGCCGATTGCTAGAATCCTTCCTGATATGGTTATTTCTTCCTTGTTTTTTTTTTCTTTTAGTTTTTTGTGCTTTCATTTGAATTACATTTTTCCCGATTCCTGGTTGTAATTCAGACGACATTGTTTTTTTTTATGTGAACATTGAAATTCCAGTTGAAATGTTCATCTTATTTATGACTATAGAAGTCATGGAATCCATTTCAGAATTCCCATTTAAAAAAAAAAAATAGATGGATAAAACTAAAAATAACATGAAATGGGTATGGCAATAGTGGTATTGGATTGCAACTAAATCGGACAACATCTTGTTGTCATGAAAACATTTGCGTTAAGTAATTTCTACAGTTTTCCGATGTTCGGTGTCAATTGAATGGTGGTGACTTCAGAAGATTCATTTTTATTCTCTCCTTCCAAAGCTGACACCCTCTTTTTGTACGTTTCATAATGTATGACAAGACCTTTCGTTTCGCATAAACTTATATCTAATCATCCTCGGCGAACCAAATGGAAACACCCTGCTTCTCATGCCATGACCTCAAATTAATCTACAACCTTATTTTTTTATAATCCTGCATCTCTCGCCAGTGAATTTTTTTTTTTGTCAGACTTATACAGGGTTGATTTTGGTTCCAATGGAGTTCTTTTTCCTTTGTATGAATTTATTAATTTCCGAGGTTTTATGTTATCGGGGAGTCGTTTAATTTTTTTATTTTGTGGCTGGCTTGTTTTTAAGGTAGAGAATATTAGATTTAAGGACATTACAATTATGGTAGTTTATTGCAGTTTTTTTTAGGGTGGAGATCATTTTTTTGCTGTATGGACCGAAAAGAATATGCTACATCTTTTGTACAATGTACACAATTGTTCATAATATGGTTGATGTACCGTAAGATGTTGCGGTGTTACGGACTGATGATTCGTCATGCCTTGGCAACGGATGTTTGCCAATGTTTTAATTAACGATCTGTGAATGCGCAATAATAAAATTGAATCTCGTAATTTTCATATGATGTACATATATTTAAAAAATATGATTTTTTTATTGATTGTTAATATACAAAGAGAGTGAAATTATGCAATTCACAGTATATGTTGGTAATCAGGTGCTATATTGATGTTAATGGATTGACGACCAATAAATTATTAGATTCAATTTTAGGAGAAACTGTTATAGTGCTGCCCAAAAGCTAGAAATGCTTAAATAGCATCTTCAATCATTACATTAATAAATATAATTGTAAATAAAACGTTTGCGTATATATTTTGTATTTTCCAACATCCAACAATTCCATTAAATTGTTTTATATAAAATTTCTCATGGGTACGTACAACACCTATGAAAATTTCTCAATTTTCTATTATTTTCCCCCATGATAATATATTCTATACCGATTTATTTACATGAAATATTCCCGAATGGCAACCTCTTCCAACCGATCAACTTAAATACTAAAGAAATCTTCTAACAAATTTATCTATTATGGATAAGTAAATCCACTTTGCATACAATCACGAGTTATACCCGTAATAAGGAGAATAAACTTCTATCAGGATTTGTAAAATATAATACAATTGATGTGGTATGAATTTACATATTTTTTTTTCTTTTTTGCTAAATCGTATTCAAAGTATGTTTCAGTGATTTCCTATATATACCGAAGTACTTTTCACTCTGAACTTTTCTCCCTTATTCCGCGGTTATATGGTAAGATGCATAACATCAAAAACGATATAGTGAGAAACCGCGACGAAAACATTTAACATCTTGTAACCAAAGTTGAGTGTATCTTTAATGCGATTTTAGAATATTCTTTTTACTTTTTGTTGAGTAGGTGTTTCCCTGTAAATTCCTCTGGGAATTCATTTCTTTTATTTCATTGTAATTTTTTTTTCTTTCAAGGAGTTTAACTTTTGTGATAAACATGTGAATGGGGATCTACTGGATTTAGAATAAGTTCTTATCCGTTTTGTGTCATTTTCTTCCAGGCTATTTGTTATGTTGTATGATCACCTTGGGTTTGGTGATTTTTCAACACCTGGTTGTAAGTTCCTTACCAGCATTAAGCGTAGGTACTTGCAATCTTCTAATTTTGATCTGAAATAAACCGTTTTTGTTTGTGTTTTTGTATCTAAAATTTTTGCTTTAACAAACTATACATGGAAATTAACTATTTTCATATAAGATTTTTCAATAGTAAACTATTACGAAACTTTATTTGAAATTTTTTGTTAGAATATTTGGAAAATCGCGCAATTGTTTCTATAGTAGACACGGTAGAATTGGTACGAATGCCAATTGTCTGTGATATTCCTAAACGAAAAATTACTATCTTCAGCTCTGAAAGGACGATTATCATACATTGTGTACTTGATTATTAAAGAATTGTTATTTATCGTTGTTTATTTTTAACAAAGTTATTTAATGTTATATTGAAAATATAGAGGGCATGTATCGAAACATATATTTTTTTTATTGTAGTATTTGAAATTGAAAATTTTTGCCATTTTTTTACCAATTTGATATTAAAAAGAATTTAACGTGGACACCATAAGAGACATTTTGCTATTGTATGAGTTTAGGCATTTAATATTGTACAAATAATTACTTTTGAATGATTTAGAAAAACGAAAAATTGGAATTATATTGTGACCATAAAAAGGTTTATGAGGATAACTAATTTTATCTGTTTGCTACACTATGTAAAAATGAAATTTTTATTTTATGTATCCTACATGGAAACGTCCAACGGAAAGCCTCTACAATTTGTAGCTATAACTTTCGAGTGTAACATTTTTTGAAATTTTAAATGCCATTTAAAATTTCAATAAATTATAAAAATATTAAATTTTAAGATAAAATTATTGAACCTAAAGAATTAATTATTGAATAAATTAAAAAAAATTTAAAATATGTATAATAAAATTTACTAATTAATATTTTTGTTTTAATGCTGTAATTTTGTTGGTAATTATCATTACAAATTGTAATTAAAACCGGAAATTTAAGATCAATTTGTCTTGTGTCGGTTTTATATAAAAAACAAAAAGAAAAAACAAATTAAACCCTTCCAAGGTATTGACGTTAAATATATTATTTAGGTTCGTTTTCGTATTTTTATGGGACGCTATTGCGATAGTTGTGCTTTTATCTTTTAAATGGTCTTTAAATGATAATATTACCATCATCCCATAAAGTACTAAATTACATGTAATATCATATATTTGAAAACAGTATGAAGCAGATACGTATATGCAAAATATTGTGGTAAAGGTATATATATATTTTTTTTGTTTTAACCGGTTTTATATCACACTTTATATGAATGCTGTCATCACGATAAAAGTTTCTCGTTAAATGATCGTAAAACCATTCAAAATATCACCTGAAAATATATGAAAAATAAAAGAAAATTAAATACTGCTAATTATATTTCTATTAAAATAAAGGGTTTACCGAATTTAAATAGCGCTCCATTCTTATTTCATTAGGTTGACAGCACTAAAATTGTGACAGCCGTCAATCGGCTACATTGTAATTATTCATCATAAAATGTTACACAAATGAACAACAATATTTCTTAGATTTTCATTGTTTCGAGCGAGTACTGCTGACAAAATGAAAATGCCGCAAAATTCAAATCATGCTTTTCGTATGGAATACCTTTATTTACTTCATTCAATTAAATTCCGCGCTGAATGAGGTATAAGTCATACCTGTAGGACCCAAAATAGTTGAGATTTACGCATATTTCCATATACGTGAATATTCAGACTTCCCGCCTCAAAAAGGGATCATGACATTTATTTCGAAATTAAATTCCCCGTTGAATGAGGTATGGATTGCGTCTGATGGGCCCATAATACCCGATATATTTACGTGAATTAAATACTATGATCTTATTGTGACACCCTTTATTAGGTATGCTTTTTAAGACTTCTAAAAGTATTAAATTTTAGGATCAAAATATTTACAAAATATATAAATTCAGATATGTTTGACTGTTATTGAAGAATATTATTTGTACTTGTTTTTGGTGCATAGTATCAGCTTCTGGATAATTGTGAAATTCAGTAAAATACTTCTTTTGAAGTGATTTTAAACAAGAAAACAAAAGTAGTGTTGTTTTTTTTTTTACAAAAGAAATATAATATTACAAAAGGATAAGTTGTTCAGAAATTATATTGATTAAGTGTCCTGCCGTATATCGGAAGAATACCTTTGTATTTATTTCCAAGAGGTTGATAGTTTGAGTTTTGGTTGTTGTTCCTTATTACTGGCGATATTTTTTTTTCTTCTCTCAGCATGAAGCCCTAACGAAATTGTGTAAACATTTGGTCATTTGAATGGTCGCTTATGTTATGAACTCAACATAATTTATGTTAGTCCCAATTTCTTATTTAATTCATTCATGAATGAGTTTCATATAAAGGATGTTTATTTTCATTATTATTTCTATAGAATAAAAGGTGTTTATGATGTCCAAAAAATAAATAATACTAATTTTGGAGTTTTATTTTTTCATATCCATGTACGTTAATAATACAATATAGTGATGACCTTTTGAAGATCAATAATTATTATATCCTAAAGCAGGGAATATATATCTTAAATATGTATTTGAAGTCGATATTTACTAGTCTCATAACTCGAAAAATATGCACTATGATATAAAATCTTGATGCAAAAATATATTTCCTTCTAGGTAACTATAAAAAACAATTGGTACTGGGTACATCTTCGCCTTCTGATTATCTTGTATCCCACTGATAAATTTCTTTCGTCTTTGAAAGATATAAGATTTTGTTTTATTTAAAAAGAAATTTTTTAGTTTTATTTATTTATTTATGTTGTTGTTTTTATTGAAAACGAAAGAAGACAAACAGTTCTGTATGCGGGCAGTTAAAAACGCAAAATTTTCGATTCTAATCTATACTTTTGGGTCATAATGGTCGATACTCGATGGGTTGTAACACGATCAGACCCACACTTATACTACTTATAAAAAATTAAACTATTTATATAATATATGTGACTTTAGCTGCTATTAAAATTTTTGGTTTTTCATTTAAAATTTATAATCAAAATGCATGAAGAGATAGTACTGCATGGAAATATGTAAGGAGGTCATACACTTTTTCTTATCTAATATCTTTATTTATTTATCGTGAAAACCAATAATAATATTTAGAATATTTTTACACTGTCACTATCATATTTGCAGTCTCATTGTAGACCTTTAAAATGCTTTTTCTGTAATTACCTTTTTTATTTTTTTTTGTTTTCATGTAATAGAAATAATGGTCATTTTTTCAGGAACGCCAAAACGATGAAATCACTGCGTTTTCAATTAGTTTGATGGACCACTCTAAAATATTTTGTGTTGGACTTCTTTTTATTTTAATACAAAACAATTCGCGGTGAATATTTAGGCATTTATATAAAAAAAATTTTTTTGCAATTATACATAGTGGGCTTTTTTGTGAATGGTCAATTTTATTAAAGGCCTTTTTTCGTTTTGGATATTCACTATTATATAAATAGGCAGATATATGATAAATTCAACATCTTTTCATTAAAAAAATATAATGGTTTTCATAACATAAATGGAAAATTATTATTTTTAGCATTAATTTAAAAATGGATTTATATTTTGGTTTTATTCAGACATATATATATATATGAATTTTCATTGTTTCTATTGTTGAAAATATTTGAGTTTCATGTGAATAAACAAAACTTTCTACAATGAAAAACTTTATTAGAAAGCCTTTTGATATAAATTTGTGAAATATTTAAATTTTTAAATCAATGCAAATTAAATATAAACTAATTTAGTTTATAAAATTGTGAAGTAAATAATTTCTAATATTATAAAATTTTAAAATATTAAAGCCAAATCAAAGAAATTTAAAATTCTGAAAATATAAATTACCGAGACCACCACGATTCCATTCACATTTTCTTCTATTGCTATACTTGGTAACGATCAATTTATTCATTTCGACAATTTACATGTTTACCGCAAAATTTGTATCTGGGATTTTCTGTGGCATAAATGATATTAGTTTATCGTACAAGGTAAGGAATCAGAGCCTATATATGTGGGGACATATTAAAATGAAAACTTTTTCGATATGTCGGAACAATTTTGCGAGCAATGAATGTAGTTTAAAAACTAACAGTAGTTTAATACTTGGATATCCTATAAGGTAGAAGAACTTTGTCATTCGCACATTTCTCTATGTTTCTATTATTCTAAAACTGTATTGGCATGGATAAAAGTTAACTGATACACAATTCTTTTTCTGCTCATTCTATTTATTGTATTAAAATATATATATATATACAAAATTTTGTATATGTTTATAATCCGCCTTCATACATCTTACCAATTCACACGACTTCTTGTCCATAACTATATTGAAATCCAAAAATGGAAACCATGAGTAGCCCATCTAAAGTCGTATTGTAAAATATTTCCTTAAGCTCTATAAATGTCTTTCATTTCTATACAGTAACTAAAATAAGAGATTTTCTATTTACGAAATATATATATATTGATTGTGCATATAGTATAAAATAGTGGAATGCATTTATTTTGTATTATTTATAACAAAAGGTGAAAATTACAATTGGCTATAAGAAAAATCCATCTGCAATTTGCCATGTTTAACCTTTCGTGTAATGATATGCGTGAAATTGAAATCGTTATGAGGCTCTCGTTCAGAGATATTTACGATTTTATTTAAATATACTTTAATCTATAAGATTTACTCGACTTACAAGTAACACCCTCTGTATATATGTTTTTTAAAATATCTGTAAATAAGCATACTAAAATAAGCGTGGAATTTTCTATTTGAATTGATTATTTGTACAAAATTGCCTTTTGTGTTTTCAATAGTGTCCATCCAAGTTTATAATATTAAATCATGTAATAAATATTTGTACTTTCTCGTGTTGTAAATTGATTATTTTTTAAACAAAATCAAAAATATTCAAATTTATTAATTTAAATATTAATTAGATTTTAGTTTAAGTGCTTTTAAAATAGTCAATAAATCCTTTGACTTAAATTCTTTTACTTTAAAGTCATTTCATTTACCTAAAATTAATAAATATTAAAAATTCGTTTTAATATTTTACTTATAAAGTCTTTGTGGGTAACTTTATGCGAAACGCTTTGAAACAAAAGATCAAAAGTTCTTTTGATAGATAATACCTGCCTTTGATACCTGCGTACTCCTTTTGTTGTTAATTTTTTATTACAAAAATCAGTAAACAGATCTCTTACATATGAATCTACAACCTTCTTATTTTTTTTAATTGAAGAAAATATCCTTTATACTCTTATGTGATTAAAAATCTAGCCCATAGAATGTTGTAATCCTTATGAGTCTCATATATTCACCCCTTCTAAAAAATTTTTTGATACGTTGACATAGTTCAGATCAAAAGTACCTTTTTCCCGAACCCACTAGTAAATAGATTATAATGGCGGTTGGTTATATTAGTTGGTATAATGAATTGTCTAAGGTCTGTTTATTCTTAGACGACGTCGTTAATGTCAATCACAAACATCACCAATTCGTTTGATATAAACCAAATATCAAAAATAAATTGTATTTAAGGCAAAAACGAACTTATGAGGTTAGTAATTTACTCACTTGCTACTTAATATGATTAACTCCGATGACATTTCATCGTCACAACATGACATTTTAATGATATGCAAATAAACCCACCGATTTTCATGTCACACCGTCGTCATTTGCTTGTTTTTGTAATTAAAACTCGAAAAACAATGTTTACCTTAATATTATGGTAAAGTAATTCAACCGTACAGAAAATGATATAGATAGAGTAAAGAAGGAGGATGTTATTTGATAGTGGCTTATCAGAAAAGTTCGACTTTCAAAATACATATGCATAAATATTGACATAATTGAAAACTTTAAGGACATAAAGATAATCACTTTGATTTGAAATTTTTGATGGAAGCTGAAGAATGGTGGCATATGCAACATAAGTGTTTAAATATTGAATAGGAAACAAACTAGTTTAGTACTGGGTGATGACAATAAAAGCTTCTATAAATGCAATATTGTGATAGAACTAGATGCTTTTTGTTTTTAAATTATAGTTTTTCGTTGCTTATTACTTTAACTTTGAGAGTATCCGCAGACTGAGCTCTGTCGAAGTAAACTGCCTTTAAATGAATAATTGAAAAAATATTTCTGATTTCGATGATTCCAATTTTTAAAGATGTTAAGCAGAAATCGCTAAATGTTTTCATTCTATATTAATATGAGCCTGAACTTTTGTTAAAATGGCCAAGATTTTGTCAGATACCTGACAAACAATTAATGAACAAAAAAATATATAAATGTAGATTAATTTATAGACTTATAAATTTTTATTTATTTATATTTTACTTCAAAAAATGACGTCATAAATAACATTCAATACTGTTGAAATACAATACATTTTCTTAGATCTTCACATTAGCAATTAAGACTAGAAAAGTTAAGGTAAATTTCATGGTTATCCATCACTTTATGATGAAGATTATGAAGAAAAGAATGGGCACGATAAAGAAATTTATCATTGTCGATCAGTTTCAAAACTCTTTAATGATCTCCACACACAATATCAAGATTAATTCAGAGAACTTACTCATATAAGCACAAATAAAACAAATTTTATAAGAAAATTTTTTTGCGTTCGATTTTGTTCAGAAGTGCCGAACATATTTTGTAGAACAACTTGAATGAAAAACGATCAATATATGTATGTATATTTTCAAACTGCACTTCAATCGATTCAATCGATTAATTTTTGCGTGGGCCTTTAGAACGATGTTTATACAAAACTTATATGTTCATATACATATATCTTTACTACAGTACTATATGGAATATTTTTTTGCATTTCTTCACATTGTACCTTGCATTAAGAATTACCATATATCACGGCAGTGGAGTCTGAATGTCTTCTCAGACAAGATGTTCAACATTGTATTTTAAGATGTTCCCAGGGTTCGTTTTTAATACAAATCTTTAAACTGAAAATTTTAGCGTTTTCTTACAAAATCAGAAAAATTCTAGAATTAAGTAACTTGTGTCATAGTGAGAGCAATATGTGATACTGAAATTTTAACGGTCCGTTATACTTGTATAAGAAGAATTATTATAGGAGATCTCAGCCAATTTTTAGAAGGAAAAAAAAAAAATTCAAAACCACATTATCGATACTTTGTTTGTTCATTGTACAGAAATTTGTATCAGCCCTCTAAATCTATTTAGTATTGTAGAAAAGAATATCCAAAGACGGTATTCAAGAACACATTCTTAGAAATCATTGTTAATTCCTTTTCGTCTATGATTACATAAACGTTCATTTACCAGAGATCATATATGATAAAATCTACCTGACAAGGTGCAAAATTTTGGGCGCGTGTGTATTCAAGTCGTTTTCACTTTTTTTGTTGTCTAACGTTTCAAAGTTTTGAATTTCTTTAAGACACTTTTGATAATACACTTATTCTCTTTTGATTCTGTATTAAAGATGATCATTTTGAAGAGCCTTTATGAAATCATGAATTGTCATTTTAAGCAGCAGCTGCTTAAAATCTGCTTAAAATAAAATTGAATTCTTTTCTTAAACCAAAATCTATTAATAAGATTTGAATATTCTTAAAAGTTTTACGAAACTAATCGATTTATTCGGTTCAACCTTTCCAGGACCATTTTACAGGAGATATAGTTAGTTTTAATTAAGAAGTACAAATTCTTTGATATAGTCAATTTTCAAATGACCTAATAATATTTTTAAGCAAATTCATGTCTTTCAATCTATTTTTAAAAATTTCAAAAGATAAAAGAAAAAAAATTTATTTATATTTCTTACATCAAATTACGACCAAAAAAATAAACTAATATGAGACATTAGCATCATTGTGAATTTCAATTGCTCTTAATAAATATTTATGATGAGGAATTTTGTAAATAAAGGCCGCAGAATTGATGGGACCAGAAAGAAAAACTTTAGTATACAAGTATATGGCTGTCAAAGATAAAGTATATATAGAATATATATGTAAGTATAACACTTAGCCCCTTGAAGATGAAATTCCCTTAATTATTGTTAATGGATGTCTTATGAGTGTCGCGCGCGCTGACTAATTAGCAAAGTGTTAAGAGGGTCAAACAATGAAATTATGACGGGTGCCATCTGCAGTCTATCTATTCTATCAACTAAGGAAAAAAAAAATACAGAATTTTGTGCAGTAAAATGATCATAAGTTAAAATGAAATAAGATAAAATATTAAACGAGATGAGAATGTATCCCAGATATATCCCGAAGTCCAAAACTGTAAACAGATTTAAATCATATTCTACCACGCCTGGAAAATTGTATCATTTTGGTATATTCAAAAGGTCAAATGATATTATGCCATATCAAAGGTCATTTAGTTGAAAATGTCGCAGAAAATTAATGAAGTCAACATTATTATATTTTGAGATAATAATCATATTTTCAAGCAAAATTTTAGTATAAAAAAAAATAATGATAAAGTCATTAATTAAGAGAATTATGTTTATGACGATTTGTTATTACAAATTCTTTAATAACTTAAGTATTTTCATTTTAAATTAGAGTTATTAATTTGTTTTCGAGCTGTTATTAAGAATTCGAATAGAATAAATAATATAAACAAAATGTCCAGCATACTAGTTTGAAGCGACATACAGTCTAAATTTCAATACAAGTAAATGTAAATTTTTTTGCAGACTTTCAGGCGAAATGAAAATCTTTCGTTCTTTGTATAATACTATTCTATTGCTATAGCTTCCCTTCAAAATATTGATGTATCTTGAAAATCATTTTTTTTTTCCAATATATGTATTTAGATAGATTGATATTCATTCATAAACATGAAAATTTTCTGTTTCTATATATTCGGTCACCAGGTTTTTTTTTCTTTTTCTTTTTTTAGAAAATGACATATAACATGACTGCTATTGAAGAAAACATCATACAAGAAGGGGAAGAACTCATCAATAAATGTCATGTCAGTTTGTCGTGTCGACAATCAAACAAATTGTCCTCTATATGGTGCCAAAAAAATAACAACATTGTCTATTCCAATTCTATAGTTATTTCATTTTTTTTTTTTTTTTATTTTAGTATCATCGATGCTATATAATCAAAATCATTTCCATCATCATCTTAAAAGTTCTAACCGCAAGATCAGAAATAAATTTCTTGTTTCTGATAAGTTTTTCTGTTTTGTTTTTGTTTTGGAAACATTTTGTATTGAATTTAAAAAAAAAATTAAATTGAACATTTAAACAACGTAACACTATCTCTAAATTGATGAAAATTATTTTGATTAAGGTCATATTAAATATTGAATAAAATTCTATCGATTAAAATAACCATCACGATTCGAAAACATTAGAATCTTAGAATATGTACGTATATACCCAATTGATAGTATATACTTTGTAAGAACATCAAATATATACAGTTCCATTTAAGAGACCGAAGTTTTGATGTTATTTAGTTAGATTAAATGAACAACGGCGCCTTGTGATTAATCGAAGAATTTTTCATTTTCATTTTTATTCTTATAAGAACAATGAAAAAAATATGTTCAATTTTCATTATTATTATAGAGTTCATATAGAAATAGTCACAAAAGTCCATATATATTTTCTAGTTCAAGTCATTAAGAAATATTCTCATGACGATTAATTGGATCATAACTTCGTGCATTAACTCGTTCACGTTATTATTGAAGTAAACATTTTCCTCTCTAATATTTAAACCAAAAAAAAAAAAAAAGAAGAAAAGTCGCGGTATTTAAAAAGAACGATATACAGCAGCTACCAATAACATCAACATTAATGATACACCAGCATCAATCTTATATAAGTAAAACTGAAACAAAAAAAATAAAACAATATTTATAAAATTTAAAAATTGACGTCATTAATTGATCAAAAGATGAGGCCTTCGTCAAAAATATTATGTTTAAATTATATTAGAATGTGGCTCGTGGTTGTAATATTTATTTATATCGGGACTAATATGGGCGACAAATTGTACAATATAAAAAATAATGTGAACTGAATTGTTTGTCCCATATTAGATATTTGATTTGATGGTACCGAAAGAATTTTAGAGATTCCTTTAGGATAAGGGTGTCAAAATAACAATTATATGGAGGTTATTCGGAGGCTGATAGTATATAGTTTGTGGCCCACATGTTTATATCGGCAATTATACATTTGACTGTAACAATTAATTTAATTTTCATAAAAACTGTATAAAAGGGCAATCGAAAGGGGGATTTTATAAAGAAATTTATTAATCAAAGAGGGATCGGGTCGTTCAACCTCTTTTTGGATCAAATTTTAATATGTTTCTCTGATAAAGATCAATGTTTAAATCAAATTTTTCATACAGAAGGTGCTAAATTCGTGGTTTTTTTGACTTATTAGTTTTGAGATTCAAATTGGATATTGAGGTAAATTTGACCGTACATATCTTATTTTA
This sequence comes from Xylophagus ater, assembly GCA_963422695.1. Classification (NCBI taxonomy): domain Eukaryota; kingdom Metazoa; phylum Arthropoda; class Insecta; order Diptera; family Xylophagidae; genus Xylophagus; species Xylophagus ater. Next base: position 9,775,930 of record OY730485.1, on the reverse strand, counting down.
AAAAAGCAAGCTATTTATTATAAACAAAGGAAATGGTATATGCAACTACAGATTTCTGTTCAAAACTCTTATTCTATTAATTTTTCTAAAAATTTATAATATTATTTTAAAAACTTAAACTTTCTATAGTCGTTATCCAATCTTATCAACTTATCCAACACAAACTAGACGCTTACTTTGAACTTAACAAATAAAAATTCTTCAGAAATTTATTAATATTTTATTTCTAACCCCTTAAAATTATGAATAAATATATTCATAACATATCAACTGAGTACACAATAATTTGTGACGATTTCTCCAATATACGTGCGATGTCCATAATCAAAAATCTCACCAAATGGAAGTCAACAGATGCACTCAACTAGCAATTAATCAATGGGTATTGTCAACACGACATAATACATACGTCCCTAATTTATAATTGGCGAAAGTATCCTTTCTAAACCACATCATCAATCGGAAACAATGAATATTGTACAAATGAAATGTCGATAAATCTATAATTGCATCGCCATCGACGAGATATTTCGGATAACCACAAAATTAACTTTTGGTAGGTATTTTCTTCTTTTTTTTCATTTTAATTAGTTTTTTCTATAAAATGTTTGGGGTTTTTTTTAAAACAAGATACATCTGTGTTTTCAAGTTCTCTGCAAATGTCTTTCAAGAATGCTTGTAAGACTATACCTATATAGTAATGGTCGATATCTTTGTGGAATATGCTATTAAGAAATTAAATATTTACTAGAACTGTGGCTCTTTTTCCACCGTAAATATATATAATGACTTAAAAGCTTCGCCAAAAATTTACCATAACCATAGTTCGTACTTATTTTACATTTTAAAAGAAGGGAAATTTTAAAGAACAACTTTTTGTTTTGATGTAAGATACGAAAATAATATGCTTATGGTGCCAAATACAATCCAAAATATATTATTATACCGAGTGTCCCCAATTTTATATTATTATTTGTAAATTATTTGAGTTCAGAATAATTTTCAAAATGTAAATTTATAATTTCAAAGAGGACAAGTTCTTATTATCAATCATAAGTTTTGTCAGAAATAGAAATATTTAAAAAAGTAATTCAGATCCATCACCTTCTACCCTTGTACTGGCCCTAGCTTTACTTGCTTTTAAGGAATTGTAAAAATAAAAACTTTTATATGTGAAACCCGGTATATACTATGGCAGTTAAAAGTAAAATAAGTTTATTAACTATAGAACTCATTACCTAATTAATAATTCACTAAGCTTGATGGAGTTTACTATAGTATGCACGTATATACAATATCAAGCGTAATGTTTTAGAGGATATTTTAAAAACTTTTTGAAAATAATAAGTTTTATTAAAATTTTCACAATAAAATTAGCTCTTTGAATTAATGGCAACGCGAATAATCACACAAAAGAAAACAAAACCTTAAAATTTAATAAACCATTTAAATCACGTCAAAATTCATAATCATATTCACCTTTCCATTCAATTACAATCCATTTTCACTTTTAAATCTGCGATCATTTTGTTAGCTCTTTAATTTTTGGCTTTTCCATTTCAACGCCCTTAATCCTAGTAATCAAGTGCTTAATCCCATGGAAACTTTTCCTGTTCGGTTTGCTATTGAGGCCAACAAACAAAACCATAGTTATTAGAAAAGGGATTGGCAGAGGGTGTAAATGGTTGATTACATCTGATTAAAAACGTACTTATATATACTGTTTGATTTTTTTTTTCTTTAGTTGTATAAAACCGCCCTAAATGCTGTCTTCATTTTGATTCTGTAAAGGGAGGAAAAAAAAAAAAATACTTGGCTGCCTAGACAATAATTCCCTTGAGGGATGGATTTTTTCTCTCACAAAGCGGTTTTTTTTCACGGTATCAGTAGATTTATGATACTTTTGATTTAGAAATAGTATTCTATCATTTTCAATTATTACAAACCGCAATGCCATGAAGATGATTCGGGAATGATGTACAAAATTAGTTACTAATTTCGTCGTTAATCTATGTATGAACATGACTTGTACTTATATAATAGAAAAAGTATGATTATGATTGTTCGTAACGCCTTAAGACAATTATAAAAGATGTGAAACATTTCTTTCTCATCTTCTAATAAACTGCGATATTATTTTTTTTATATATTGATAATAATAATATTGTTGTTTTAGTTTTCTTGGGATTTTTGCGTGAGTATTTTATTGTGTCATTCATGAACAGAAAATAACTTAATTGTTTTTAATTGAAATAAAAGATGAATTGTTTTTTTCTTTCTTTCTTCGTTTTAATAGTTTAAAACAGATCTAAATTTAAACTAATTTTATCGCAGGGTGCTAAGAAAAATAAGGAAACACTATGATATGATCTAAGAATATTGTCACATAAATAAAGTTGTTCTATATTTGATTAGTTTATTTAAGAACATTTTATTAATTAAACGAAATTTACATGAAATCGACCTCTCAATGATTTTGTCCAAGAATAAACAGAAACATTTTTAATTCTGTGTGAAGAAATTAGTTTTATGATCGAAGAATATATTTTTAAATAAAAACGAAAATTATATTCATATTTTTATGATCTAAAAAGAATGTTTTTTTTTTTATTACTTAATTAATTAAGCAATAATAATATTTTGGAAGTCGTTTTTATAATTAGTCCAAAAGTTTTCGTTTATACTGGATATTTCCAGGGAGACATAAAAGATATGAAAATACTCAGTAATAAATACGTTAATATTTTGAAGATACGACTGCCATATTTATATGCGTTGTAAAGGTATGGTCAGACACAGCAACTTTTGCATCTCAGTTTTTTTGTAAGACAGGCTTTAAATGAGAAAATATGTCTTCAAACACGCTGTCAAACCTGTTGTTGACTACATTTCCAAGTATTCAAAATGCTTTTGATTTTTTGACGTACGTGGACGGTGTTAGATGATAAAACTTAGCCAAAATTGATGACAGCTCTCAGACGGTATGACAACATGTTTGCTCGTTTAAAGGCTGCTTCACGGGTCTTGTTCACACACGTAGTTAAAAGTGTCGCGAAATCTGAAGTTTTTATTACGCTGCAATCCAAAATGCTACGTGGTTGGAAAAAAAAAGCTGCAGAGCACACATAGCAGGCAATTTTAATTTGCCAATTATGTAATTTTAAACTGATATATTTGAACAATGATGACAATTCTGGTTCACATTGAGAGACAATAAATTGTTCTTGTCATAATATATTGTAATATACGTTACCTTGTAGAACATATTTATATTACTTTTGTACCCATATTTATTGGTCACAAGTAATTTCGAATTAAAAAATTGTAATTCTAAAATTTCAAACCTGATAGAAACGGAATTTAAAAATACTAAAGGTTCAGAAAACGAATAATTCACTTACATAAATCGAATAATATGAGAGGACTTCAATAAATTTTTGTATAATTCCTTTCCATTCAATTGGGTGACACATAAATTATGAATTAAAAGGTAATCCTATGAAAAGGCATAATTTCATATTTAATAATATAAGATGTCAATTTCAGTTTTTGTACGCAAATTATAACATTGAATCATGTGGCACATGCGTTACATACTTTATAAGAAGTTTCCTATATAATTCGAAGGATAACGCTTACTTATATGTATACATTTTTCTTAATATTAGGTTTTTTAATACATATTTCATTTCATCCAAAAAAGAAAATAGTTTATGTAAAAATGAAATAACAATAATGATGTGGTATGAATATCGAAGTCGTAAATTTAGTAGCGAAATTCATATAAGAGAAAATGACTTCATACAAATACGATTGAAAAAAATTAAGAAAAATATGAATCAAGAAAAAATACTCAACTAAAAAGTCTGCAATAACCAATTGAAACCAACCACCTTGGGTAGGCACTCATAACTGTGCTGGCGGCTTCTCATATATGCCATGAATCGAAATGATAAATAGGTACTAGTCCGGTCGACCACACACGCAAAATTTTTTTCGAACTTTTCCCTGGTTTTCAACGTTTTTCTTTTTTCATGTTCCTATATCTAGTGAAACATGGACAACTATGCCACTATATGGGGACAACATGAGACTTCTTTTATTATATATAAATTATATGTATATTCGGAATGGTTTGTAACGGAGTCGCGGTTAAATCTGAAGATTGTGGTCCCTGGATAAATCTGTGAAATATTTCTCAAATGGATAAAAAGCAAAAAAAAATACGCTAATAATTCTATTCTACAAAATGTAATGCAATTTGCGAGGTGCAGTATATATATATATAGAAATGCAAAAATACCGTGATTATTTATGATGGAAAATATTTCTTCAGATTTGTTTTAAATAATTTGTCAGATTGGTATGGAGGCCATCTCTTTATTATCACACATAATGTGCAATGCTATTAAGAATGTTTTTTTTTTTTCTAAATATGTAATATGATAGATTGATTTATGTTTTATGGGAAATGTTTATGTGATATTGAGGGAGAGACGGTGATAGTTTGTACAAACTGTTAGAGTTATAATGATTCGTTCTTAAGAAAGTTAATTGGTGAATCTCATGTTCAGGTTAAGAAGGATCTTTAATAATATATTATTAGGAAATTATATTCCTAATCATAAATAATGGATGAATAAGTAAACAAATTATTGAAATCTTAACATTTTTTTACTGCATTTTAATGAAATTTTACAGAAATTAAATTTAGAAAAATTTAATAACTGTTGGGACCAAGTTGTGTGAAATATTTAGTTCTGAAATAAACATCAGGGCGCAAAACCCTCAAAATACAAATTTCTAATACCTGAGTTGTAAGGAAGTGTGGAAACATGAAAACCCACATAAAGATGCTTGTTCAGGATTAACAGATACCTATTTAAATACAATATTTTAGAATTTAAGGAGCTTGTAGTGAGGCAATATAAACGTGCTGATAAATACTCCACGATAAGATCAATATTATACAATTCAAGTATTAATTTTTAAAGTCTTTTGTTGATCAAACTATATTTCTCTTAATTCCCTAAATGAAATGACAGAAACAAATTTTGTAAAGTCCAAATTAAATGTTATAACATTAAGTATATTTACAAATCGCACCAACCACCCACATTACTATTATATTATTGTTTTATTATCGACAAGATCAATTGCCACCATAAAGAAAATTATAGATCGTGGGTGGAAAACTTTTTTATCTGGTAATTATTTGCTGGCGTTATACTTGCCCTTTTACTATATTCAATCGATTTTTATGTGCACTATCTTGTCTAACGTGTGTGTGGTCTTACGAAATCGTTAGCTTCGACAAATTTCTACCGTTTCCAAATAGTTGACAGTTCTAACCTTTTTCTCTGATTTTAGTGCCATGTAGCAATCAACTTGTATAATGAAACTATTTTGAACCTTTCGTTTAAAAAAAAATAAAATTGTGCATCGTCAATTCGACTTTATTGTTTACCTTTTTGTTTCAGCCTAAAGACCTTAACAGGCAGATTTCAAATTAATTTTTACTGCACCTTTTATATACAATAGTATTCTCAATATCTCCTTTATAATATATTCTGTCTTCTGTAGTCTCTTCGTATGAACAAACTTGAATTCTTAAAATCCAGTCCTATATTTTCTATAGTTGCATATACATATTTTGTAATTCTTCTGACGACATGATATCTGTTGGATATTGATACGATTAATTTGTCGTTGTGGCCAACGTCGTGGCTATCACTGTCATTTTGTCACTGTTCTTTAATTACCTGGTATCTTTAATTTCCATTCATGAATCAGGTTATCTGTTATTAATTTGTGACAATCATTCGAACAAAAACTGGACATGTGATAATTGAATTCACTACGGGTGGTTGATTTAAGTGGAAATTTACATGCGGTAATTTGGTTATCATTATTTTTTACAGTCTATTAAATATTTAAAGTTCTGGAGTTTTCGCAGATATGTTATTTGGTATAGTACTATATAATATTTTTTTTTTCAATTTCCTAAAAAGATATTACTTTTTTCAATTTATCACAAACAATTGGCCTTTCTTTCCTTTAAAATAATTTAAACACCCAGTGGGATCATATATCATATCCACTATCTGGTTAAAAATGAAATTATCAAATTAACAGAACTCATCCATCAAACTAAATCAAATTTTATGGATAAAAAGGTGGTACACCATAAGTATATAATAACAGCAGCATCCAATATACTATGTATGTAGATCCATTCACAAATTATTGTTTGCATGCATGATACTATGCCATCGGATACTAAACCATTTACCCTCGTCGCATATTGAAATAGGAGAATATCAAACAAGACTTTTGTCAACTTAATTGACATTCAAATATGCAAATTTTATACTGCAGAAAGATATTAGCCCTTCGGGCCTTTAACTGCTAATCAACGAATACAACTGATGACATACGCTCATTCATTATAATTTTAACGTATATTTAGATTTAGCCCAATAAAAGGGGAACATATTATATGATAGTATTTTTATTCTCGATATCTCATTTGAATCTGTAAGTCAGGGTTAAATTCAAATTTGACTGGTGTACAATTTCTAATGATTTATAATTTTATAAAAGAATAGCACGTGACGGATATAAGTTTTCTTTTAATTTTCCCATGAAATTGTTTTTTGTTTTTTTTTTTTTTTAATTTCATAAACCTGATAATAATATTTTTCACCTGCACAAGATAGTTAGATTTAAAATTTTTAAGATAATAAATTAATTCCGATCCAGGAATACAAATCTATTTCTGCCACATCAGAAATTGCTACGCGGTATAGTAAAGTCTTGACTATTTTATCTTCTTTCGTTTTGAACCTTTACTATTTATATATTTTGATATGTTGTAGGTATGTGCATAGACAACAAAATCAAGTGGAATCAAAAGAGTTAAACTTAAAATGTAACAACAGTTCGAAAAGAGAGACGGTTTTAGCGACCTTCGTGTCATGTTTTTCAAGCCAGAGTTCTAATGATAAGCTCTAAAATTAGATTCAAGTAAAATTTCAAAACAATGAAGCCCCACGCATAATAGTGCAATCTTTTTCTTATGATCTTATGCCGCGTACTATATGCTTTACTTTCAGAACTTTTTTCGCCATATATAGGTATGTATACGAATAAATGAGTGATCACGTCTTATTCAGCGGTTCGCGGCATTCTGATATAGCATGTATATATATTCATCTTGAATGCAATAAATTGCATTTCGCGTGCATTAAAGAAATTGTGCATCTGGAATTTTATATATATATCAAAACTGATATAATATGGAATTTTTTCTTAGATATTGTAGTTCCTGGATGAAAGGAATATTTCTTCAAATTAGATATGGTATAATTTGCACGAAACTTAAAATGACAAATTAGGGAATCCGAAATTATTTTAATTTCGACATCATCTGATGGATCAATTTTCTCACATAAATTCTTGAAATTTTTTTTCACGTTCTTCCTTTCTGATTTAGTTTATTTGTTCATCAAGGTGAATTTTTCGACCTGTGAAATAAACTACATACATCATTTTTCTTTAGACGGTAATTTGCTGGTCAAAAAAGAAGCTGCAAAATAGTACACGGAAAGAAAATTGTCTGAGGTATTGAGAGATTTAACTTTCTAAATAACTCTGGAAACAATTATATCATGGATAATTTAGTCCTGTATCGGGTATTTCACTTTATAAAATATTAGTTGAAAACATTTTTATGGAAAGATATTTCACGAAAATACAGGATTAGGATGTACTTTACTATATTTTCATCAAATTGTTATTTTTCCTTTGAAGTACAAAAGGCAAATAAGGAGTGGTAATAAAATGGATCTCAAGTTTATGATAAACTTACACTAAATACAAGTAAAAGTTCATCAAAAATAACGAAATAAATTTCTTGACGTTTGTACAAATGAACCTTAGTTTTTTAATTTGATAACAAGTTTGAAAGATCTTTGAATTTGTCAAGTGAAATGTTTATATAATTCCAAACTATTGCAGGCTCAGTGGTAACGTACCAGATTCATAATCCAGAAAGATCATCGAAAAATTTGAGAAGCATTTTGAAACTTCCAGTTGTAATTTGTTTGTTTGTTGTTTTCAAATATTTTCTTTGAGTGTATTGTATAAATTTTCTATAAAATCGTGGCAAATCGATTTGTAAGTGTTTTTAGACGAGGTGTTAAAATGCAATTTTGACTACCTATTATATGAAATCAATATTTTTGCATGCGAAACCTCTATTATTGAGCGATTATAATGGAGAAAAAAAAATCGTGAAACAGGTAAATGATGGGAATTTGCTGGTTGTCGATTGGAAGGTGTTAAAATCATTCTTAATTTGATAGAATTTCTTTTAAATTCACATCATAGAAAAATGTTTAATATGAAAAGAAAAAATTACGAACAATTTTGAGATTCTTTATTAGTCACATATATAAAAATTCTTTTTTTTTTTGATTAATGATTTCATTAATTATTACCTACAAATCGGTATTCAAAGGCGTACTGTTCAAAATTGTATAAGACTTTTCTCATGATTTGTTTAACAAATAAAATCGAATTTTTTTCTTTTTAAACAATATTTTGCTAGTTTTATGTTTATAAGAAAGAAAGAAAACATATAGAAAAAAATGTTGCTTTGTCATGCGACAATAGTTTAAAAAATAAAACCCAAGTAAATAACCTTTGAACACTAAATAATATCGACTATAGAGAAACGTTTCCAGAGACCACCACTGAAATGTTTCTCAAACATTTGCAAGAACATTAATCATTTAATAGTTCGATAAGAATTCTTTTTTTTCTTCGATTTCGTCTAGATTGAATAAGAAATATTCAATATGGTGTCATATCTTTTGAATATTTAACTGATCAAATAAATGAATTTTATTTAAACCGATAAATTGATTGGGTGTGATTTACCTGCTGGGGAAAAAGGTTAGAAAGGTTCTACAATTGTCCTTTCTTCTTAATTTGATTTTACCAAAAAATGAATAATGAACACAAGATGAGCCCTTTTTAAAGGTTACTTTTTCCTTTCTTTCAGATGAAAATCAATATGAATATTTTCCATTTCTAACATTTCTAATAAACCCAAAGAAATTGGTGAAAGTGTCAAATTGTACAGAAGGATCAATTTTTCATTGTAACTAATTGATTTTATGACAGCAGATTATCTGGTTATTTTTCCTAAATGGCGACTTTTATACTTTTCTTTTATTTGAAACTAGTAAATGGAAATCATGAAATTGAATGCAGTTTTGAGGAAATAACTAGAAGATCTAAATTCTTGAACTTAAAATTCTAAATTGTGTAAACATTAACTTTTATATTAACAATTTTATGTTCCATTTGTGAAAAAATATGTATAATTCTAGTTTAGTTTGAAATATCCGGGCAAAATCTGGTCCCCATAACGATCAGACCCTGAACAATCCCAAAACTTCCACCAACATTTTTAAAAGAAGTTTATCTCTTTTTTGTGCCCTATGGTAGGTACTACCAGAGGGTATATTAGTTTTGTCACTCCATTTGTAACACATCGAAATAATCGCCGTAGAAAGATTTTAAGGGTATGGTTGTGTCGGGGATCAAAAATTATATCGTTTTATGCATGTCCGCCCGTCCGTCCGTATACAAGATAACTCAAAAACGCGCTATCCGATTTTGATGAAATTTATAATGTGAGTTGCTTATTCTTTAACTTGGTTTGATATTACTTTCCAGCAAAATAGATCCAGTGGGAGCAAAGTTATAAAGAAAAAATCATGGCGACCAGAAAGTTTTGTCGTTTTTTTGTTTATGGCTTTTCGGATTTAATTAGAAAATTTGTAAATCAATTTTTTTTAAATTAATTATATAGGTTAACTACATAGACGATACCATGCTAAATTTCAGTCAAATCGGTCAAAGGATAGTGGAGAAAGAAATAATCCTAGGAGAAAATAACTCTCTTTATAAATTTTTTGATGTACTTTAAAAACTAATACACCGATTTGAATAAAATTAACAGATTGGACTTATGCTGTCAGGGTCTAGGTTACCTGCAAGTTCGAAAATTTTTGAAAAGAGGAAACAAAGCTATGAAGAAAAAACCTTGAAATAATGTTAGTTTTGAAAGGTTTTCTGTCCCATTTCTATCATAGGCCATCAAAAAATCGGCGATAGGCCGATTTTCAGTTTTATAAATTCAAAAAGGCTTATATTATGTATCTTAAATCGGATTACGTAAGTTTCATAACTAGTTTCCCAGTTGTTGCTATTGTAATGATTTCTTCCCAATAAAAGTAGATTTTTTCATAGATTGTGGTGCCATGAAGGAGAAGGACTAGTTTTTGTGAAAAGGATTTGAATCAAAAGACATTCTTTTTTATATTCAATTGGTTTTTTTTTTTACTTCTTTATATTTGAGATTTTTCTTTTGAATTTTATTACAATTTTTCACTATCACGCGGATTTTTCATTTACAACAATTTCATACAACACACAATTTTTACTCACACACAAAATAATAAGAACTAAAATTTTTCTTATGTTTTTCTTTAATAATAGTAATTTTTTCTACACTTTTTTTTTGTTTTGTTTTATTTATTTTTTTATTTATAATTAATTTATATATTATATTTAGTTGTTGTTGGTTTTCGTATATTTTGCAATTATAATTAAAATATTTTATATAATTTTTAATTACAATTAACTGTTTTTTTTTATATTCTTAACACAGATTTATATTTAATATATATCTTTTATTTATATATGTACAAATATTAAATTTTTATGATTTTTTTTTTTTTATTTTTAATTTGAAAATTATTATTATTTATTATTATATTAATATAATTTCCTAATTAAATATATTATTTTTTTTTTATGTATTTGCTTTTTTTCTTTAATGTTTTCATAATTTTCACTAATTTTAACTTGTTTTTAACATTAAAACATTCTTCTTTTTTTCTTTTTTTTTTATTTACATTAAAAATGTATTTGTGTAAAATAAAATTATTAAAATAAAAATTAAAATTAAAAAAAAATAATAATAATAATCACAACAGTAAAAAAAAAAAAAAGATTTTATTTATTTATTTTGATTTGTGTTACTCGAAAAAAGGAAAAGAAAAAAAAATAACAATTAAAAATTAATTAGGACACGAAAGTTTTAAATATTTGGAAATTTTTGTTTTAAACATTTTTATTTTTTTTTGGCTTGTCCTAAAATTAAAAAACAAAAAAAAAAAATAATTATAAAAATTATTATTTTGAATTTTTTATTTATGTAAATTTTTTTATTGCATTCAGTTTTTTTTTTTAAAAGTTAATTCGTTTCTTTTTGCCTTTTTTTAATTGCAATTATATAAATATGTATTTGGACGGCATTTACATTTTATTTAGCGTGGTTAGAACTTTATTGATCTCGATTTTAAAAGTATAAAAGCTTAATATGAACCAAAAAGTAAAAACAGAAAAAATGTATAAAACAAAAACCCAAAAAAGCCACGCCAAATCCGTCTCTTATTATATTTGATAAAAAAAAAAACATTTTCTTTTTAAAAAATATACAAACTAAACTCTTAAAAATAATGTTGCACTCGAAATTGTTTTTTAAAAAAAAGGCAGATTATATCAAAAAATTTTTTAAAAAAAAATGATTTTATTTTGGTTATAAAAAAGAATATTTAAAAAATAAAAAATTTATAAATTCTTTAAGAAAAATTAAATTAAAATACCATTAATAATTGCGTTTAATTATTTAATATTTTAATTTATTTTAAATTAAAACAAATGGCACCAACGAGTATTAAAAAGAAAATATATTTCCCATGAAGAGTCAAATATATTGCGAATAATTAAAAAAAACAAATTAAAAAAAATTATGAAATTATTATGATTTAATAAATTAAGTAAAAGTGCCATTCGAGGAGAACCGAAAAATTCGTTAAACGAAAATGGTCTCTTATTAATAATTTTTAAAATAAAAACTATTTAATTTTTAGACAAAAAAAACTTATTCTTGAAACCATTTTAATATCATTTTTTTTCCTCTATAATAAAAAGAATCAGATTTTTAAAAAAAAAAAAAGTGTATCTAACTAGCCTCTTATTCAGAAAGTAATTAATTTTTAACTAGAGACAATTTATTAAACAATTGTTTAAAACATTTTGTTCAATAAAATAATAAAAAATGAGCTATCCAGTTGATTGTTGAATAAGTCCAGGCGTTGATGTACATTCAATTCCATATTTAGTAAAGATTATTTATATATTTTATTTATTTTTTTTATTTTTTATTTTTTATTTTTTATTTATTTTTTTTTTGGCTCTAAAAACGGAAGATTTGTGGAAATTTTTGATCTCCTTATTTGACATCAACAACAACGGGCACCTCATTGGTATCGACCAGATTCGATGATGACGATAGACTATCAGTCATTGATGATGATAGATTTATATCTGTATTAAGCATAGCATTAGTAGCACCACAATAGTTCGGCAATGGGGCCATTGTTGGACCCATCATCGCTGATGATCAGGTTGTTGTCAATTGTCTCCACATTGTGTGTCACATTGATGGTAAATATGGCCATGAGAAACTATTACCAGATAATAACATATCACGTATAAGAGTTTCGATTGGTGTTTTACCGACTAGACGTACAAAAAATAATTGTTCTATAACCTAAAGGAAAATTATATAGAAATCAATAAAAAAAATTTAAATTTATTAATAATAATTAGGTGATGTTATTTTGCTATGATTCATACTTCTTGTAACAAATTGTTTTATACTTAAAAATGTACACAGTAATGAAATTTTCTAATACCGTAAAATGAGGTGAAGTTGACCGAAAATTTCTACGAAGTACAAACATTTTCATTTGGTTTGTTTCATCCAGATAGTAAAATAATTGTTATACCGAGCGTCTCTATAATAGGGGCAGATTTAAATTTCGCGTTATTTTCGTATCATTAAGTTAACAGTACTAAAATCTTGATATTTGCCATCTGCCATTGTTGCTATTGGAACTCTGCACGAAGGAACGATATTATTATTGAGAGTTTGTCCAATTTCGAGCGCCTACTGTAGTCAAAATGACAATTCCACAATATTCAAATCGTGCGTTTCTTTCGGAGCATTCTTTATTACATTTTTTTATTTCATTCCCCGTCGAATGTGGTACGGATCATACCTGTAGGACCCAGAATACCTGAGATATTCGTACACCTTCGCACTAGAGAATTTTTGTATTTCCTGTCCTAAAAAGGAATATTTTTGAAAATGTCGAACAGCATTTAATTCCTTATTAAATTGATCATCGAATGAGATATGGGTCATATTTATAGAATGCAGAATACCCGAGATATACACATACTTCAAGTTACGCAAATGAAATCTGACCCTTTTATTGGGACGCCCTATACATCTGCTAATTTCATACATAGCAAAGTTATAAAGAAAAAACCAGGACCAGAAAATTTCGTCGCTTTTTAATTAGAAAATTTATAGAGCAGTTTTGTTTAAATTATTTATATGCGTTGACTACATAAATAGACAATATCATGATAAATTTCAGTAAAATCGGTCTAAGGATAGTGGAGAAAGAAATAGTCGTAGCGGAAAATAAGCCGGTTCATAAAGTTTTTCCGATCTATTTTAAAAACTAATACACTGATTTGAATAGAATTTGCAAAAGATATTTATGCTATGCTATTCTCCATCCTACGTGTGAATTTGAGCGAATTTGAAAAAGACGAAACCAAGTTATTCAGAAAAAACCAAAATATTAGTAGTTTTGGTGCTTCTTTTTCAGAGTTAAGGCCCGCCGCACACTTGAGCTAAGCTATACGGCGATATTTTTGGTAAATTCATTCCATCAGTTCTATTTGAGCCGTCAGAGAGATATATTGTGCGAGTACAGGTATTGATGAATTATTACCTTTTCCACTTAACACTTACACATTTGTGTCGGCAAGATACTATCACAAAATAAAGAAAATATACTACACTTTTCCCAGCATCGATTTTACACTGTATAATACCGAAAGTACGTATAAATTATAGTCAGCGATGGCAGCGAAGCTCGTTCGCGTAGTTGAGATCTAAACTACGTCAAAGAGCTTAGTTCGTGTCGCTCATGACAAGGCGACGTAGTTTCAAAGCTTCGCTGAAGTGTGCGGCGAGCAATGCAAATGCTGAATTTTTTAGTTTCAGCGAGAAACTTAGCTTACATAGTTTAGATCGCTTAGCTCAAGTGTGCGGCGGGCGTTATTCACTGAACTAAAGATTTGTTAACTATGAATCGAATAGATATGAATCGATTTTACGTTACTATATGTTTTTATAGATGTGATCAAAAAGATACTTTTCATTTAATGGGCATTGATGCCGAATTCAATTGTCAGGTTTGATTGTATTTATTACCCCATTTTACGGTACAATTAAAACTTGCATTTGAAGTGGATCAGATCCAAAAAAATTACGTTTTGTTTCTTTTAAAATAAAAATAATTCTTATTCATATGAATTCGTTTTAACTTACTTGCGATGAAACTGTCCTCAGCGATGGTAATCGCAAAAGAAGTTTACCAAATCGTGTTGGTTGATTTGGATATTGTGTACGGCAGTATTCTTCCAGTGCACATTGTGATTTCTCTTGCAAAGATTCTATATGAGTAACATCGGACAGACCACATGCATCTAAGAAGAAAATTTATCTTTAAGTAAAATTTTCATATAAAGTAAATTTATATATCAAAATTAAGTAAATATTTTAAAGTGTTAGTTATATTAACAAAAAAAAACACACACACACATTAACACTTGTTTTGTTCAATTCTACGTCGAATATTTTATAGTATTAAAAAACTGAATTATTTTACTATTATGTACCTTTTTTATGTATTATTTTTAATATATATCTTTTTCAAGAAACTATCTCGTTTCAAATTCCGATAGAAATTCCTATTATTAAAAATTTTGCAGCTACTGAAAAGGAAAACTACATCTAAATGTGAAAAGCTAACCAAATTGAATTTTTTTAAGCTCTTCCTTTACGATTTATCTAATTATTAATTAATTATATTTGGCAGAAAAAAATTACTAGTAAATCGAACCTCTCTTTAAAAAGGCTTCTATCTAAAAGTGGACGAATTTTTTTTTATAATTTTAAAGAAAACCTAGGATTAGCATAACCCATTTTCTATAGATAAGTAGTTCAACTATATACAAGTTCTCGCTCAGCAAGAACATAGGATACGATGTATTCATATGTTTGCCTTGTGAAATAGTAATTTAGCACTCATCAGATCTTAGAAATTAGTAAACTAGTAGACGCAATTCTAAATAAGTGTTATCTATGGCTACGTTTACACCGACAAATTTTTAGGTCACCTAACTAAAAGTTAGGTTTGGTCACACGTGTTTACACCGTACTAGACCTAAGTCTTGAACAACGTCATATGTGAGCATTTATGTAACTTGGACATCAAGAGATGAGCTGTCATCTGCTTTCAGTGAAATTTAACATTTCGGATATATTGTGTTCAGGTTAATGATGGAATTAACAAACCATGTCGTGAAAAGTTCTTAGGTCGATTTAAATTAAAGGTAGGTGTGCAATTTAGGTGACCTGACCTAAGTTACTTTGGGCGTGCTTACACCGTAGTATTTAGGTCGACCTAAGGACTTAGGTCTGTTTTTAAGTCTCGGTGTAAACATAGCTATTGGCGAAATATCAGAATGCTAAGTCAAAATAGGCAGTTTTGGTTCTTGATTATGCTAAAAAATGGGTTTATGGAGAAAATAAATTGAAATGTCAAATTATATATGTCATTTCTTTTTACCTTCTACCGACACAATTCTAGGAATCTTTATCGTTAGCGTTGAAGAGTTCTGGATAAAACCATTATTAAATACCAAAAAACTTCCAATATTGCTTTATTGAAATAAATAGCAATATTTTATAAAACGTAATTTCTTATTAGCAAATAAACGAAAACAACTTCGAATGATGATGCCGGAAAAAAACAAATAGATAATCGTAAAACAAAAAATTCGTAATTACTGCAATTTCGTAATTGAACGACGTATAAAACGCGAATACTTATTGATTTCGCGTAAAAAATGTTAATTTGTTATCAAAAAAGTAATTTCTTTTTTTTTTCAATCTAAAACTATAAAAATACTTTTCTCTTAATACAAAAATAATGTTTTTACATTTTTCATATTTTCCTTAAAATTACACAGAAAATATGGTATATGAAATAGTTTCATTGGAATGTCGATTTTAAATACTCTTGAAATCAATAATATATGAAGGAATAGCATAAGTGCAACTTATTGTAATAAAGCAACAATAAAATAAAAAATATTGAGTAATAATCATAACTTCGAATACTCAAGACAATAGTTATTAATGTTGTTTCTTTTTTTTCTTCAAATAAATATCTTCACAAAATTAAGTATAGATACAACATTGTGGAAATTTAATTACAAAATTTTTAATTTTTGATTACCTTGAGCTTAAAATTTTGAAAAAGTAATGTCAATATCCGATTATCTATGTTGTATTAGAAAACTCCTACAAAAATTTAACCCGTTATCATATTGTATGGAGAAATATATTATAGTTTAACAATATTCGATTAAGAATCGAAAAGATCATTTAAGAAAGGAATATAATTCCATCATGTTATTACGGCCAAACATTAAAACCAGAGATGTTAACCAGTTTCGAAGCGAACCGAAAAAGACAAACAACCTAACCACAATGACCCATTGATATTTCGATGAACAAAAACCAAAACTAAAACTTTTCCATTTTCTTAATTTATTAACTGAATCAAAACCAAAAAAATATAAAAACGATTCCATAATGGTTAAGTTGGTTTAAGTTATTTCTAAAAATTGATGAGACTCTAGTTTAAATCCTGAACAGCGATTCAGGCATACATTTGTCGACATTCGAAGTCACTTTTCCAAGACACCACATATATGTGTATTTAGTCATTGAGTTCGAAATATATGTTTTATTATTCGGAGAATACATTGTCATTTTTTGTTAATTTTTTTTTTTACTAAAAATTTTTTTTTAGGTAAAATTATTATTTTTCTAAAAGAGAAAAATAATTTTATTTAGTTTAGTGCTAAATAGTACTAAAGTAAAAATTAATTTAATTGAGAATTAATCGTTAAACAGAAAAACAATTTTTGATTTAAAATTGACGAAATCTTTCATACAATTTATCAACGGAAAAATACTGACTAGCTCCAGAGGACGTCAGAAAAATTGGTGAGAAAAAAATTTCCCGACGGTAGAAATAATTTCCTTTTCGAAATTAGATTTAACGAGGTGGCCAACCCCTTTTTTTCATATTAGGGAAATTTTTCAAAAAAGGTGGCAATAAACGCCGACAAATGTATGCCTGAATCGCTGTTCTGGTCTCGGTAATTCAAAATTTATTTTCTTTGCCTATAGAACCAAAACCGAACCAACTGAAAAATTCATCTGGTTTTCATCTCTGATTGAAACGAATAAAATGATATTGCTATGGAACTAAATAAAAATCAAAAAAAAAAAAACCATTTCATAAGTACATATTTTGCTGGAATTTTGTATCTGTTTTAAAAGATTTTAGAACATATAAATATACATATAGAAATCTTGTTGTTAAAAAACCGGTATTGCACATCATCTTGAGAATTGGATTTTTATTTTTTGTTATTGCAATTCAACATTTTCTTGGTCATATATAAATATGCCGCAACAGACTTATCGACCATTCAAAGAACAAATGGTTAAATATATCTACTACATGATATAGGAATACAACCGTCATAGCCGTCATCATAAAAAAAAAGAGAGATTCTAAAAGTGCATCTCTTGCATTATCTTGCTGGTATTATATGAAAAATTAATATAACGCGATATGGCTTTTATTTTTTGCGAAAGTGCGAATTAAAAAAAAAAAAATGTTTTTTATCTGGTTTTTTTTTCATGTATTCTGTCCATAATTAACTTTTTCTGTTTGACCTAACATTAACAAAAATTGTTTTATTTTCAAATAGCATCACTCCAGGTATAAGATGTACTCAAAGACGTTTCGTTCAAAATCAGGGTTTTAATTCTTTTCTATATATATATATAGTTAAATATTGTAGATAATCCATAGATATGGAGCGATAATATCTTTCTTTTTTTTTTGTTCTTATTTTAAAACATGAAAAAGGTTGAAGAAGTGAAGGTGGTCACTACACATCTATATTGTGTGTACCATATAATCTTTTAGCTTGGCATTCTTTTAGACTTCATAAAATATGATTGGTCTACATTATTTCAAGACAACAACAAAAAAAACAAAAAACAAACTAAATAAATAAGTGAAAGCAATATTTTTCACAAATTTCTTCAGAATCAATTTCCAGACTAACCTTCTAGCGCAAAAGACTATTAAATTATTACCTTTAAAAAAAAAATGTTTATATCATACTGAGATATGAATGTGATATTAAGTACAAAGCATATATATAGATATATATATATAATTCAGTAGAAGGTGTTGAAGGAAATAAGAAAAAAAAAAGAATATAACAGCAGTAAATTAGAAACAAAAAAAAAAAAGCACAAATTCATCCTGCTGTGGAGGAAAACAGTAAAAAAATGTTTTTTTCTTTTTTTGGTCTTGTTACTATATTTCTTATAAGAAATTCGTGACTTTTAAGGCACATAGTTATTCCCGCATATAACATGATCAAAATATATACATCCTAACCTTCGTACCATATAAAACCAAGAAGAAATTGCAATATAAACCTTTACCAACTTACTAGTGTTAGCAAATATCAGACAATTTGGATATAACACAACCTTAACTTAACTGAAAGTCAACAACAATAACAGACCTTCATCAAACATCGATAGATCACAAAAAAAAAAAAAAAAAAATCGTGTTCAGAATTATTCCGATACATCGGAATAAACAATGAAGTAAAAAAAAAAAAAAAAAAATGATAATATTACAATTGAATCGCGGTTTTATATCGCTGATTTCATATTGAAAACAAACCATTAAGCTTGTATTTATATTATCAGAGGTAAGAGGAAAAGATGAAATCAAGTTATACGTTCTTTACCGTCTAGTCATCTACTCCTTAAGCACCACTTATATAGGTGTGCTGTTATATCTTTTGTTAAACACATATTGCCGTTAGGTTTTTGATTGAATTGGACAGTAACTGGCTGTAGTATTTCGTTATTTTCTGATTTAAAAATATACAATATATATATATATATATATATATATATAAGAAAGAAGAGACATCATTATAATATCCAGAAAAAATATTTTCATAAATATCCAAACGAGAAGATATTAGAGACAAGAATGTCAAGTATAGACGATAATTACCGGACTGATCATCAAATCTTGAGAATTCCTATATAACTTCAAACTTCGAATGGTATTTTATAGAGTAATGGTGTTTAACTCTGTAATGATTGTCAATCATTTGAAATGAATGAAAATTTTCCAAACAACTCAATAGTTTTCTTTTTTATCTCGTTTCAGACTTTATTGTATATATTTTTTTTTCCCCACATAAATCAATAATAAAGTAATTTAACTCTTTTGAAGTTTTACTTATCCTCATCATGAGACAAATTAAATCTATTGATTGTAAAGAATTTTTTTTTTTTTTTCAAAATGATATCCATCAGAATTAATTGAAAATTTTCAATCACTGTTACACCCACTAAGTAAAGCACATGGATCCTAAAAGCAACAGTTCTCAAAAGTCTAGTATATCCTTTAGTAACATCGGAAAGACAACCTTCTAGACAAAACAAATAAAAAAGAAAAAAATATAAAAAAAAATTTTGAAAATAAAAATTAATAAATAAATGAAAAAAATTTTGTTAATTTAAAAAAAAAATATTAAATGAATTTATTTTGATGATTAATTTTTGGGAACGAAATAGAAATTTCCTACAAAATAAAAAAGAAAATAATAATAATAATATTATCTAAAAATAAAATTTAGAAAAAAATAAAATAAAATACAAAACTTAATTTAGAAAAATTAAATAAATTAATTAAAAACTATTTAAATAAAGTAAAAGAAAAATTACTGTACAAAAAAAATTTTAAAAAATAATTAGTAAATCAACGAAATTGTAATTTGAATGATTTTTATTAGAAAACTATTAATTGCAATTTTCGAAAAATATATTTCATGAAAATTAGAAGGAATCAGCTAAATTTGCCTTCAGACTGTCTGTTTTGACATATGACTTTTCAAAATATTTTGTCAAAAACTAAACATTTATGATGTCTTTAAACCGTTCTGTCATATATCTTTGTATTGCTCCTTATGAGCTCTCGCTATATGAGACATTTTTGATACAAATTATGCGAAACCATATGACAAAACATATAATCTGAAGGTGAATTATAGACATAATGCACATAATAAAACAGAAAATCTATTGTAGCTGACTACAGGGATTCAAAGTGCATGCTACTTGGAGACTGTAAGATAAATAGTACATCCCAAGTAATACTGAAATGTTTAGAAGCAAATAATTGCTAAAGCATAGTAAAATCCATGAAGCTGTAATAGCTCTTTGGGAGAATGTTACACGGGATGTTCTTGCGTTACTGAAGTTATTAATTTTCTTAAAGCTCAATATTCCAGTAATGTCCAAGCTATAATTTTTATAAGAAAAATGCAATTAATGGTTTTAGTCAAATATCTAAATCAAAATACGAATAACTTATCTTTGGTTACTAAAAATAATAAAAATAAATTAAAAACAAAAGTCTTTTAAAAACTTTTCGAGTTAATAAAAAATTTAATAAATAATTAACTACAGTTGCCATCTACTACCGAAACTATAAGGAGAATATCTATAACTAGGGCTACTAAATGACCCACTACTACTAGCATGGCTAACAAACGGTGTACTATGATGGAACATGTCGAATGTTCCAAACGAACGTGGTGGCGTCTGATAAAACATCGATGGTGAATTATATGCTCCCATACTACCTGTACTTGGATTACTAATCGGTGAACCTGCAGCATTACTACTATTTGTGTGATTTGGATTACTGCTATTTAAGCTACTATTAAAATATAAATGATTATTATTAGAAAGATGACTATTAAGTGCCGATGCAATAGATGCTTGAACCGCTGTCGTGTTTAATGTAGAAGCGGTAGTAGCTATAGAATTACTAGGTGTATTTGATAAACATGTGGGTGTAGATGATATATGTGGTGTTGTTATATTTATATCTGATTTTTTATCAATAAATGGTTCATGTAAAATTGTTGTCGGTGAGTATGTCTGTTCATTTAAATGACTTTTAATTACTTGCATTAAATCTTCATTTATACCATATTCATTATTATTATTATTTATATTAATATCATTATTATTATTGTTATTGTTATTATTATAATTTGTTTTAATTTTTGCTGAAATTTTTGTTAGTAAAGCTGGAACATCTTTATATAAGATGTCCAACAGCTTACCTGTTGTAAATAGGACAATTGCTTTCAAACATGAATATTCAGCTGAATCAACATGTAATGCTTTTAATTTTTCCACTTGCTCTTGAAATATTCGTATATGATCCATAAATGCAACAACACGATCAGCCGCCATCGGTGATGCATGTAAACCAGCTGCCGCTAATAATGGTGCAACATGTAATGGCATCGAACATTGTGATGCATTTAATACAAATAATTCAGACCAAACTAATCTTAATAATGCCACTTGATCTGTGACTTGTAATTCTGGAAAAAATGGTATATTTTTTGCCCATTCAACCGCCGAAAATAATAAACGGGCAGCTAATTCACAGATATTATCGATTCCCATTATATTATTTGGTTGCATACATTGTCCATAACGTGATGTAGGATATGGTTCGGCACGTAATAATAATGATATATAGGAACTTAAGTATGAATGACCATTGAAACCAGCTACACCCATTGGATCACCATTCGCTAATTGATATTGTCCATGCATTCCCGTCAATCCTGGTTGGGTTGGTGGGACTCGTCCTCGCTGAACAGCTGGAATGAAAAAAAAGAATAAAAAAATTAAAAGTAAGCTTCAAGCGATTATTTAATATCATTAGGTTTTTTTCGGTTTCAAAAAGCAATATGAAATACGTGTAAAATTTAATATTTCTTCAAGATAAAATGTATATAGTTGTTAGTCAAGCATTTACGAACTTTTATATATGAGTATTTTCATTAGTGAACAAATTTAATTATTCAATTAAATTATTTTCATGTCGGCTACACTGTAATTACTCATTATAAACAATCATTTATCAATATTAACCTGAATTAAATTCAATTTCAATAGAGTAAATATTACACACATGCAAACAGCGAATTAAATTGTCCTGGAAGCGTATGCAATAAAAACTAAATGACTGAAAATTGTAATATTTAAAAAATTATCATTAAACGTTGTCCAGTAGTAAAAGACAATATCAAATATTGACATACACTTTTCAAAATTGACATTACATTATAAATGCATTCATTTTGTAATGGATCTTGCGGGTAATGGGTTATGAACAAGTGCATTACGGGATTCTGTTGTAGAATTCATATGTTTAATCTTGTTGTTTTTAAATACAGGAAACTACATCATGACTTAATACAGTAACGTAGAAATTGAGATAATGTACCTTTTCAAATACCCAATCTGACTTAAAACATTCAAAATCATTACCATGTTGTGGATCATGGTCATTACTCCTACATTTCGTATACATTATCACTAATAATTAGGACAGTTATTACCATTATAAATACAGGTATTTTCACCATGGCACTGAAATTTTTGATGTATAAATGCGAAATAAATAATTGATTTTGGATTAACTCTGCAAAATCTTGGAATCGATATTTTTCAAAATAATTACTATAAAGTCCCAGTCGGATACACCATTGATAAATATTAATTTATTGACGTAAACACATGAAAACATGTGGGTTTTAGGAAACCACATAGTGTTTGTGTATAAGATGTTTACTAAATCTTACTTTATTTTGTAATACTCGTATATTTACGTAGTTATGCAGATTCATTTAAATTACATATTACAGAAGCTGGATAGTTTTTAGTATGGCGTATATTCGTATATAAAATCATTATTATGCTTAATATTTTTTTCTTATTAAGAAAATAATTGTATTAAGCTATAAAATCTGGTTTTAAAAAAAATGATATAATTACATTTTTTTAAAACTAAATTTAATTTACTTATTTACAATCTAATAATTCAACTGATTATATGGTTTTCTAGATATTCAACTAATGTCACAAATAATAATTGCATTTTATAATTGAGACAATTAAATATATGCATTCTATTAATAAAAACTCGTTCAAAATTAATTAAGGTGAAATCAAATATTTAATTTTTTTGTCATTTTATTTTAATTGGGTCGATAAACACAATCAACAGAAAAAAAATCCATTTCTTGAATAATATAAACCATATATTGTGTAATTTTACAAGATTTAATTTGATGTAATTTAACTAAACTTGATGTAAATTGTTATTAGAATTAAATTGTTTTACCCTCTGGTAGTAATACCTGCTCCAGTATCATTTTCAGTATCTGGTACGTGCCAGTTACTTATTCATATAACACCACTAGTAGTAGAAACATGCCAGCGAAAATGCTAACTGGGTGAGGATAGATTAGTTTGTCACAATTCTAATACATCAAAAAAATTATCGGAAAATGGTCTCAAAAGTTATGACGGCTTTTGCATATTCTGCCTGTACTTTCGTCCATTTAATTGGAAAATTTATACAGCAGTTTCATTTAAATAAATAACTACATTAACTACACGACACTATATTGAATTTCCGTGAAATCAATCGAAGAGGAAATAAGAAGGAATAAGAGGAAATACATACAAAATTGGTTTGGCCATTAAGTTTTCTCGTTTTATTGTTTAGTTTTTCAAATCCTATTCAAAAATCAATTTAGTAAGTGAGCCCTAAATTAGAGCAAATTCCTAGAAGAAATAAACTTATGCAGAAAAGACATTACAATGTCATTAGTTCTGATGGTTCTCTTTCTCAGTTAAATCATTGAACTATGGAAAAATTTGCTAAACCATGATGAGTTCCATTTCTACCATAGGATATCATAGGCTATATACCGATTTTACGTTTCCATATACTTATGTTTTATTTTTCATTTTATTTTTCCAGTAAAGTGTATCTTGTTTTTGCATAAATAGACTTTATGTCTACGATATAATAAAATACATATACTATAATTGAGAAATGATGCTGCGTTTTTTTTTCAAAATATCTACCTATAATAATCTCTCTAAACAACTATTAGGAGGTCGGTAAAGTATTGTAAAAAAAGCCTTGAATTTATTTCTATAAGGTGCAAGAAAATTATGAAAATGTTAGAAAAAAAACGCCATCAATCATAAAGTTATTTATAATAAAATTATTAATTAATAATAAACTGTTCTTAAACAACAACACACATCATATTGATGATGATAGTACAAAGTGTTTATTTAATATGCATATATTCATTCTTTCAGGTAATTCAGGTGTTGCATATGTAAAATGTTCTGCGTCTTTAGGTTTCGTTTTTACGAGAGACGTCCATTCAATTAAATAAATCACTCAGGAAAATTTATTCGTTGCAATTTAACAAATAAATTTATTTTATTTGTTAGCTGTTAATAACTTTAGAGGTCGGTTATAACGAATTACAGAATATAAAGCGTATTTTTTGTATTTAAGGTTTTTACAATTATGAATTTAAATACATATACTAGTAACAAATTTTCATTTAAATTAAAAATCTTGTCATTAGAAATAGTTTTGATAAATTCTAAATTTTTGAAGAATTTGGCTTCCAGCAAAGATCAAGTATAATATTTTTTTTTTAAATGAGAATCCGAGGGTTTTTATTATATTATATAGTTTTACACTGGATATTCAAAAACAACTTACCACACGACTCCATTGGACTTATTTCAAGACTTATTTTCAGTCAGAAAAGTCTTATGGAGACTCTAAAATTTGGACTGTTTTGTCAGTCCGACTGAAAATGTGTCTTGAAATAAGTCCAATGGAGTCGTGGGGTTAAATCCAATCATCTTTAAACCCAAATCCTAAAAATCTAAGACTAAGTAAATTTGAAATTTGAAATTTGGTTGTAGAATTAATTGGAATAGTCTTTTTAGGAAAAAAATTTTAAGAAAGTACATCAAAAATCCTGTCTGGAAATGTATAATTCCAGTTGTACGGGGACAGGGTCGTCTTTTAAAGTAACATTTGCATATTGCCTTTGGAATCATAATTATTCCAAAAAGGAAACAAAATAGCTAGAAAATTTTCGTCTACTCCACAAATTGTAATTAATTTTGTTGTTCACCCACACTTATTGAAATAAAAATAAGTGCCATTTCTTTTGGTTGCAAACTTGAGAGCATATAAAAATGCAATAAAACTGATTTTATTAATAATTTTAGGTGTGAATACAAGAAATAATAAATAACAAAACTTCAATATCAATAATAAATAATAAAAGATCGTTTCATATATACGAAACAATTTAATAAATAAATAAATATCTTTTCAAGAATTTAAAAGAGAAAAAACGTCTATACATAAACTCAAAAGGAGAATCAGATGGAAAATATTGGTAAAATACTTTATAACAACAAAAAAAAAAAAGAAGAAAATCCTCCCTCTTCATGCTCCATCAGATTTTAACTATACAAGTACACATATCCTATCATGAGTCTAAAAAGAAAAAAAGTTTGGAAGTGGCGTTAAAGATTTATAGTTATCCATCCAACAGTCTCTATAAACAGTTCGGTACAGTATATACTCGAAATACCGAAATAAATTCCAGTATTATATTCTTCTTCGTAAATAACCTAACCATTTGGAAGGAAGGTATATCTTCTGAAGCGGTTATATGAACGTTGAGTTTCCAACAAGTATAAACTATATTACAAAATCGAATCATGACTCAGGTTGAATAAAAATTTTTCATATCTTAAAATATATATTTTTTTATTTATGATGAATAACTCAATAGGTAGTACAGATCCAGGAAAAAAAACCATAATAAAAGTCAGTAGAACAATATGGGGTTAGAATATTATCAAGAATATAATATTGAAGGTATTTTTGTATCTAATGATGTTTTGTAATTCAGTCAAGTTAAAAGTTTCATCTATAATAAAATAAGTAGGTAATAGAAACCGTGAGAGAAAATATATACGAGTATGGAAAATTTCTTTAACCCTTTTTCTTATAGCACAGAAAAACCTTTAGAAAGGGTTTTATATGGACAACATCAATTAAGTTGGAGTGTTAAAATTTTTCTTTTACAATAATGCATAATACCACGAAGGACAATGACTGACCTGACCAAATAGGATCTCCTACCAACAAAAAAAAAAAAAAATACATATTACTATAAAAATTAACATAATATAATAACTCTTCTGATGACAACTTTAGAAAAAGAATTAACCCAAATGATCGGACAACGTGCATGAGAAAATGGTCAATTTTCCAAATAGTAGCCAAGGGTCAATTTTATATCTGCACATAATAAAGAAGAAAAATTTTTAACGGAAAATAGGCGTATTTCTTTTTTCTTTTTTCTTTTTTTTTTGTAAATCAAAAACAGGTAGTATAACCTAAGGCTAGATATTTTGCATATCAAAAATTATTATTATTTAGGTATCTAATGCAAAGAGTAAATAATCCCAATGAAAAATCGGAGAGAATCATAATTAGGATAAAGGGTTTCCTTTACGTTTTTTTTTTTTTTTTTTTGTAGTGAGTTATGATATGAAATCCGAGACGAAGATATTATAGTATAGATGTGTTATAGTGAAGTAATTTGAATTTCTATTGTATTAAGTAAACATACCGTTTTTAGATTTAAAGTGAAATATTATAATAATCTGCAGAAAAGGGTTTTATTAAGAATATTTCTATCAAATTTAATACAAAAATTACATATATTAATATTACTGGATAAGTTTCTCAACATTAATCATGATTTAGTAGTCGTGTTAAGTTTGTAGCATTTTTTATAATTTTAAAAATTCCATACATTTTCATTGGCCAAAAACTATACAGAATAATTTAAAAACAATAAATATTGCGAATTAAGCGCTACTTAGATCTGATGTGCTATAACTTCGAACTATTATACGAAATGTTATAAATAATAATCGGCGTATAACATTCTAAATAATGACCAAATTCTACGAATATTGTTTGTTTGTTTATCCAGTACAAATCTTGCAATCGATTTTTAACTAACTTCCCGACTAGCTAGACATTTAAAACTTTTAGCTCAGAACACGATGACAATGCATTCTTATACTACTTTTATCCATATTTAAGCAAAATTGAATTTATTTTCAGTAAATTTTATGGAAAGTTAGTTCGGAAAAGTTTCTTTTCTTTATATTATAAAGTAAGCTCTGTCAAAACAAAATACATGTTTATTAAAATTATGATTTTGTCAAAATTTTTTGAACAACAGAAAATTTTATAAAAAGGTTCTTTTTATCTTGTAATTATTGTATAGTTTTCATTTAAACTTGAGAATAAAAATTTTGTAATTTTACAATGCGAGTTTAGACTATAAAGTCAGTTTAGCGCTATGTCTTTTAATGCGAGTGCTTTAGACGACCGGCAAACGGATGAAATTTAATGATATTCTTTTTTTTGGATTATTTAACAGACAATTCGAATTATACACATATTATGCAAGTATGTGCAAATGGCGTATCCATGTGGCGCTGTTTCTGGTGCGTTTTTGACGTTTCATAGAAATCAATTTAAACAGAACACCATATGTATGTAAAGCATGAGAAAAACCCCCTGGTTTAAAGTCCAAGTTAAGTTTAAACTTCGTGTACTTTATTAAACCAATTGGACCTGTAAGATAAATAGTGTTAAAATGTTCTGTTTGGGGAACAACATTTACTGTTTTCAGGTTTAATTAATGTGCAAATTAGGACGCTATATAATATTCATAAAATCTTTGAAATTTAATTAACAAATAAAATATAGAGTTTGAAAACGCATATATTTTCTGCATAATTTATTATTATTTAAAAAAAATTGCATCTTTAATCAATCAATAATATTTTAAATAACAAATTATAATGCAGTCTCATTGAAATAGTAAAAACTTTCGTATCAAAACATTTTGAAAAACTTAAAGGAAGGTTTTATATACGACGTAATATTAAGTGCGTCGTCATTACTTAGCAGTTTCTTGAACTTATAAACTTAGCATTTTGCATATTCATGCAAAAAAAGCATTTTAAAAATGCATTTAGTTAAAATCAATTGAAAACATTTCAACTTTTAGAAATTTACATACTTACATACATTTCCACATATGTATATAAACTTAATACTCATTTTCTAACTAAGGACAAATCGTTGTTAAAAATACTTATATGAAAAATTGATTATCAGAAACCAAAAAAAAAAAATTTCCCTAATATCATTTCGTCATTAAATAAGAAGGAACCTCGGCATATACTGAACATGCATACATGTATATGCAACACCTGGTCAGTTCCGTACAATATTTAAAACTGACCAAAACCATTATCAATTTCTTTATATTAATAAATAAATCTTTTTTAGTCTTCACACGAAATATCTATATACATAGTAAAATCAAACGAGATACTTCTTTAAGTGGTCACAAAACTGACCCTTTTTTTGCGGAATCAAGTTTGACCAGTTCGATGCAGCTCTTCTATTATTCTTTGGACAAACGATTTAAATTTCTTCTTCCTTTTTTTCTTTTCCTTTCCTTAAATAATCTTTTGATACCACGTTCTTTTATAATAGCTTATCTGTCTGTTCGTTCATTTATGAACCATTTGTCGTCCTGGTCAGTCTGTTTAATATTTACACAATACATTTGCGTAATTGTGTTTTGATTTTTAAGAAGTCCGAACAATCCAATCAACTAAAAATAAAATATATTTTTTCCCAGAGAAGGAAAACAAATTTGAATATGCATGGTCGAAACGTAAATGAAAAGGGTCTCCCCGTTTAATATTCCCTGGTATATTACCTATACATTCGAATAAGAATCTTAAATACAATATGTCTTAGCGTCGGAAAACCAACCATCATTGACAATAGCATTATAAGAAACGGAATGATTTTTATACATGTAAGAAACCACTAAAACACTTTGTTTTTCTTATATATTATGTCGATATAACCCTTTCGCTTTTCATTAATATGATCTTAAAAGAAAAAATATAATAAAAAATTTCATCCGAAAAAAGGTCACGATCCCTAAGCTAGTCTCAATTCGATATTCTTCTCTTTTCAGATCGGATGTTGCGGTCCTTATAATCACCTCGAAATGAAATGTTGAAGGCAAATGATGAATAAAAAAAAAAAAAATAAGAAAAACAACAAACTCAGCCAGATTTTCAGCTTCCTCACTTCAATATCATATTCGAAGTGGTATAACTCACAATGGGCCACGTGCCAAAGTGCTTTTTTATCACTTTTGTTCGAAATCTTTGCTCTTTGAACTGTTAGGCGATTTATCGTATATTTTTATGTTCATGATATGTGACGATGGCTTTTTCTTTTTCCAAATCACGAGAATCTTGAGAATAACATTTTGATCAGTATAAAATAATTGCCCTTAATTTTTTATGCATCCTTCAGAAAAATATTAAATGACTCTTAAGTTTATCGAGAAGATAAAAATGCATGATTAAATATAATTAGATGCATACTCGATGGGGTAATTGATGTTTTCGAAATTAAAATCGAGTTGAATGCAATATTATCATTATTGAAATTTTCTGAATTTATGTAAGGGTATTCGCAGTAAAAGAATGATAAGCTGGAAACATATGTCTCGTATCTTAAATAATCGTATGGTAGTTAAAAAATAAACAGTATAGAACTGTATCTTTAGCGAAAATATCTCTAAAATGAGTAATATAAGTTATAGTTACTCTGGAAAAGCTGGCAGTTTGTTTGTAAATTAAAAATTCAATAGTATCCAATAGCATATACAAATTTGGATTATTGAAGTATGCTAATGACTAAATATTCTGCCATTTTAACCCATTTACAGAATTCGAATTTAAAAGAACTAAACTTTTAGTTGAGTACACTACGTTATCCGTTTGATATAGCAGAATTTAAAATCCGGTGTTTAGACAATTGGTTTTGACCAAAACTAATTTCTAATTTGGTGAGAGCAACTAAAATACTTAGTTCTTTAAAAAACAAGTTCCAAATAGTAAACAATTTTTTTTTATTTTTGATTGTAGACAGAATTCTTTAAAAAAAACGGAAGTGTGCTTTTGACCACACTGTAGAAGTGAAACAGAAGTTTTTTTTGAATACAGCGCCGAAGTGGTGGAAGATAGAACTATTGGGTTGTCGATGGGAATAATCCCCATGAAAACCTTCACAACTTTGCCAAACATTTCAATCGTGTACGACCTCTATATAAAAAGTTAAAAAAAAAAATTCAAAAATTTGTATCGACTACAGCGTTAATACGATGATAGATAGAACTATTTGGTCTTCGACAGAAATATTCTTCATTACAACCTCCACAATAATGCCGAACATTGTAATCGTCTAGGACGTCCATATAATGAGATTTTTTGTAATGTGACGTTTCGTCAAAGAAAATCGTCAAAGAATTTTTTCTAATCGCCCCCATAGAAGTATTTCACTTCAAAAATGTCAATCTCAAAGCTTTTATAAATAAAAGTTCAAAACAAAAACTAACTTATAGTAATGAAATAATTAAATTTATAAAGCTAATGCATACCTTTTGAGCCACAAGTTAAACTCGTATGATAGTCTTTAATTTGTTATTTCATTCGAATGGCTTAAAAGCTATTTTCGTTATTAATAATAACTATTAAAATAGCAAATCTTCTAAATTTCAACAGTATTCTCCGCCCCCAAACTACCCAAAAATAGGAGTATACATTAACACCACTTTTTCATTGTTAACATAATCCCAAAAAATAAAAACCTTCCATTACTGAATTTCGCAAACAACATAAAATATTCATAAGAGTAGAAAATTTTCTTTGACTTTTATCATCAATTATTTATTCTTATCAGAAAATTATTATTAAACAAAAACAAAAAAAAAAAAAATTCAAATAAAATAAAACAAGATAAAAATATTGCTTTTATGTAAATTTAATTTAAAAATATTATTTTCATGGCGGTTGAAAAAGGAATTAAATGTTTCGTTGATATTAGAAAATTATTTACTAAAAAAACTTGGAAAATAACTACGCGCGATTTTATAAAATCAACAAAAATTAATTTTCATATGAATATACAAAATAGTATTTGTATATACTGCAGAAACATTATAATAATATTACTATACAAATATCCATATATACATAATCATATGTAATTTTAGTCGGATATGTACCTACTAAACATTTTCACCGCACATACATATATGTATTGTTATTTTAATTAAACGAAAATATATTCTTTTGTAATGTGATGCAAATATTTTCCCTCATTATTTGCTTTATCTGTCGTCAAATTTCTCTCACCCGTTTCTTATCTTTCAAACAAACCCCTTTTTTCGGGTATATCTTAAATATATGTATATAGAAATTGTATAAGAATTGAGGTAGGTACAATGAATTTTAACCCTTGTATAAATTTCAAAGTATGTAAATGAAATTATATGAAATTGTAAGACGTAATATAAGAAAGTACAATCTATTCGGTTTCAATCTTATTTAAAGGATTAAGAGGATGTCTTGTAAAAGTTTCTGTTCTTTTTCAATGTTCCTATTTAATTTGCTACGAAAATCATTAATTATTGGGATCGATTGAGTTTAATTGATTGTGCACTATAGAAAGATATAACATAAATTATTTTAACATAGAATTATTCAACACGTAGAACGAACTTGTTTTTTAAAAAAAATATAAATGTTGTTAACTTCTTGTAAATATATTCATTTCAATCGATAACTTGGTCGTTGTAATAATACATGGAACAGCGCTCCGCGGACTATCCTGCAGCTTACAAACCGCTTACACTAACCACACGACTGAAAAAAAGTCTTGTGGAGACTCTAAAAATTGGACATATTTTCAGTCGGACTGAAAAAAAGTCTTGTGGAGATTCTAAAATTTGGACTTTTTTGTCAGTCCGACTGAAAATATGTCTTGATATAAGTCCAATGGAGTCGTGGTGTAGTTTTCGATGACTTTTTCGCACATTTCGGGCTCTATTTCGGGCAATAATGTTACGGATGTTTTAGTTAAGCTCACTAAGAGTTTGCGGATTGTTGACATAGACGCATTCCTTTCACATAATCTCACAAAAAGGAGTCGAACAGTCTCAAATCACTTCATCTTGGTAGCCAATAGAAGCCGATAAATCTTGAAATGAAATGTCCAATGATGCTGCCGGTATTCCGTAGTCTTCTTTAATCTTGCCTTGGCTGGATGTGAAGGTCTTTACGCAAAATCACTTTGTGAATACAGCTTTTAGTTGAGTGATAATTTCTACCGAATTCTGATTGTAAATTTTGCAATACAGCCGTCGGAGATTTACCATATTCGTAGTACGATTCTATGATTATTATGAATTCTGTTAAATGGTAGACTCTTAACTGACGATATATTAAAAAATACATGTGAAATACTTGAACAAGCTAACAAATGACTGGACTGTGAGATTCGTGCCACAAGTTATATATTTGATACGTAAAAGCTGGAATAATCTATGCCAATCTATAATGCCACCGGCACAAAAGAAGTTGTACACAATCAAATTAGTCATTGGGAGTTTATTTCCCACATTTTCCTCCCAGAAGAAATATTTCCATAATCTTAAAAAGGAAACTTAAAATTCGTTTTTAGGAAATTTTCTCCTATGTTTCTCAACACTAAGTCAGAAGAATGTTGGACAAAAATATTTCAGTATTCATAGTGTGATGTGTTTTAAAACTTAGTACAAAATTCACTTGTGGATCAAGTTTGAAATTATAGTAACGTTAAATTTCTGATAAACATTGTCTTGTTTTTGTATATAAACGTCATAAGATACTCAAAGATCGATGCGATTGATTATATAATAAATGTAGAAACTAAACTAAATTGTATTAAGAGGATTTCATTCTGCTACTACCAACTATTCTTATTCTAGTCTTTAAGTATTTTATATGTACCTGAAAAAAATTCCATAACCAAATTCATTTTCCCACCTGGTCATGACCCTGTCACAGGAAGGATCATTTTTCATAGTACAAAATTTCGCGAAAAAATACCAAGTATTCACATAATATAAAAAAAAATTACATTTAATCTCACATGTATATTAAAGAAAAGAGGATTATAACATTGTTAGGTATATCGCGAAAAAAATAATAACCCACCGAGTAATTGTTCAGTTTTTTCGAATCGTATCCTAATATTAAACATCAAAAGAACGAATTTAAATAGCAGAAGATCTCTCTCTGATCTTTTTTATATGAAATAGTTGAACCGTAATTGATCCTCGAACAGCAACATACATACAAAAGTTTATATCGAAAATAGAATTTTTAAAATATTTTAAAATGTTTAAAATATCTGTTTTTTTTTTAAAATTGTTAAATTTCTGAACTATAAACGTGCTAATTTTATATTATTTTAAGTTAAACTGTTGTTTCAAGTGTGGTTTTCAAAGAGTTCAACATATATCTCAAAATATATAAAGATCACTTCCGATTGACACATTGTCAATTAACAGCAATGGCACTAATTGGCCAGGCTTCAAAAAAAAAAAGTGGAACAAGGTATATCTTATTATAAAATTCGAGATTCTGCAAAAAAAAAGAGAACTGACAAATAATTTTATTGTTCTATTTTCTGATCGCGATTGAAAATTCTTTATAAATTAAATTAGAAAAGAAAAACGACATTATGAAATTCTTATTTGATAAATGTATAACAAACGAGTATGTACTCCACTTACCTTCTCGCCGCATACCCATTTTTAGGCACTTCCTTAATCTGCAATATTGACATTGATTCCTGTGGTGTTGATCGATCGGACAACTTCTATTGCCACGACATGAATATGTTAAATTTCTCCTAACAGATCTTTTAAAAAATGATTTACAGCCTGAAAATAAAAATAAAATATTTAAAAATTTGAATTTATATATTAAATTTTTTTTTATTAATTAAATATGTTTGATTGTGCTTCTATTTAAGGATTCCAAAAAAAAAAACGTCTCAAAAGACCTAAAACATTATTTACTAATAAAAATTCTAAAAACATGAAATTTTTTTGTATTGAATTCTTCTTAAAAATATTGCTTTTTATTATAAAAGTGTCGTAGAAATACTGTAATTGAATTAAAAATAAGATAAATACGAAATTAGATAACGAATTTAAAACATTTAAATTAAAATAACATTTTCAAAGAAAAACTTTTTATTGAGCACGTTTCAATTTGAAAATGTTTAAATAATTGTTGATACTAATTCGTTAAATCTTTTACATATATGATAATCGAGGATGGGTAAACATCATTAAAATGTTTGAAACGATAAAATCGTGGTGGCATACGGTTGTCATTTTCTTCGCCCTTATGCTATACAATTTTGCATAGATTTTATATAATAAGTATAGAATATGTACGTAGAAAATTTAACGCCTATAAAATTACCTTAATGGGATTCAATTAACGAAAACCTCAAATAAGATTAAAAAGACAACTACTATAATGACGATGAAAAAGAAAAAGATGACAATGTAAAAAAGAAAAAAACAGGCAACAGTATCTATCTATATTGGAACAGAAACAACAATTTCGTAATAATAACAAAATATATATATTCCTTTTAGCATAGAATGTGAATATAATACTATCATAATGTCACATCGCGGCACGACACATTTTAACAGAAGGATAAACCTTTTTGAAACTGGTAAATCTGAAAATTATAATAAGACAATATTATGGCGTTTAAAAGAAGGTATAGATCATATACATAGTTAGGTAACTTATGAAACTGATGATAACTAACTAGTTAACATAATATGTTAAAGAAAAATTTAATAAAATTCCATTATCAATAATTATGTAAGATATATGATTTATGTAGAAGACATATTATAATATACCATAGGCGCATTTTTTTTACTACTTGTTCCAGACCAGAACAAATATTTACATTGAAAGCAATCGAGGTTATTAGCCTTCACTAATTTCAGAGGTAGTGTAAAATTTGTTCCAGATTTTGTAATCTATTGTTATATGTTCCTATTCTTGACTCTCGTCATTTCTTGTGAAATCTGTTCTGCTCCAGAGCAGAGTATGGCAAATAAACCGGGGCTAAAATCTTTATTAGTTCTCTTTGAAAGATGATAACTTTAAATTAACTGAAGTTAAAACAAAACTTTTATATTTATAAAAATTGATAAAATGAGGCTTCTGTGTGTTCATTGAAAAAGGGTTTATAAAGCTAGAAAGAAATAAAAACATTTTAAGAGGTTGTTATTTTATGTTGTTAATCTCCAGCTAGCACACACCAAAACAACAACAACAAGAACGTATAACGAAATTTTCACAAATTATTAAAGAAATACAATATTTTCGCAATATACATATTTTCATTTTTATTTTCAAACAACCACCCTTTTGACTTATAATGGCTGACGACCTAACAACTGAAGCCTTTTTATTTTTAAATAAACATCACGCATATACAAATAGTAGATATCTTTTTTTTCTTCTATGAATGCATATCAAAGTCAAAGAATTATTATAGGTTGGCATGACAGATTA
This sequence comes from Xylophagus ater, assembly GCA_963422695.1. Taxonomy (NCBI): domain Eukaryota; kingdom Metazoa; phylum Arthropoda; class Insecta; order Diptera; family Xylophagidae; genus Xylophagus; species Xylophagus ater. The sequence goes on along the minus strand of OY730485.1, from coordinate 9,740,016 downwards.
GGAACAAAAGTCTAGGATGGTATATTAAAGTCTTCATGTGTTCTCCCCATTTAGTATACTTTCTCTAGAATATGGCCATCACATGAACCTTCATTTTGAACATTTTAACACAAATGGCATATAAGCTTTAAAAGTTAAATGAAAAAAAGAAGAGTTTCGAATTCATTTATTCTATGCCCTTAAATACTATATATGTGGTCGATGGACAACATTAAGTAGGTGTAATAAGGTTCGTATTTGATTCAGGTAACCATGTATATATTATAATACTTTTAGAAGGTTTCTGAAACAAAATAAAATGTGTTTACCTTTGTGATAAAAATGTATCTTAAGTAAAAATGGCTTATGAATCGATAATTGGATATTGTCTGCACTGATAAATGCTTCGTGAATAATTTCCCTGTCCTATATTATTTGTTTATAAAGTATTAAATTTTGAAGGTATAAATATTTTATAGAGTATATTTAATAGAATATTAGCCTTTTGTTCAGGTGGATAAACACAACGTTACTTATATTTTTCTTTTTAATTTTTTAAATCGCGTGATTTATGCCCCGCTGACTATCAGTTACACATAAATAATTGGATATATTAGCTTCTTTGCTCTCATTTTGTATATCAGCAAATATATGTTTTTCTTAATCTAGATTCTTACAAATTAAGATTTTATTAAACTTTTCTTTATTACATAAAAAAATATTCTAAAATATATTCCTTAAAAGTGGTTGCATAATATTCGATAAACGATTGATTTTATGATTTTAGATTACATCTATCCATCGATATCTCTAAAATATTCTCTTGAGAAAATTTTTGGTTTACTTATTGATTTTATACTTATTTATATAGTTACTAACAATAAATAAACTGTTAACATTAATATTTTTTTTTCGCTATTATAAAGCTCATAAGTCTATTGTTTTTATCAACATAATAGCATAACATTCATCTTGTCTGATGTTGGTCTTCTTTTCAGTCAATATTATTAATATTTAAGTATATAATAACATGTGAAAATTATACACATGTACAATATATAGTTTCAAAATAAACGTTTATATTCTGAAAATATAACCTCATGTTTGGTAAGGAATTAAAAGAAAACTTATAGTATATAAAACCACCAAATGGATCACATTGAAGTATTTTGATCGAAAAATATCCCATATAAAGTACAAAATAAGTTTATAAGATTCCCTCATGTATCCACCCTTTTTCGGAGATCTTCACATTGCAACAAAATCGTGACTTGAACAATACTGGGGTTTGGCATTTCTCTAAAGATTACTATAAAACAGCAAAAGACCAACAAAAACAGACCAGCATCAGTAACACATAACTTTTCTTAAAATCGCGCTTTTGTTACAATCTTCCCATACTCAACATGTAACTCACATTCTCTAACAAAAAAAAAAAAACGAAAAATTTCACAGAAAACTGGAATATAACTTTTGCATGAAATGGTAAATAAATATCAATATAAGTATAAGAAATAATTCTTGTGGTGATCTTCTGTTGCGCGTACGTACGTACCAGAATTACGATCATCACCATAATTCTGATGGTAAACTTTGCTTACAAATATTTTTAGTTTTTCCACTATCTCTTGTTGTAAAAATTTTTGATTCACAAGAATTGCACATTTTGAGATGACTGCGATGAGGATCGTTTTTTATTTTATTTTTTGGGATGTTGTACGAGAAGATCATGTTAATAAATTCATTTGACCGGTCGTTTACTTTCTGTAAGTGAAAAAAATTTATAGAATCCAACGAAAACCAGCATGGACCATAAGAAAGGAGGTAAATTGAATGCGAGCAAATAAATAAACAAAAAAAGGAATTTGTATTATTGTTAAAAGACTATGAATTAAATACAAAATCGATTGTTGATTCACCTTTTCTTATTATCCAATTGTATATTATTGATAGCCATATTCTGCATTACACCCTCACCAATATCACTAGCTGATCCTCGATTCTATTTTTATGATATTAGTGTATGCAGTTCGTATGTATTATAATTATATGGTATACTAAGTCTGACATCTTCAATAATGTTAATTTAAAATAGAGATCATCAAATGATCGATGATCGTAATTGATCAATTTAGATTTTCATTTGATATTTTTTAAAACATTTTAGTTTTCCTATAATTTTAATACTTATGCGCATGCGTGTTTTAATTAATTAATATATTTTGTCGCTAAACATCAATCGTAATTTTGATGGCGGTTTTAATCTCTTTCGTATTAATTTGTACCAAAAAATTTAAACATGAATCAGAAGCCGAATATGTTTATAATTTTAAAACTGTTAAAATATGTATAATTGTAATGAAAATTTTGTTTCTTTTAATTTCTTAACTAATGACCATTTTCATCTTTAACACCTTACATTGTGAACTACATATTTTTCCCATCCAAAATTTTGAGATCCATATTAATATATTAAACACTTCTTGGTAGACCACAATTCTAGATATACCGCACCAATTTTTTTTTGTCATCATTTTGAAGAACATGTTAACTACCTTCGTGATTTATGTGTTTTTAGAGAAAAAAAGTTTTAACAAAATTAGCCGCAAACAAACATAAAAAACAAGAAGAAAAAAAAAATCTGATCTTGTCGACATTAATCTATAACAAAACCGAAAAGATAGAATTTTAATAAGGCACAAAATTGTTTGAAACAATTTTATTTTTTATTATATCATTTAACTTTTAACATATATGCCATCACTACTGGGTATAACGAATTCAAAAATGAGCCTTAAAGAAAAAAATAAAGATGATGGAAAAAAAAAGGTGAAGGATTTTTATCAAATGGATAAGATATGAGTAAATCTTGAATACTTGGAACTACCGCAGAAAAATATAATTTGTTACAAAAGATTTTATATATGATGATGGATTCAGATGAATTTATTTATCCATATGATATTGTCGGGCCACCCTGAAAATCTTCTTCGTTGTTTTCTGTTTTAAATAAAAGAAGAAGAAGAAGAAAAAAAAAGAACATAAAAATTATAGCATTACAAAAATTCTTTAGTTTCTTCCATTGTAACAGAAGAAATTTTTAATTTAGAATTAAAAATCGCACCTGAAAACTGTTTTGAAATGCACGCACGGTTTCAGGTGTATTAAAGCGCTTGAAATTAATTTCAAAAATTACATATAATAATTTCAATTTTGATTTTGGCGCCATTTCAGGTGTTGTTTTTAATACATTTTTCTTTTTGTTTAATTTCAAAGCAATTTTTGCACCTGATCTTAAGAAATTCAAGGATGTGTAAATGAAAAAAAAATTTATAAGTACATATATCCACGTATATATTCTTTAAGATTAAAAATCACATATGTGTATAAAATTAAAAAATTTTAATAAAAGAACATATGCCAGCCAATCTAGAAACTCATCAGAAAATTCAAAGATTTTTATTGTAGAGCTTTCCAACGTTTAAGAAAGTATAAAAATTCAATTATATGGAAAAATCCATATTTTGAAGGAAAATAATATATTATATGAATAAAATGAATTTTATTTTTTTATTCATGACCTGAATTTCGAAATAATAATTAACTCGAAAATACGCAAATTTAATTTCTTTTTTTCAATATTATTTGCCTTTTTTTGCGATTCGACTTACACGCAATTTTAATCGTGAACTTATTTATGGATTACAATTAATGTGGATAATTCAATTTATGTTAATGAGAAAATTTCAGACAATTCCATAAGGATTTTAAAATCGATTGATTTTGAGACGTTTTTATAGTTCGTTTACGTTTTTCAATTACCATTTATTTATTTTCACTAAATCGTTAATTTTATGAGCAAAAGTTCAAAACTGACCTTAAATTAAGTAATTAAAACCAATTTATCGATATATTTAAAAAGAAACAGATTATTTTCAGAAAATTAACATAATTTTTGCAATTATTAAAAAATAAAAACTTTCTTAAACAAAAAACCAAAAACCAAAAAATTCACATTCGAATAAATATTCTCTTGGATTTTAAAACAACATTTCTTGTGTGAAATTTAACTTTTGATACTTTTTATAGTTTATAGAACATATTTTGCAGTCTTCATTTTTCGCACATAATTTGTGTTTATCACAAAATCAATTAGCTATTTTACAAAAGAAATATATAGTAACTTTTAATCGGTCTATAGTTCATTTTTTGATATCCAATATAAAATCAGTATACTATATAAGACTTAACAACGATTTATATCATAATAAAGAGTCACATAGGAATAATTAAGATTTGCATACCTGCTGACTGAGTGATAGAAATGGAACTTGCTTTTAACAAAGTTAACAACCAAAACTAGTAATATTTCAAATGTAGTGAGACAAAACTAATATACCCTCTGGTAATACCAATCATAGGGCATAAAAATGCTTTTACAGATATATTTGACTTGTATAGAAAATAAAGATCTAAGGCGGAGGATACTTTGGAAATGTATTATCAAAATAGCTAAAAATCTTCGCCAGTAACGATAACAAATTTTCTCAGAGTTTCGAACAATATGTCGATTCTTTTCTTTGTATGTATAACTCTAAAACTCTAAAACTCTACATAATGCTATTAACATAGATTTCCAAAAGCCTTAAAGAATTTAATGTTTTTATTTCAATTCATGATATTTATGTTTTGTAGTTTAATTTCGTATTAATAGTTATCCGAAATCTATTTAAAATCATTTTCAAAAAATCAGCGAATTGTGAGCTAAAAAGAAAATCCATTCAAACTTCTAAAGTATAAAATCAAAAATCTAAGAAAAAAATCTAAAAACACTGAATAATGTCTTATAAAAATCGTGATCAGATTTATATAAGAAAATTTCCGGTAACGGTTTAATTAATTATGTTAACTTAAAAAACGAAAAATTCTACTAAAGATAACAAACGTGAAAAGGAAGTACATACAAGGTATAACCGAAGTCCATATGATTCGCGGATCTATTAAGGTTTTTTGATATACAAGTATTAACAACAATTTTATTTCAAATAAAAATTAGACAGACAGACAAATATAAGCATGTCTACATCTTACGAATAAGTAATTATCAGTAAAAAAGAATTTTGTCAAAAAAAGAAACAAAACTAAACTAAATTTTCTGGACTTTCTTCCGAAGTTTTACAAGTATGGGAAGTTTGGCTTTAGGCGAATGCAAATCATTAAGATTTGTATGTCTTACACTTAATTGCTATAATAGGCAAATGCAAAGCAACAAGAAGTCAATTTGCAAGTATTTTCATTGAGTGTATGGTTTGTAATAAATTTTAGGAATTGTAGTTGTTTCAAACCGAAACGATAATTTTGTAGAGCCCTGTAAAATAAAAGAAAGCATTTTAATCTTCTGCTTTTTATATCTATCATTTTCTTTACTTTTCACGGATTTTCTTTGAACATTTTTTTAATAGTTTCTTTCTTTCTAAAGGCTTTCTATACCGAAGCATACAAAATTTTCGGAAATATTTAATTGATCCACATTTCAGTGAAAATCTTCATCAATACTTCTTTATTGTCTTCCTAAATAAATATTTTCAATTGATTTTCCTTATAGAAAATATTGGGCAAGAATGTGTAAATATATTATCAAAGGTGGAGTTCATGCTCGTTCATCAAATTGCAATTATCTCGTAATATACAACAATGTAGCTACATTAAATAGCATAGTCTGATTTTTTTTTTTAATTTCTTATAGCCTATAAACATGAAAAAGAACAAGATATATGTTGTATACAATATGCTTAAACGATAACAGCAAATTAACTATAAAAGAAGAACAAAATTAATAATAATATCTGTAAAATAATTATATTATGAGCGGGCTAATTAGTATCAAGCACATACAAAACTATCAAAGTGTTGTAATCATCACGAGGTCTTATTATGAAATTCTACATAAATGAGGGGTATATATAAAAACTGCATAACATAAAGTTAGAACTATAAAATATGCTGAAAATATCAAGAAGAAACGAACAAAATCTGTACAGTTTTCTTGAATATATTCGCATATATATGTATATACATATATGAGCGTTCTTATGCAGTCTGACATGCACCACACACGCTCTAGTGAACTTAAACTCATAATCACAGTCGCACCGGAAAATTGAGATGATCTTACCTGAAAGGTATAAGCATATAAGCTATTATAAACATGTTCTACTATAAATATAAATCGGTTGTATATTTCGAACATTTTATAAACACCAGATAACTGAATAGTATGTGCAAAAAGTGTTATGTCTAATTGCAATGTGTTATAATATAATATCGGGGGATCGTGGTTTTTTTTTTTTCTTTACAACATATGAATTTATATATGATTTGATTGCTCAGATCAGGCAAAGTTGATTCAGGTCAACAATTTAATCGGTATAGTGTCGAGTGTTGTACATATAAATGTAATTTTTTTTTTATGTTATGCGGCTATTCTCGCGGTTGGTTGATTATTCAAGTATTAAATACATTAATTTTAGAAATATTAAGAATTGAAGAAATGATACGATGACAGTCAATAGTTTTGTAAGAAAAATTACTTTTAGGAACAAGGCTATTCGATAATCAATTAAGTTAACTTACTTATGTCGAATTAGCAAAGGAATTATGTTTATGAGGTGATTAAAATTAAAAAATTTTGATATATACAAATTGATAGATAAAATATGAAATTACTATACTATGTATATAATCAAATATTTTATGCTTGCTTATTTTTTTTTTCAATTATAATAACTTCGATTGGAAATTTTGTTATTACTTTACAATTGTTTTATGTACATAAATATAGTATTTTTTAGAATAAGTGTTGAAAATTCCATGTAGAAGGTACAATTACGAGTATAAATCGACTTTAATGAACATGAGCATTTTCTGAGACGCAATGTGGAGTATATTTCTTGAGATTCTATATATTAGGTCTGTTTTATTTGCCACTTGCTCTGGGGGGTAGAGCAAGTTTTTATATTGAAAACAAAACCAATAAAAGAGCAAATCCTACACTACTTTCAGACCATGTGTAACTATCACACCCGAAATTAGTTCACTTTTCTTCCGTACAAAGTGTATTAGCTAAACGTTTCTCATTTCATTACAATATGGTTGCTACAAACTTTTGAATTAAAACTTTCTTCTACTCCTGCTCGTTTTATTTGCCACTTACGTTGCTCCAGGGTAAGGTATGACAAATAAAACAGACCTAGTATATATATATTAGGGAAATGCTTCCTTAATATTATTTCAGATATTTTCCACCAGTTCATGATTCTGTTCTTAAATTATTGTAGGTATACAACCAAGATGAATAATTTTAAAATTTTAATAGCAGAAAATTAATTCTAGAACTTGAACATGAAAGAAATTTGCATTAGCAATGACATTTCTGGTTTTGGTTCATGAAAACTTGGTTCGATTCGATGGTTTTCTGGTTCGATTCAAAATCGGTTTCCAATTCTATATTTATGATCATATTGCTTCAAAGTCAGCCTTATAAATTTTCAAGGAAATATATACGATATAATTAAAATTGATATAATTGGTTATAAATCGATCAAACCAGAACAGGTATTTATACATACAACCATTCATATTTCATTTATCTAAAGTTTAATGAAATATTTTTCTATCTCGTTTCAGTTTACCACAATTTTAATTTCGTACCAAAAAAATATAAATGTTCAAATACTTGACATCTCAACTACAAAAGTCATTTTCTTTAGGTTTTTGTAGGTACCTCATCAGTTTTCAAAACAATTCCTTTACAATTCTTTTCTTTTTTTTTTTGTCAAAAAATGTCAAATTCTTGATGATTCTTTTTGCCCGCGTTTAGTGTGCCCGCAGAGAATTTTCGTGTAAATATTATTTCTTTAACAAAAAGCTCAAAAAAGTTACCATATAAAGTCAAAGACATATAAAAAACCATGGGTTAGAGTGAAATGAGATGAAAACTTTTCGTTTTTTGTGAGTGAACATAAAAAAAATCTACACCAAAAGAGGCCTATGACTTTTATGGTCGTCGGTAATGATTCCTTTATAGTATATACTATATATCCTTTATTTTATACTCTTTTCAAATAACATTTCTTGTGATTAATTGCAGCCAAAAATAAAAATGACATGTACGCCATGTAAATGTCCTGTTTTTATACCGCTTCGGTTCTTATAATATTGGGTTTTTCTTTTTCTTCCAAAAGGATGAATAATTTTTTGTATGTCTTCAGTTTTTTTTTTACAAGATCCTTATTACATCATTGTAAAAACACATATGTGACTGCCTGTACATATATATATATATATAGGTAAGTATTTTCTTAAAGACTTCTTTTGGATGCCTGAAGGATGATTTACTCATATGTTGATCGTTTTTCTTTTTATGCGATTCTTGAATCAATTTTTTGGAATGGTTTACTATCATAATTCATATGTATAGAAGTAGTTGTATTGGAACAAGGGTTGGAAATTCTATGTTTTTCAGGACATTCGTTTTTTTTTCTTCTCTTCCTTACTCGTGATTTGATTACATATCCGTCCTGGTTTTATTTTATCATATCTAAAAGATGTTTTAGTTTTAGACTATATCATATTTTTTTGGCTCTTATAATTTGTCAAATGAATGTAAAAATGATATTTTTATGATGCTTTATCGTCCGGATATTATGTGATTTGAATTTATGAGATTTTTGTTGGGTTTATTGATTTCAGTGAATATGTTTTCTTTTCTTTTTAAAGAGTAGAGTAAAGTTTTACAATGACGAATGAAATTACTTGAATAATAAATATTAACCTTTTGTAAATGATTATAAATTCAACTTATGCAAAACGAGATAAAGAAAATTAAATTTCTTTTCGTGTCTATACAATGCGACAAACCGCAATTTGTTTTAAAATATAATAGTTCTGTATTATAAAATAATCATATAATTATATACAATAAATGCTATCAGAAAACGCCTACTCCTCCCCATTTTTTTTTCCTTATTCCATTTGTATATAAATATTTCCAATTTCCAATATCGAATTATTTTTGTGGTCATGTTATTTAATTAATTTCATCTTTTTTTTTTCTTAATTCAAATTGTAAGGAGTTTAACAATATTATAATGTTTAAAAATACAATCGTATTTTAAATATACAATGTAATTGTTATTACAGTTATTACAAATAGCATTCAATTAGATAAATTACACGCGTTTTCTTATAAGATTTTGATAACAAAACTATTAAGTTAAAAACAAAAAAAAAGTTCAAAAAACAAGTATTTCTATGATAAAAATATTGATAGTAATTTTAGATATACTAAATGTAGAAAAGATCATCCATTCATACGTGTGTAATATTGAATTATACAATTATTATAAACTCAATTATAAACAATTTTCAATTATTAATGTTGTGTGGCCAAGATACCTTTAGAGAAGTCACGCAATTTTCTGAAATCCGCGACTATTTTTCAGCTAGGTAGAGTAAAGAAAATCTTTATTTTTTCTTTATAAAATCCGCTAAAAGATACAAGTTGTGTGTCGGTATTAGATATACTATATATAAAATATGATACAAACGCTGGATGAGTAGAAAAAGCAAAAGAAGGTGTGTACAGATTTTTTCCTATACACCTTTTAGATAATATAAAACCGCATAAAATTCTGATAATGGATATTAATGATAATTATATTTAGTAATTCAAATTAATTTTAAAATAAAACATTCAATATTTCTAGGTTTATGAAGTGCGATTTTGTGAAAGTAGATATATAAAAGCAAGTCTTTAATAGAGATAAATTTTATAGATAAGGACATTTACAGGATTATGAAATCATCGTTTTATTTACATTTTCAAAATGTATGTCTTGTACTGAAATAACAAAAATACATATCTAAGGAAAACTATATTTCATATATAAAAATGAAAACGAAAATTGAATTTTCACTCGTTTTTTTCAATATACACAGAATTTGTATTAAAAAAAGAGAGCTTGCGAATTTCTAGGAGACAATGTCAGTAATGAAAAAGTTAAGTTTCGCAAACAGCAAAATTTGCTATCTTTATTAAATTACAATCAAATTACATATTTTTCGTTAAGCTAAGTTCGAACACAAAATAATACATCAATATTTAACGAATAATATAGAATTTTTTTTTATCATATATTCAAACCTTAAGAAAATGAATTGTGGATAACAGATGGAGAAATAGAAATGCATCAAATGCAGAAATGTAAATAGGAATCGTTTATTTCAAATAGAAATACTATACCTATTTATACATTTGTCGGAAATGTATAGTTCCGAACTATTCCAGGCAAGTAAATGTTTCTAGAACAGGTTTAACCAATTTAATTTTTACTCGAAGTCTATATGATATTAAAAGATTTTAAAGTTGTATATTTTAAGAAACTACCTCATTAGCGTAATCTAAAATGCTTTTTGTACTGGCACAGGGTTTCTTGTTTCATAAATTGTAAAGTAACTATAACTCCCAAGTAAGTGTGAAATTTATAATAGCGTCTACCATACTGGCAACCTGAGTTTTTCTAATATATATAAATATTGTACTTAAAAGCCTAAACAGTTTCTCTTTTTCAACTTTTCGATTTACAACGAAGTTTTATTACCCCTAATATTTTTGAGATTTAAGCCCCTTTAAGAATTATACCTACTCGTTAATTAGTTTGAAAACTTTAATTTAATTATAATATAAATCGACATTATTTCTTTCTCAACTTGAAAACTGAATTGTTCATCGTCATCACAGCATGACATGCAAAAAATTCACAACCTTTTCTATAATCTACAAAATTGCTTACAAGAAAATCACTAACTATATAAAATCTAATTTTAGTTTAACTGATCTTTTTTAATTTGTCGTTGATAACAACAGTACTATGAGTGAATATATTCATTAATTTCATGAAACAAAGTCAGATTATCAGAAAATAATATAATATACAATGGTAAATCCTTCCTTCCTTCCTTCTTGGGAGAGAAGAATTTTTCTTTAATAACATTCCGACATAATATACAAAATTATAGATCCAACATATAAGAACGATAATAGCATAGTTTCTCATGGTCCAATTAAAAATTCAAATTAATTTTCTATGCAAAATCGCAAGATCATTGTCAACTTTTGCTTGTTGTTAGTATCCGTCAACACGATATGGAAAAGAGAGAGTGATCATTGTCGCCATACCACTGTTGTTTTGTGACAATTCACAAATGTAACAAAACCAATTTTTTATCCATATCACATCAACATAATAATAATGGATAGTTTGAATACTTTTATGGAAATTGGCATTAAAACAAATTTTTTCTTAAAAATTATTATTTAAGAAATAAAGATGTTTTACACAAACAAATCAGTAACTTCAGATTTAAAGTTATATCTCCAAGAGAACAATTTTAGAAATCAACAAAAATTTGTTTTCAATCCAGTTTGTTATTAAACTGGGTTCAAATCATTTCTAATCTAAGAGGTGGCGCTGTAATAGATTATAGAAATCCACAAATACTACAATAGTATAATTCATAATTCAATTTGGATTATTTTTAATAATATTATTGACCCTTTTTGATATAGTGTCCATTTGACTTATGCCTGAATATAACACATTAACCAATTGTTACCCCTTTTACTTCATAATTAATGATTATCGAAACTATAAAAATAAAAAACAATTGTCAGAGATCAAAGGGAATAAAAGGTTTCATCTAAGAAATTCCCTTATATTTGAGCATAATAATTGTATCTAACGATGCATAAATAAATCGCTTAACCGAAACTTGAATACTATGGCCCTCCTCTTGACTCATAACTTAATATCGCGCGGGTTATTTCATATTCTTTATAACACATACATATATGTTCGTTTTTTTTTCTGTTGATATATGATATGAGAAAGTGTTGTTAAAGAATATATGATCTCGTCAATCCAGTTTAGAAGGATTCCAATGAATATGAAAAATAAAACTTGCATCCTTCAATATTTTAACGGTCATATGTCAGATGCATGGATGTACCTCAATTAATCTTCTTTGATGAAAAAATTAAGAGATACAAGTTATTCAAAAAATCAAGACTTTTAAGACGGTAGGAAGACAGATAAGGGTTTACTCTTAAAAAAAAAAAAAACACAATATAATTTTTGCAATGTAATCTTCTTCTCTTGTCTTACATCAATCTTGAACTTTCAAAAATATTATAACTTCAAGAACACAAACTCCAACCGAGTGGTTTATGAGTTTATATGAAAATTCAATGTTGCGATTCTATCTTTCGAATTGTGTTGTTACTAAGAAAACCTCAGCGTTAAATAGAACCGATATTTATGTTAGTGTTTTAAATAAGTTTCACATATTACATTTTGAAAGAATTTTACGCAATATAAGAAGACTGATTGCGTCTTGTTAAATAAAATTCAGGTGAATTAAGGAAATGAGATGAAGTTAAGATTTACAGAAATATCAAAAGGTAATGTACGCTCAACTTCGCCATATATACTTTTGATGCACATTTTTGGACTTTATTTTCTATGGTATTTTTTTTTTTTTATATATATTCTTGCAGTTTTTATATCAACCAGAATATTTATGCAACAGAAAAGTACCGAGACCCGCTTACCTTTATAATCGAGAATAGTTGCTGTTTTTATTATTACTCTAACTGGCGAAGAGATGATTGTATGTACATAAATAATGTTCATAATAAATGATCGTGACCGGTTCAAAGGTGAGAGAGATTTTTTTTTATGTTGGTTTATTTTTTAAAGGTACTTGTTTTTCTTTTCTTTTTTTTTTTTTTTTGAATAGCATAGAATCATAATAATAAAAGAGTACCTACATGATCTTTCTACTTATTGCATTCTATTTTCTGATATTGAAAAAAAAAAAATAAAAATGAACTTTAGGTATAGGTATACTATGAAAATACGTATTTAAAAGCTCCATTTTTAGAATATATTTATAGTTTGAGTTTAAGAATTAAATAGCCACGTTTTGGTAATCAAAGTTCACCAAATTAGGAATAATTAAGTTATAGCAAAGTGAAGGAGTTTGTATACTACGTCCAAGTAAAAAATTATCGGAATTTGTTCATCAAAGATCGGAAGATTTTTTTATTATAATCTGTATATTAATTAATGTCCATTAAACATTTATAAATTAACATTAAAAAAGTCTTTACAATAAAAATATTTAGGTAGAAATTTTTGGAGAAAAAAAAATGACTAATTTAATTTAACAAAAAACGAGTATTTTTAGTTTTAGTACTCATTTAAAGTTATTTAAGATAATAATTAGCAATTGTTGTTATTTACATAAAAAGATAAGATAAAAATTTCATGAATAAGTCATAAAACTAACATTTAAAGACTCATTTTAGCATAATTAAATAAAATCATGAAAAATAGTAGCTCGTGTTATAAACTATAGTATTGTATAAGTTTTAAAAATTTTGTTTCAAATTTAAGCTTTTATCTAAATAGTAGAAAATTTGTGCTATGTATTTTATAGTTAGAAATTATGCAAATTTTCAGCTTTATTTGAAACTAAATACTATATTAATGTGATTTTAAAGACATATATTTTAGAAAAATATTTGCAGTAGATATGACAAGATTATACAGAAATTTGGATGTAAATTTTGATAAGATTCTTTCAAATAATTTTCCATAGAAAATTCCAGTTTAAATATACGATAATAGTGTAGGTGAAGTTAACCAAAATCTAGAAATGCATCTAATTTTCTCAAATTTCATATATCACCAAATGAGTTGATGACTTTTTCCCATGAAAAAATATAAGCATTTCCTTTCATAACAATCGACTGAAGTAAAGTTCTTATATATTTTGTCTTCAAATTATTTTCAATCATTATCGCACATCAATATTGAACATCAATCAAATTGAAAAATACAAAAAACTACCAACTATAGAAAATATTTTTTTGTTCCAAAACTCACCTTCACATGTAAATTGCCCATAATGTTTACCGGAACTTTTGTCACCACACACGACACATTCAATATTTTGATTTTTGTCCACTTGTGAACCACCTCCGTTACTGCTTTGTGAACTATTCGCCTGTGAACCAGGTGTTGTGCTAGCGGGTAAACATTCTTTTCCCGAGATTAGAGAGCCTAATCCACCACCGTTATTACCATTGCCACCGCCGTGATGGCCACCACTAGATAAATTTGTTAATTCCTCTTTAGTGGTAACCAAAGATGATGAACCGCCACCAGGACCAACCGACGATGATGATACCGGTATATGACTATTTAAATTTGGATCATGCCATGCACTGGGCGGCGGTGGTGCCACCAGTGCCATACTGCGCGGAAAGCCCAATTCTAAGGCTGCTAATTCCGATGATTGTGAACGTGGATTAAAAAATCCAGTTGCTGTGGACGGTGAGGCGCACATAACGCCACCCCCGTACACACTTAATGAATTGTGAGTAATAATTTTGACGGTTTATAATAAAAGTGGTCCACTAAAAATTTTAGGGACCTTTAGAAAAAAAAAAGTGAAAACAAATCCAAAAGAAATTTGGAAAAAGAGGAAAAACAGAAATTGTAGAGAAATTCTTAAGAAAGAAAAAAAGTTTATGTTTTTTAGTCTAATATTTTTTTTTTTCTCCAAAAACACTTCTAACTTTTTCCTTTTTTATTTAACAACACCAACAAATTTTAATCGTATTTGAAACATGATTTTTATCCAAAAAATAAAATCACTTTTTCTAAGTTATTATTTCTTTTGAATTATAAAAATGCACTTCTTGGAAAGATTTTCTCCTCATCCACAATTGAAAATAATTTTTAACTCTTTAATATTTTCAATAATTTTTTACTTATTATCATTTTTAGTTTTTATTTCACTTTGAAAAAAAAATAGGAGGAAAATCAAAAATCACATTTTCATAATTCAGAAAATACCCGAAAAATTTATTACACATAAAATATGAATGTTACAAAACCTTCCCGCCAAAAAATTCAAAATTTTTCACTTCCGTACAAAAAGGATAACACTGTTTTAATAGCCGTTTATTCGATCGTCACTTTTTATATCTGTTCCGGAATATTATTGTTTTCACGGAAAATACTAAAAAGAATAAAAATTACTTCCGTAAAAACAATGTAATTTTTTATCCGGATTTAATTAATAAAAATTCCGACGATAAAACAATTTATACCGCAAAATATAAGAAAATCAATTTTTCTCGATTATTATTGAAATTATTTAATTTATTTTTCTTTCCTTCGCTCTTGAATAAAAACTTTTAATCAAATAAAATTTTTATTCTTTTTAAATATAATCTCTTGTATTTATTTTTTTATTTTTTGTTAAATAAGAAAAACAGTATCATATAATAACAGCTGTTCGAAAGGCCTTTTAGAGCCTGACTGGCAAAACAGTCAGTGCAAAAGGTACACGACCCGACCCGACTCGACCGTTTCGACCTGACACATCACACCGTACCACTACAATCATTTTATATTTTCTTATATATAAACCAACACTTCTATATCAGATTTCATTTTCTCTGACATAAAATCCCGGTTTACTGCATTCATAGATACAATTCTGATCTAACATACCGAAATACGGAAACCCATCGCAGTAGAAATACATTCACAAAGTACTCTTCGAAATGTATCAACCTATAAAACTTGTTTCAAGTTTCAATTTTACCAACTGAGTTCCAACACACTCTTCTGAAGGATTATATAAATATATGCATGCATGAATACATAAGAATGAATTTCTCTTCGATAAAATACATACATCCAAAAGAAAACCAGAAATAAGTAAATGTTCCCCACTCTAGAAACAACCCAAGAAAACGTTCACACTATTGTATAGATTTAGTATACTTGGAAAAAATGTACTCTAGATCGGGGTCCTTACAGAAGGATTCATTCCCTTTCCATCGTTCAAAAATTGCATATTAAAATTTTTTTCTATTTAATGTTCGGAAGAAAAGTTTTTTGTACATATCAGAAGATGATTCTATAGAAAATTGTGCGGCAAGTACGGGAGTACAGTACAGTAGTAGTGAACAGAGGTTGTGCCGAGTGGCATGGCATTTGGCATTTAGATGCCACCTTAAAATGTTTTTCTGATATCAGTAGTGGTATGGCATAATTCGGATTGTGATAGCTACCCTGACCCCACTCCATTTTCAAAATTTTCTTTTACTAACTTTATAAATACACTAAAATGACACACACATTCAAAATTCACCAGCAATATGAACGTAATTTCAATGTATAAACGGATCTGTGGCAACGAACTTTTGTAGCCCCGCCTTTATATCGCATGAAAAAGGTCTACAACGGGATTGGCCTCGTCATTGGGGGGCTCTGCTCTAATCATTGATATTTGTTTGGTTCAATGTGTTTACTAGATTTATAAGAAAAAAAAAAGAGCAAAAACAAGAAGCTCCCCATTTATACCCAGTCATGGGCCATGTCATGCTATTCTTGATGTCGCATACTTTTTTCGTTATACAAACAATATACATATATATATTTTGCAAGGAGTTCTAAGAAATGTAGACACATTTTTTATGTTGGAACTTATAAGTTCTATAGAACTTTATCATATATATCGGGCACCGGGGAGTGAGATGATATCATAGAATTTCAATGGGAATCTGGCTAGAAAAATTCTCGTTGATTCGAATGTAGATATATTAATGCTATATAGTGAGATGGCAGTAGATTGTATAGAAAAGGCGGGAGCATGATTATTTGGAATAAGTTCAAAAATTGTACATTTTCCCATAACGGTGTAATACATCTTGCATAACTTGACTAGACTGTGTTGAAAAGAGATAGTTAATGATATAGTATTATTAAGGGGAGAAATCTCCAACTGTGGGCACCCTATGACCGATAGTTCATATAGAGCAGTGAAAAGCCATAGCCCAGGCCATGTCATCGCGGTTAAACTGATGGGCGCAGACGACACTATAGTGTCATTCGAGTTTAGCTTTTTCGTCTTCTATATAGAAATAATATGTATATTTCGATTTGAGCATGTATTTCGTATATTGTTGTAGATTTTTTCATCAGAATTTCAAATTTTTCCATTCTATTTGATTGGGGGTTGATCAGGGTGGATGTGTTCGAAATAAATCAAATGGACATAACGTAAAGTTATACCTAGAGAGTTGAATAAAACTGAAGTTTTGAATATTTTTCAGTATTTTTATAGTTAAAAATTTATTTATATAACATTTGTGAAAATATGAGATGTGGTTCATATTTAGTGGTTCATTGTCAACCCATAAATTTTTCTGTTTTTAGATACTTTTTCTCTATACTATATATGAACGGGGTGATGTAATATTGGTCTATAGAAGTGCATACAGTTTCTGTTCTTGTCCATTGGTATATGAGGGATGTTATGTTTGGGTATGGCAGGTCAAGGTGTGGCAATTTTTTAAATTAATCTATTTTTTTTTTTTAATATTCTGTGTTGTTGTTTTATATGTCATAATATGACGTGTTATTTGGAAATTCAAATTAATTTAATGAATATTTGCATGTATTTCAAAATGGTTTTATTCCTTTGAATAGTCATATCAGACTGTTCGGCATTTACCATAAGAGGTCAGTTAAAAATATCAATACCTTTCCAAGTATTCTTTTTTCGTAGGTAGTTACTTTTTTTTAATGGGAAATAGCTACTATATGCATCTGTAACCAGTTAGATGTAGACTTTGGATAGGAAAGTATGTGTATTAATAATTAATTGAAGTACATATGTATTTAATAATAGTACAATATGCGCATGTCAAAGGTCATACACATTTAGATAAAGATCGTTGTTATATGCGGACGTAATAAGTATAATTTCTTTGAAAGCC
The DNA here is from genome assembly GCA_963422695.1 of Xylophagus ater. NCBI lineage: Eukaryota > Metazoa > Arthropoda > Insecta > Diptera > Xylophagidae > Xylophagus > Xylophagus ater. The sequence goes on along the minus strand of OY730485.1, from coordinate 9,722,114 downwards.
AATCAGAAAAATAATACATAGGTAGGAAATGTCAATTTAAACGAAGTATAGGATTTAAAAGCTAGCCTGGCGTTGATCAGCAGAGATTACGATGATATAGAAGGGATGGCGGTTGTTTCACAATTCAATATAATCTCTTAATTAATATCAATAATGGCCACAAACAATAGCAATAATAGTAGTGATGATTCCCTGTGGTGATTTCTGTTTTACTACTCTCACCAACTGAGCCAAATTTTTCATTTAGTACATAAACAAGAAAAATAATATAGCAATATTAACATTATAATAATTTTTACGGAAAATTATAAAGGCATAACGTGGAAGATATAAATAATCTTCACATATCGCGGTAATATCAAAGTGTTCTTTCCAAACTCATCAAACAAAAGTATATATTAAAAATACTGTAAGGACATGTAAAATTATGTGTTTACAAAACAATCAAACCAATGAATAAGTTTCCATTTAGCTTACATTGCGGCATTTCAATAAATAAATCTTTCTCCGGCCACCTACATCTTTCGAATGATGCGTTTGACAAAGAGTTTCTTTTTAATCTATCAAGAATTTCTCACAAATCACCGTCTTTGATTTTACCTAAAATCACTTGTACTATCAATATATAACAACAAAAAAAAGAAAAATAAGAAAAATTGCATAAAATTTAATACAATGCATTCTCTTGAAACAATCAAAGAAAGAAAACAAATAAATCCATTAAAAATCAAAAGAAAAATTTCTTCTAGACACAAAGAAATCATTTGTTATCGTTTGAAGTGTCTGTCTTCTTGTCTTAACGTTGATGAACTATACTAATCGGATGCTATTTGCATAAGTAATTCGATCTCACATGAAAAGCATAATATACAAATATAACAAATGCGAACAAATCGTATTGACAATAAAAATATCCATGAACAGTTCCTGAACACTTACTTAAAATCTTATATAGTCCTGAACATAAGAATCGAATATAAAAGATTATGTCTGTTTTATGGAATGCAAAAAAAAAAAAAAAAAACACAAACATATAAGATCATTGAGAGATCTTTCAACTTTAAATGTGAAATAAATAAATAGAACCTATTAAACGATGCAAAGAATTTCTCCGGCCAAAAATATAATACAAAATTAGACAGACAGTCTCACAAAATATAATCTAAAATTCGTATGGGTGATTTACTGATCGGATTTTTATAAATGCTATAAAAACACATTTTTACCCATGGTCTACTGATTTATGGGGCACATTTCGATCGAACGGATCCACTTTTAGTCATGTTAAATAAAAAAAACAAAATAAAAATATATATATATATATATATTGTGTATATATATATATATAGAAAATGTCCGATCAGAAAATAAATACATTATTAGACAAGCGTTTATAAAGTCGATGATCTTATAGAAAAGTCGGAAAATTTTCTGGTCTCTTTAAGACATTCATTACATACGCCAATTTTTTCTAAAAAAAATTTATTTTGTTTTATTGGGACTTTTAATAGAAATAGTATTTTTGCAAAAAAAACATAGTTTATACAATTCTAAAATATATTTTTACATATATTTCTATGACTTAAAATCGATATTGAAATTTTTTTCGTATTAAAGCTAAAAATATAGATTTTATTGTTTTTTTTCTATTTCTTTTTTAAAAAACCCTCTCAATTTTAAAATCAATTGATTAAAAAAGAAAAACACTTTCCAATCTAAAAATATAAAAAAATATCATGTCTGAATGAACTTGAAATTGTCGCAAACAACTCTTCTGGAATTAAAAAGGTTTTATTACATCCCAAATAAAGAAAATGTATCCCTCTTCTTAATGTAAAAAACATTGAAGCACACTTCACCCATTCATCACTTTAGAGATAGAAACTATATCTATGTATATATATGACCAAAAACAAAAACCTCTTCACCTATAACATACCCCTTACTGATGCAATCAATGATGCAGGTTGAGGTTACCCTTACCGAGATAACTGCAATATACCAATATTATTAGACACAACATTCAATCTGTAAACCCGATTGATGCGCCCGAGGATCAGTTTAAAAGGCTTAACTTGCACTGAAAGGATTAAAAAGATGATCACATTACTTACATCTGTAATTTCATTCTGTCTTTCTTTCTTTTTTTTTTGTTGGGTAATATCTTTTGTCAGAATGGAGAAAATATAATATGTCCCAGGTTGAAATGTATGTAAACATGAGGATTAACAATTGCTCAATGTAACAATAAAAATTTGATAGAAAAAATGTGGTACGAATGACGGAAACAGTTTCCCAAAGATTAAAAGGATTTATCTGCGGTGACAATTGTTCTGAGGCGTTGAAGTATATTAAGTATGAAGAGTGTTCAAAATGATAGGGTTCCTAACAAAATATATGAAGACAATGTTGCACTGTGATATCTTCACCACCTACCGAGATGATTATACTTGATAAGGGTGTGTGAAAATTTACTTCAGATATAATGTTTATTCGAATAATATTAGAAAAAAACTAAATTGCTGAGCTGCTGAGTTGAAATAATGGGAATAGATAGCCTAGAATAAAAAAAAAAGTTTTATAACAAAAAAAAAAATGTCCACATCTTAATATTGTCACCTAAGAAAACTAAGAAATTATCTTAAAAATTCTCATTTTTATGAAACACGTTTTTAAAGTGATGTCAAAGCTCAATAACATGATTTCAATATAAACAAAGCCTCATTTAAATAGTTTAATCACTTCATTTGCCACCCAATAAAAAAGCATTAAAATTTTCTTACTTTAATCTTCTACCGAAATAGAAATTTCACACACTAGATTATGGCCGCCTTTAATATCTTAGTCATACAAATGTTTGTCTATTTGCTAAACTAATTACATCTAATTATGTTACATTTTCTTAATTACCCAAATTAATTTTCGTTCTTGTTTAAAAGCATCATAAAATTTCACAATACATATTTATTAACAGAAAAAAAAAAGCAATGAGTGATGTTGTGTATAGGACATAATCTTGAATCTTTGCAGTTTTTAGTGTCTCAAAAACGCGTAAGGTGATAAAAGGTCAAGTGATGATGAATCTTTACAGGCGTTTTCATCTATAATACCGTGAGAAGAAAAAAAAATACTTTTTTCTAGTATACATAATTCTATATTATATAAAGAACTATATATTAATATGAAAAATATGTTGTGGCGGAAAAGAATGAATGAAAATCCCTTTTAAAGGATCTAATCCACTTTATGCGCGATTTAATTTATCTTATAAATTTTAAGTACATTTTATTTTATAATCCTTAAATATTTTCTTACTCGTTTCGTTCATATTTAAACTCTATATATAGGTACTTATATATATTTCTATGCTCCAAAAAGGCTAAAGTCCTGGAATAAGATGTAAAATCCTTTTTTCCGCATATTTTACTCAGAACAAGAAAAATAAGAACAGTAGCATAAGATTTGAATGTGTTCAAAGATGATTTTTGTACTTTTCTATAGGCTATATATTTAAAGGACACTAGTGGGTGATGTATAAACGTATATATGTCATTACAAAGGAATTATATAATGTAACATTTTGTATATGATTAAAGTATATAAGAATATCATATAATCCATATTATGCATAAAGTTTCCTATTGTCATTTATAATACGTAAAAAATGTAGATTCCCCTTTTCGATGAGATAAATCTATCAATTCACTGCACATGGATACCTTTTCTTCTCTCAATAAAATCTGCTACTACTTCGTATATATGAAGAGTTTTGAATATGGGCCTTTTGCGGTTTTTATAAAACGGCTTAAAAAGAGGGATACAAGGATATAATGGCCCTTGAATGTCATTAGAGAACACGATAAAGAGTATATTTGAAAATGAGGAGTAGATAGACAGAAACTCTTAAGATTTTCCGTTTGAAATATGAATTTTAATTTCACATTATTTTTATGTAACTAAAAATATGTATTACAGGAATTGATAATGACGGTAACGGTAAGGATCGAAGAAATGAGGAAGTTAAAATTGGATTTTGAATATAGGCCCTGATTGAAGTGATTCACAATGCAATACTAATTTTAAAAGGGTTTGTTTCGTTAGGATAACTAATGTGATTATAAGAACTTTGAGACTGAATTTCACTATCAATTTAAGACCTTCATAACTTCCGAATTTGAGAAATCTGCGATTTTCGAATCGATTGAGATCGATACCGTGTTGTGTTACTTAATATAAATTGTCTTAAAAGACAGATTGTAATAAGAAAATGTTGAAATAATAACATATTTCAAATCATACATTTTCTCCTGTTGTCACCATACCATAGTTACACGAAATGATGATGATGATGATGATGATGCAAATTCTCACTATGACACAATCTATTTTCTAACCAGTTCTTTACGTCAAAAATTTCTCAAAAAAAGGACACCATCATAAAATATCATCAATTTGAAATATCATTATTTTAAAATCTATAAGGAAAAACTTCGTTAAAATTTCAAAAGTGACCTTAACTGTCCTTATATATAATTGTTTTACAAGTTATGACACTCTATACCAGAAATATCCGATATATTCCAACCTTTGATATGTGAAGAAAAAGGTCATATATGCAATCGTATATAAACACATGTTTTCAATATCAAGATGCAGATGCTGTGTGACCTAACGAATATAAGAAAATTAACCCCTATATATTTGCCCACTGGACAACGGCTAGTAGTCAATTGTTCAGAGATTTTCAAAGATATAAGACAAGAAGGGGGAAACATTTTGAAGATGTACACATCGTTTTCATACAATTTTTTGTTTCTTAAGGATAGTTACCTATACGCATTCTGGCAACATCAAAAAACGTGCCCAAATTTTAAGCTTCAGGATAAACATGACAATTTGACCATCAGTTTTTTTGTATATGTTTAAAGATCAAGGGACGATGAAATTCCGTGAGAACTTTATGGTCAACTTTTTGGGGTAGGAATATTTTCCTACTTTTGTATTTTACATATATACAAAAAAAGAATTCCTTTTTACAACTAATCCGATTTTAATGAAGCGAAACCATTTTTGCGGTATGACAGTTTTTGTACCTATTTCGTGATTTGTTGTTTTATCTGGCAAAATTTCTATAATAATGTCCAGTTAAAAATATATGTACTATTTGAATTTATTTTACCGTGACCAAATCCACTAAGTATTAATTTCGGTTCATATATATATATGATGGGAAATCCTAAGGTATTGGAGGAAATCTTTAAATAATCACATATCTTTCCATAAGACTGATTTAAACCATTCCCTTCGAACATAATTTACTGAAAACATTTTTAGAATTTGAAAAATTTCTAAACATTATAATGAATTTTCTTTTAAGAAAAAGTTATCTCCTAAGTGATATATGACAATCATAAAAACCTCCTTCTAGATACAATTTAAGCATGCCGCGCAGTTACAATTCAGGTGCATTTATTCTTTGACTTCAATTTTTGTTTGTTAAGAGCTGGAGCACACGCGGATCATAAAAATTAAAACATTAAGAAAGGGTTATCAATAAATTCAACTATTTTTAGTAATAAAAACTATATGGAGAAAATCAATTTTCTTTCTCTTCAAAAAAAAGAAAGAAATGTTTTCCGAAAAGGATTCCATTTCTTTTAAGTTAATTACTCTTTCGATAATTTAAACAGCAATTTCGAGAATTTATTAGCACATTAAGATAAAAAGTCTACTATTTTGTAAAATAGAAATGAGCTGTATACGCATGTGCATGTCATGTGACAGGTGACAGATTTCCATATATATTTTTAGTGAAAACTGAAAGTTTCTTAAGTGGCTTTCTTTATTTTTTGGTGTTTCTTTCGGTTATTGAAGAAGAAAACTAATTTTCATTTCTCTTTTTTTTTTTTTTTTTTTCTAAAATTATAATCTCTGCCGAAGGAAAGTGTGAAAATATAAAGAAAATCTCCAGACAATTGAATTTTTCCTTTTTTTTATCAAACATAAGAAAGTTTTTATTGATTAAATCTAAAACAAATATTTTGCTTTTTACTTTTCAAAATCTTATTTACCTAACCAAATATTCTGTCATATTCTTTTCATTGACTATCTTATTGTTTTCATCTTGAACTGCAATACAAAAGGACAATAAGTAGACCCTTTTGTTATACCGAACATAAAGTCTGATTACAGAATCAAGATATGGACGCCAGAAAAAAGTACAAGAACATAAAATTTCAAGGGTTTTTAACTGAAATATACCTTAATAGAAGAAGACACATTATTGAAAGAAGTTGCATGAAAGGGATGTGTATCTTCAATCAAATATTCTTATCGTAACATAGGTATACTTAAACAACATACGTGGTTTATGTACAAAACTGTTAAATATGGTATCGGATTCTATAAACGAAAGAAAAAAAAAGCGGCGGGGGTTGATGTGACCCTTATACGGAACACATCATTAAATGGTATTTTAGAAAAGTGCTACCTGATGATTACCTAAGAGGGATGATTCTAGCGGTCTCAACTCATATATCTTATATGAAATGAAAAACTGGTGATTACTGACATGTTTTTGGTGTCTTTTGCGGTTGAATAATTTCGCCTTTTGTTGCGGTTTCTTAAGTGGATAGTAACTTTCAAATAAATAGCGATCAGAACGGGTGTTAGTGATTTAGTCTTTGATTGATTGCGATCGGAACATGGGAACTAATTTTAAGATAAACTTAATAATTTTCTTGAATAAATGCTTTGTCCCAAAAATGGAACATCTTTAAAATAAGAGGCCATTAGTAGGTATTTTAGATTTTGCGTATTTACTATCATTTAGTACATTATCAACTATCTAATGATGTGCTTTTTTGCTAGACGATTTCGAGTCAATTTCAAGGGAATTTCGAGCTTATCAATAAATTTTGAGTTATTATGAATAATTTACAGAGACTTTGTGCCGATTTCCAACATATTGCAGTGTTGAAAACATGTGACTTACATACAAATTGAAAAAAGACATTTTAACACATTTTTTGGACATAAATTAATCCCTGCCATTTTTGTACCTATTTGAAGATGAAAGACATTTTAGACACTTGATGGTTTTGAGTTCGCCTTAAAAATCGGCACGTTGTTTCCGGGGAACCTAATATTTTTCAATTTAACCACTAATTAAGGAAAAGAGTGAGAAAATTAGTAGCCACATTCGTATGAAAATGCATATATTTTCTGCTTCTTTATTTACTAAGATAAAAAATCGATTGAATATCTTTCCGAGGATTCTCTGAATAAATTTTAAGAAGCTTTGCATAAAGAATAAAAATCGGTTTGTCAAAAAAAAAACGGCGCCAATTTTTTGAATACTATTATTTTCTTAAGGTTTAGTTTTCTTTTAAAGGTAACCCAAGTACACATCCGAAAAGGTATACTTTTGAATATAATTTGATTCCTCTATGACAGATTCTTTGACATTTTAATTTTCTTATCCAAATGCCCGCCCAATACTGATGTCAAAAATTCCAGATAACAAAAGCTGAAAAGAATAATAAAAATCAAAATGATGAAAAGATTTGACGTATGTGTAGGAAGTAAACGCATGTGCCACAAGAATTCATTGAATTTCCCTTTCTTTTCATATTTTTAAATTTAATTTTCTCACTTTTGACATCCTTTAGGAGACAATTTAGAAAAAAAATGCAATTCGAATACGTTGTTTAATATTGATTGAAAAGAAGGTTTTTCTTTTTCAAATTTAAGAAAAAACGTTATCTTAGAAGAAATTGAAGTGTCAAACAATTTTTGACACACATATCTCCCTCAGCACAATTGTGAGCATTGAAAAGGACGAAGATTTTATATAACGGATCATATTCATTTGTTTAATTTTTTAGAAATTAATATAAAACGATATCTTATTAAATTTTAAATTAATGCATTTCAACATAATTAGACTCCTAAAAAGGTTGAATTTGAAATCATACCATAAATTCTCGTGAAGAACCTTTTTTTTTTTGTTATAAAGAATTAGAAATACAGTTAAAAATTGACCAGTACTGACCTCTTGCAATGTTATTTTACATAATATTGAATATGGAAAAAATGGTTTCAAAAATATTGAAGTAAACCCTTCTTTCCTTTAGATTGTCTCATAGGAACATATTGCAATGTATTTTTTGATTATTATTTAACTCTTTTTTTTCTTCTTTTAGTCCTTATAAACATGATACGAAACTAGTAGTAGAACGGTATATAGGAGTTCATGGAAAAAAACAATACCCGGTATCAATCATAATGTTCCCGGCATTTGTAATTATTTCTGCACGCCTTATTGATCCCAGAGTCCCTTATCAGAATGACAATGTGAACGTAGGCAAATTTTTGTTAAGGTTTCTTGTTTTTTTTTTTTGCCTCTGTTTCTTAGTAGCGTACTGTGAAAAAAAGGGGTTTCAACGTATATAAATAATCAACTGTATACAAAGATTCATTTGTGTCATCAGTCAACTTGATGAGGTAATTACGAGAAATTGCGGATCCCAAAAATTGAAATAGGACCCATAGATATATTAATTTCGTCTATGTAATGTATTAAAGAGGATATTGTTTAGAATTTTGTGGGGTTAGTTATATAAATTGTTGTTGCTATTCTTATGTAATACTTTATTAAGGAATCCTTTCGTTAAAAATTGAATATGATTCAATGTAACTTGAATATGTAACTAAAATATGATGGTATTATTTATCTTATTATGTTTTACCTTGTTTGAATTTTTTTTATGTATTCAAATTTAAATTTTAATGAGCTAACCGAAGATGACATAAATATTTATCAAAAGTGTGGAATTGTTGTGTTAAAAAAAATTCTACGTTATTTAATTTTTAAAGGCAAGTGAATTATTTTTTGGATTTTTAGTTTAGTTTTCCAAGGCAATAAATACCACATCTATAAGTAAACATTTACTTTGTTTAGGAAACAAATTAGTCGACATTTTTTCTGATTCTATTTGCTTTTGGTGAATTTAACCTAAGTCTCTTCATTCCATGAATTTGAATGGAATTGAGATATTTAGGAAACATTACAGAAAAAATTAGATTAGGTTTTGCATGTAGTATTTTTTCAAATTACAATAATACTTTTACTTACAAAATGGGCTAATAAAGACGTTGCAATACTTGAAACATACTAAACTTATATTCTTCAATTGATCTTCTACAAAGTTTTAACGGAATGAGAATTGACAAGACTATAGGCCGAGACAGAATGTTATCGTTTCGTTTCCGTTCCATTTCGGTCCGGCCCGCTCCAACACGCTCTGTTTGCGTATTCATGCGGATAAGTAGACATAGAATTTCTTTTCATTTTTAGTATAAGTTTATATTTTTCGGCTTGTTGAGCTTAATTTACTAAAAATGTTTGTAAAATTCCACAGATAATTAGAATTAAACTATAATAGTACTATTTTTAACTTAACTTCTTCGTAAAAAGTTGAAATTTGCTCAACTCTTTCCTTTTGCTTCGTTACGATTGATATAGGTACCGGCACATTGTGTCTACTTTTTCATTTTTCAATACATTTTGACATATTTAACTTTTGGAGATGAAGCTGATCGAAAAGAAACGGAACATTCTATCTAGGCTTTCCGTCTTATCCTGGAACAATAGAAATATGCTCTTCCTTAGTAAAATATTAAAAAATTTAACATTTTAAAAAATTTTCTAAAATTTAACGTTCACGTAAAAAAAAACAACCTTTCTAATAAGGACTCACTAATTATTTCCTTTGAAATTTGACAAAATCAAAACATATTTCCTGTTGAATCTCGTTTTCCCTTTCTGTTCCTTTCAATTTGCATGCAATAAAACTAAACGTTAAATTAGTATTTCCCATAAAAGAAAAACTCCCAGAAGGACTTTCTAAACTTCCTAGTAATTAAATTTTTCGAACTGAATGTTTCATGTTGCGCTCGACTAATTATGGAACTATCAACCAACAGAAAGAACTAAATTCCCACACATTGAATATTTTTTTTTTTTTTTTTTTTCAAAAATATGAAATGATTTAGTGGAAAACCACAAAATCAGCATCGTGTTAGAATTTTCTATATTTGAAAATATAAGGGTTGATAATTTTGATTTTATTTGCTTTTATTGAAAAGGAAATGTGATTTATGTTTAAACATAATTGTTGTTGTTACTGTTGGGAAATTTAAAGGACGTAAAACAAAAGAGTTGGACAGGTGAACTATATGAGAATATTATTCTGGAACAATATCGGATGTGGTTATTATCAATTTTAAAAAGTCATCATAAGAGCAGCTGAAAAATGAAGAAAAAATAAAATTAAATCATATAAAATTAAATATAATCACAACCCCTCGTATATTCTGATTTTGATCAAATTTTGCGTTTATGATAAGTGAAGTGGAAATTTACATGTTACATATATTTTGTTATTGTTGTAAAAGAGGAAAAAAAAATTAACAAGGCGTGAACACATTCAAAATTGTCGATTTTATCCTGACAGAAAAGGACATGCAAATGTTGTTGTCGGTAAAAATTTTTATAAAAGAAATCAGTTTTCACTGTTTTTTTTTCCATGAATGCATTTTTCTTTCCCTAAAATCAGGAAATTCTTTTGAGGTCCTTTATCAGATTTTTGAAAAAAAATCCTCTTACCATGAATAATCAAATATTTATATCAGTCATTATTATTATTATTATTATTATTTTACAAATATGAAGGTACTATAGGCTTTTTTGCATGTCGTCGTTTTTTTCTTAAGAAATATTTCAGAAGATTTTCGCACGAAGGGATCTTTTCCATCAGGTATGTGTGCACATAAATAATAAATGCAAGGATATTATTCTATATTGCATATTGAATCTAAAATGTCCAATCGTGTGAGAAAATTTGAATACATATTTTTAACATAAGAAAAGATCTATATGGGGTTCATGCTGATACATTTATGTCCATGTTTTCTGTTTTATGTGAAGTAAGATTTCAAACATGTATCCTTCGTGAACTTAATTAAGTATTTTTAACCTTTGGAATGTATTTTTGAGCGATTATACAATAGAATATTTTTGTTTATGAAATATAGACATATAAAAACGTAATTCTAAAAATTTGGATTTTAGGAATATTTTTCCCTATAGAAGAAATAGACTGATTTAGTAAATTCTGTAATTCTATTCAGATTCAAGCGTTGCTTGGCTTTTGGGATACTTTTATCAAGCTGTTGAGAACTAAAGCAAACGATAGTGTACTATTAATGTACTCCTTTTCTAAATCCTATTTTGGTGATATGGATGAAGTCTTGGCCTGGTATTTTTTACATTTGTATAAGGATTGTGAGCAATCAAACATTTGTTTTTTTTTAAGTAGAACATTTTGTAGTAATTTTTTTTCCTTAAAGCGAAATAAGATGCATGTTCAACGAATTGAACTGAACTGTAGTATAATAAACTTCTATTTCGTTTAATTGGTCTCAGGCAATTAAACGAAATAGAAGTTTATTATACTACACTTAATCATTATAAGTTAATATTTAAATACTATTAATTAGAAATATATTTTTATATCATAAATCAAACGCAATTTCATAAAAAAAACTTAATTCGAAAGGAATTTCAAATCTTATTATTATTGAATAAGCGCAATGCCAAAATATTTGTAATATCAATTCGGCCCTATTTTCAATTTCCTTATACAATTATTTGAATTCGATTTTTTTTGTGCTCTAAATTTCCTCCCCTAGAATAATTTTTTTTTAACAATTTTTCATATAAAAAATGCAAATGAAAAGAAAAATTTGTAACTGGGTCCTAAAAAAATTCACGCCTTGTTAATGAACTAATTTTTTAAAGTTCCTACCAAAAAAACTGTATTTACCTACTTTAGAAAATATTGACCTTTTGATCTTAATACTTGAGTAGATTAACTTAGAAGAATTTTCTTGAAATTTTCATAATCTTAAAAACGTTAGTTTTTTCGTATTCCTAAAAGGGATGCAAATTGGATCATTTCTAGAAAAAACATAAACATAAAAAATGACCGTTAGAAAGCATATTTTCCCAGAACATTCAAGAACTAATCAGATTATGTAGGGCGACATAAAAGTATAATATATATAGTAATGCTTTTTTTTCTGAAATTTGGAAAGATTAATGCAGTTTTCTTAAAGATATTTTACAATAGGCCAATTATGCATGGTACAATTTCATGATTTCGCATTTTTAAATATTTTGGTATAAATTTTAATTTCATAAAAACCGTTAAAAGTCATCTAAACTTATACAGCTGGATAAAAGTGCAAAATAAAAATTATCTGAAAAAAAAAAGAATAATTCTAAATAGTAACATAGAACCAATTGAGAAGTATGCGAGATATTTGAAAAATAATTAATCAAATCAAACAATATAATTAACGATAAAAAACGAAGGTAATTTTTGTTTATACACGTTCTTTTGGATGTAAAGATGAAAATTAGTTCATCAGAGAAATTCTTCATCAGAAATTCATTGACACTTCACGTTTGACAGGTTAATAAGCCGACCAACCATATATAAAGGTGATTAATGAAACAGTTTTCATCTAACATAAAAACTTAACAGAAAAAAGGAACACTCTATAGATGAGTCAAGATGAACTGAAGAGTGATGTTTTTTTTATGAAATTCTATAAAAAAAAAAATAAATTAATTTATTTAAATAAATCTTTTATGCCCAGAAACATCACACTTCATATTTTCTGTTTGTATATTTATTTTTTGTTAATATTTTATATATTAACAATATCAGAGGTCAATATTGAGATTCATTAATTTTTTATGATGTGTTTATAGAGATCTATTGAATAAGTTCATAAACGTCGATAGATATGAAATTCTGGTAGAATGTAAATATTGTATATAGTTTGAATATTGTTGATTAAATTAAATTTTCTGAGCCTAGGCTGTCTTATATTAGGTCTACACTGACACAAAATTATGATTGCTATAAACATAATTGATGGGAACATAGTGCATAATTAGAATCATATTTGTAATAAATCTGTTAAATTTTTGTTAGAAAAAAAACTATGTCTGAATTGCAAAAAATACATATTTTTCTCGTACTATGCTATAATAGACTTTTTTGCCGGAAGCATTTAAAGTTCATAACGCTTTTTTCCAAAGTTTATTATATAATATTGTATTTATATACCTTTTGTTAAAGATATCGAAAAAACTAAAGAATCAGCATAGCGGTTCGAACGCAGCATACTCGGTTACTAAACAACACACTTCCCAGCTAAGCTATCGACTCCTCTAATTACAGTAACTCAGATTCTTGCCTACATTTTAGACTTAAAATCTCATCATGAATATAGAACAATAGTGGCGATAGAACTGAATTGGTTGAACAATTAAAGACGCTGCCTTAGTGGGTAGAATTTCATGTTAAAACCGAGTGCTTTGGAGTTTAAATTATCGTTTCATATTTTTCAGTCTTCTATACAACCTAATAATAAATATAGGTGACACATATATTACTTAGATAAATAAGAAGAAAATGCTAATATTTCTTGGTATAAAATATGTTTTATTTATTATTTTTTCTTAAAAAGAAGAAAATATACTCTTAATGACCATAAAATTAGATGCATTAAAAATAATTTATCATATTTGTTCTATGGAGCAGCTTATTAGACTTGCCGATTGAGAAATTGGACATTTGGGTCCCAACAGTCGCCTCTAAAAATTTCGAAAAACCAGTCAATGGTTTATAAAAAGAAAAAATTTTAAAACCAATTTTTTCCATAATATCGCAAGGAATATTTTAAATTAATTTCCTGGGATTACTTGGCGACCAAAAATCTACATGTTTTCATTCTAAAAGCAATTATCGAAAACTTCATACAATTTTTTATGAAAGACACACAAACATCTCATTTTGAACATGATTTTCTGTATTAAATGATCTTTCCCGAAACATTTCTATTAACTTAACTAATTACATACCAACAAAAAAAATTATCACATCATGAATTTATGTTATTCGAAAATGACAAGTTTATTTTTATATGCAACAATTTTAATCACCAAAAAATTTTGTTCATCTTTATCTTTAAACATTATGATGATGGGATCATATATAGAAATCCTTATGGATCCCACTTAAGACATTCATTCCACATAAATACCTACATATATATGTATATAGTAAAATCTTATCCAATGTGTTCCGCAGTTTAAGAGGGAAGAAAGGAAAAACAGATGTACAAAACCCGTAAAATAAGATCTCTAGAATACAAGAATTAGAAGTAAAATTTAGGGTATCTCTACCTTTTAGACATAGAATTTTAATTTAACATTGGAAATGGGGAGAAAGTATTTTATAGAATTTAGAATATCGATAGAACGTAAAAGAAAAGAAAGAGATTGACCCGAAGATGACCCAGAAAGACGTAAATAGACAAAAACGTGTGCGCTTATAGTTTTCTAACAGTAAACGCACGTTTCTATATAATATGTAAATCTTATTCCATTTCCATTTAATATGAAGAAAATCTTTTTTTTTTTTTTTGAAAATGATGATTTTTCTTAGGAAAATTGTATTGCTTGTAGTTAATGACTTTAAAACTGGAGTCATCACTCCCATATTATGTCTTAATTTTAGTTTAATTCTTTTGGTCTTTTGCATTTTTCTCATATTTTAAATATTCATTAATATATCATATACAGGGTGTCTTTTAAATTAATCAGAAGTACAGTTGGATTCAAATAACTAATGAATATGTTTAAGAAGTAACCAATGCATGTATCTATAAGTCAAATATGGTAAACCTGTGTATCTAGGTCCTGTAAAATCCAGATTTTTTTTTAAAATGTCCATTATAGTCAATAAAAGTTCCACGACAAGTTGGTAACTGGTTTTTCTGTAACATTAAATTACATTAAATTTGAATACCAAAAAGATCCTTTATAGAAAAAATATTAATTATCCAAAGCACATTCTGGTTTAAATTTAAAAAAAAATGAGAAAGTATTTGTCCACCATCTACTAGCAAGCTGGGGAAATTTAGTCATCAGTAGTGGGCGAGAGTATTTGTTGCGTCCTACAAAAATGACTATAATAGGTGTGTTTTTTTCATCTGCGGCTGGGTCAATTTTGAAAAAAACGATCTGGATCTCGAAAAGAAAATAAAAATTTTATTTGAGAAAAATTCAATTTTTTCGTTCATTTTTAAAATAAATTAAGTGTAAAATAAAATAAATAATAGCAAATTCCCAAGTATCTTTATTAAATGATATTAAAATATAATTATTTTCACAAATTTATGTGATTTATTATGACATTTATAGTACCATTATATATTATATATGAAAAACTACTGCGCCCCATCTCTTGCAACTTTATGTAACTAAAGTTTATCGGTGTCACATGACCTGCGCCCCATCTCTTGCAACTTTATGTAACTAAAGTTTATCGGTGTCACATGACCTGGTTATATTGTTGTTGCTTTTACATGTTATGAAGCAGACCCTGAACCAGACCCAGAGTAAAAAAACATGCCTATAGAAACATTGTTTAAAATTGTATTGCTTTCTTCGTTGTCAGAAATTTAATTTTAAATTAAAATAAACTACTGGAGACATATTATAGAAATTAGAAGTTTCTAATTTTATTTATGTATAAAGCCAGATACAGTTTCCAATAAATTTTTACTTAAGTTATAAACACAAATCGGTACCAATTGCTCCTGAAAACAGTAAAATCGGTAAAGTTTGTGATATTAAAAGGAATTTACAGTAAGTTACTTGATTTAGTGAATGTGTGCTAACATAAAAATCACCCTGTATGTGATCCCGTAAAAGCGAAAATATAAAATATTTTTAATATTTCAAAATAATTAATGTAGAAATGAAAAATAATAGGAAACCAACAAATAGTGATTATGAAAATTTAATTTTTCATTTTAATTTTTATTTATTTTAAAACAAGCAATATATTTTTTCTGTTGATTTTTATACTTCATGGATCTCGGATTTTGTTCATGTTTAATAGCTTATCAAATTAGAAGAAAAATAACGACGAAGACAATCTAAATTTCTTTTTAAAAAAATAAAATAAAAAATAAGATTGTTGATGTTTTAATCGTTTAGCAGAACTGAATTTTCTAAAAGATAATTTTTAACTTCTATATATTGTAAAATATCGAAGTTTCTGGAAAACATGCTTTAAAGGGTACTAAGTCGTTTGCAAGTATCCTCAAGAAATGCCTGTTCGTCTGTCTGTCTGTCTGTCTGTCTATCCGACTGTCTGTCTTTTCGACTGTTTTTGTGTTAAAAAAATTGCAGCCATATTGAATTAATTATTTAATTTGTAATTTGGTTTTTTTTACATCCGAGCATGATTCTGTTACTACAATCAGAAAATGGGTTCGATGAAGCTCTATAGAACTTCTGATAATTGTGATATGGTGGAACAAATTTTTTTCAATAAATCAAAGAATATCAATTGAAACAAATTACAGCTGGATTTGTTGTACGCAACGACTTAATTTTCTCATTTTTAAATGAATTTCAATAAAATTTGGATTAGAATAATAGAATAAAATAGAGCTATTCTACCAGAATATTGTGCTATACTCAGCGAATATTAGAGACAGCAATTTATATTTATTTGAAAACAATTCTACTTAGAGAAGGATCCATTCGCCTAAGAAATCTTTGGTTTTGTTAGCTTTCAACGCTATTTATGAATTGATTTGAATATAACTTGATATAACAAATTTTTCTAATAAAACTACGGTTTTCCAGGTTTTCCTGGACTGGTATTCTGTACAGCGACAGGCGATTGTCGCTTGTGACCAATTTGAAACTGATTACCGCATATTTCGGCATAACGTAGGGCGATCACTTTCGTTCTCACGTCAAGTTAATTTTTTCGTCCACTGTAGCTGTCAGTTGTGAAAATGTTCTGTGAAAAGTAAAAAATATTGCGTTGTATGGAAATGTAGTTATTAATACTTCCTTAATAAAAAATAAAAGTGTTATGACAATAGATGCATTAAAAATCATCAAATCATCAAAACATAGACATCAACTTAAAAAATTATATGAAAGCGACAAGGTTTGAGCTGTCGCTTCAAATTCATCAATATGCGGCGATATTGACGGCGATATCACCTTACGGAATGCCGAAAAGCGACAAGTGATAAGCGACAATCGCCTATTGCCGTACAAAATGCCTACGAGGGTTTATGTTTTTGTTGTTTTTGTTTGAAATATTGGCGCGTAAAATTATTTAATCCATACGTATAGAAGTTCCAATAGTGGTTGTTGTGCTATAGCTTGTTTTTATTAACTTATCATTTAAATATATATATACAATTTTTTTTTTTTAATTTATATAAATTTATAAAAAAAATTTACTTCTATATTTCAAATATATACGAACATGTTTTGACTTATATCGTACAGGGTCATATTTAGTGATAACCTATGGACTGAATTATAATTTTGAAATTATAGCGGAATTAATATGCAAAAGCCATTTGAAAGAAATATAATTTATAATAATCCAACAAAAATTAAAAAAAAGATTTTGATTAATAATTAAAATTTTATTTAAAAATGTTTGGCATTTCATAGAAAAGAAAAATACAATAACAAAAATAGTTTTAGTACGAGAATCCCATTATCATAAACAATTTTCACAATTTGAAAATCTGTCTTAGGACAGTACGAAGTACGATCGGAAAATAGGTAAATTAAAAATCTTAAATAATTAAATGTGGTGTAAAGATTTACGTAATTATAGAAGCAAAATTTTAACTCTAACTTTAACGAATACGAAATATTCGGCAAGTCTTGCTAAACCTTTGGAATTTTTCGCTATTATCAGAAATTTGGGATCTCAAACAATTTTTAACTTCTATACGAAGTATGTAAGATACTAGAATCATGATCGAAAAAAAAAAATTCCACGTTTTATAAGATTCTAAATCGTTGGGAATCATTTTTATCGAATGTCTGTCTGTCGTCTGTCTGTCCGTCCGCCTGTCGTATGCAAGATTGCGGCCGTATTTCTGAAGCAATTTCCATGAAAATTGGTAAGAGCGGATTTTTCCTCATGAGAACCATTCTGTCAGAAGTTGGGTTTGATCGGCCTAAAACTTCGGGTAGCCGCCGAACAAAAGTTCGGTTTTTGTGTTTTTACATGGTATTCTAACGTTATTTATTGACCGATTTCAATGAAATTTAGCATGAGTCACTTGTTCAATGAAAGAACAGTTGTGTCTAAAAATCAATTGAATCTGATTACAACTTCGGGTAGCTGCTGAACAAAATTCAGATTTTTTGTATGAAACGATACGATTTTCAAACTTTGCTTACATATTTTCCTCATAATTTGTACTTAGGATAACTCTCAAACGTATTACCAGATTTTAAGAATGTAACGTGATTTGAACATACGTATAGAAGTTTCAATAGTGGTTTTGCACTATAGCTTGTTTAGACTTGTTTTGTTGTTCGAAGATGTGTTCACGCACTATGTTAATGTTGCAAATGTTCAAAAATTTTTTTTTAATTTTGGTAGTTACACATCGAGTCCTCTAAACAGAATAAAAAATTCAAATTTAATAAAATACAGTCAGTATATTTTATAGTTTCCTAACTGAACTGTATTTTAAAAGTTATTATTAAGACTTAAATTTTAATTATAAAAAAAAAAAACTGATAAAAAATATTGTGTCTGACTAAATATTTAATCAAAATTCCATAAAAGTTGTTTTTTCCACATGCAATTTTCCATAGGAATAAATTCAAAAAATTTGTTATTTTCATTAGACAATTACTTCGTGTAATGAACAATATATACAATTGATTAAAAATATAAAACTAGAAATTGAAATTAATTATAAATAAGTTTGTCGATTAACACAAAAAGTCACTTAAGTTTTCAGGTTGATTATATATATTTCCTCTTTGACATTTCATGTCGAACAGATTTTCCATTTGGTAAAGGTAAAAGGACTCGTATTTTATCGCCCTTTAAAGCACGCAAAGCTCTAAATTCAATGATCACTATAGTAAATGTCACGCTATTTTACAAATCATATTATAGTACACACTCCATAAGCTTTACGCCCTGAACTTTTCATATCAAATGATAGGCAATTAGTATATATTTACTATATACCGTGCTTTGATAAAATCCCATATCGACGCTTCTCTTTCCTAGAGAATGGGATCCTGTTAAACATGTATGTATATATAGTTTACGAGAAATATGGGGATGATTTTCCAAACATTATGAAAATTCAATTAGCACTTACTCACTTTAGGTTTTTGTAAGGAAATTTATATATTTGTTTTTTTTTTTTTATATGTTTTGATGGATTTTTAGGATAATATACGTTGATATCATGTCATTAGATGGATCGTCCTCATGAGGGTAGTTTACATTTAATAAGGTAATGGTTGTACGTAAGAGTTTACATACCTATGACAATCTATAAGGTCCGATTCATATATATGACTTGTAATAGATATTTTTAAAGTAGATCACAACCGGAAGCTTTTGATATGTGACCAACAACAAAATTACCGAATTAATAATATAGAATGAACTTGAAATCATAAATATGAGTAAAAACGGTCATTGTTCCCCTGTTATTAGAGCAGGAAAATTTTTTGATTGAATACACCCTTCAGAATTAAAAGTTTAGTGAAAACGTATATAACAGCATCCTTTTATTGTGAGGGTAGTAACCCAAATAAGGTATACAATAATTTCCATGCGGGAATAAAAAAGGGTATTTATATATACGCATCGACTCCCTTTTATTATTTACTTTAGTTGGTTTAAGGTTTTGATTATGTGGTTTGTGGTCGAATATTTCGGTAGTCGTATTGAGGGTGTTATTTAATAAGACCACAAATGTTCCCGGAGGGTTTGGTCGAATGTTATAATCTTTGAGATATGATATTGGTTTATGAATACATTATATAAATCAAATATCATAATTACTTGTTCGAACATATAATTTTAAAGAAAAAATTAATAACGCAAATTTCTTATACCTTTTGGGAAGTGGAAATTTTTTTTTTTTTTTTATTGAAATTCATGAAATTTGTGAGTGGTTGTTAAATTTTGTATTGTTATGTCTTCCCAATGATATCAACAGATTTATCAAAATATTTTCTTTGTTCTTTGAAATGAATTTTAAAGTGTTCTAGACTGAGCTACTTTCATTTTCGATAACAAACTGAAAATAAATTCTGAAAATAACTCACTACATATGCAACAAATCTCTCTAAAACATGTTTTAAGATTAACGTTTAAGATTTAAGAAAATCCACGACCCAAAAACTGATGGTCGAAATCAAAAAAACATTTTTATGATTTTGTTGTTTATTCTGGAAAATGAAAATTATGTCAAACAAATCCAAAAATTAAGTCGTTTTAAAACAGAGTGCAGCACAGAAAACAGCTAGCTGTAAAAGTTGTTCTGATCATATAAGATATTGTAGAATTTAGTAACTACGAATTAATCAATCACAGTTTTAAGAAAATCTTTGAATAAAATACGGTTTATAATGATTTAATTCTATCCTTTTCTGTCTTAATTTCAAAGCGATATTGTCTATTTTTATGGCTAATATAATGAAAAAGATGTTTAGTAAAAATTCACCGAATTCACGCAAAGAAATTGTAAAATTATTGGTTGTTTGTGACGACTGAACTTTAGTTCTCACAAGTGAGTTTTCAGTTCTCACAACTTAAATTTAGTTGTCACAACAAGCTAATAACTTTACAATTTTTCTGCGTGTAGATAGTGGTAAGAAAACATATGGTAATTGATAATTTCTAATTTAAAAAATATAAGGTTTGTATGGTATATTGGAAAATCAGGGCCACAGCAGAACTTAACTTCACATACCGTCATGCTGTATTGATCTTCATAATGAAAACCGCGATGGAAACATTATGGACGGTTTGATCCCTTCAAAACCTCGAAATATTCTGAGATGTTTTGACATCCTGTACTCATTCTAATTTTAATATAATATTTTAATGAAAAACTGCCGCTCCCCGCCCAAACTGATTAAGCTAAAAAATATTTAAGACTCAAATTAAGTTTTTAATTAGATTTATATATTGCATCACAGTTCGAATATAAACGAATGAGTTATCTTGTTTCGAATATAAAATGTCTAAGTGATAACGCTTTTCAGAGGGTGACCTTTAACTGATTTTAAGTCATTTTATTTTCATATAAATGTTTTGAAGAAATTTTCTTGAAAACATTTAGTTGGATGATTATTTACGATTTCGCTAAAGTTCTGCTAGATTTTGAGTAACTGACTATCATTGGGATATTTGTAAATGTTTTCATTTCGAACACATAATATTTATACTACAAAAGAACTTCAAAACAGAAATATGAAATTAAATAAAATAGTATTTTATTATAATATAAATTAAATAAAAAAAATCGGACCTCTGTCCTTTGGCTCTTTGTGCAGATCTTTCGACACTAATTTCCAGGGTGAATAAATTCAATTAGACAAGTATAAGCATATATTAAATTGTTAATTAGTTTGATGGACTTGAACTTAGATTATCAAATGTCAATATATTATAGGAATATGGAATATTTATTATTTATGATTAAAGAATATGCTGAAAATGTGAGAACAGGTAAAATGAACATGAAAGTATGAAAATTTTTTAATATTTTATGTCTAAGTTCCTTTTCTTTGTATAATAAACCCTAAACATTTTATTTAACTTACGGAAGTGAAATAATTACCATGTAAATAACATCCATGAAAGACTTAATCGACTAAAGTCAATAATTTGAGTCACATTTCAATATGAACTTTAAATAAGTTTCGAGCATTTTATAATTTTAAAAAAAACTAAAAATATATGCTGTGATATTCACTCATCAATCATTTCCTTAAGAACTTTGAATGGTCTCAATGCATATAAACTGCCTGCAAGCAATGATTTTGTATGGTTGACCTCTTAACGTTATTTCGACGTCGGCTTAGCTACCAAAATAAAAATATAGTTAACCGATCATTTCTCTTAATTTAGATCTCAACTTCGATCTTCATTTTGTTTTACCTTTTTAAAAGAGTATATATTTTATTATAATATAACGTGCTTGATACACATATGTTTTATGCCTATAACTTGAGGCAAAATATACTTGTATCCAAGAGATCGCCTTCATTTACACACATTGGAGATGATCTAAAGAGCCACAAAAGATCAAAAGATTTGACTAATGACAGAGATGATCAGTAAAATGTTTCAATCAGAGCTCCATTTGTAATCACCGCATTCTCAATATAGTAAAGTTAAAAGAAATTTCATCTGTACTTTCTCTATACCATGTATAAATGAAATCTTGTTATCATAGAATCTTTTACACAGTTTCAGATTTTAT
Organism: Xylophagus ater; assembly: GCA_963422695.1. NCBI lineage: Eukaryota > Metazoa > Arthropoda > Insecta > Diptera > Xylophagidae > Xylophagus > Xylophagus ater. The sequence continues at coordinate 9,699,665 of OY730485.1, read as the reverse complement.
TTTATTATTTATATTCACATTTATATTTACTATTAAGTTAATAAATTTTAATTACAATAATCATATCTGTAGGAGCTTTATCTTGCTTATTATTCAGCAAGTTTATCACTTTGATTGACTTTGCGAAAAGCGTGAACATCAGCTACATACCTCTATAAAATTGTTAGTTAAATACATATTAGATTTAGCTGGCTACCACTCGAGTTATTTACTATGTATACATGGAGAGTCTAAACCAGATCGAATCCAAATCAGGTTGACTGAATTTAATGAGGTTTGGTGGCTGTATTGCGGCTTTCATGGTTACACTCATTTTGGATTCAATATTTGAACCGTCTGTTTCCATATATAAGTTGGTCCAAATTCCAACTAAATATCGTCTCTACGACCTTTCGACTCTTTATGTGCATGTACTAATAGACAAAATCATGATGTTGTTTCTTATTTGATGAATTTTGTGGTTAAGTTTAATTTCTCATTTCACAAGCTTGTATAGTAGCCAATTTGAAAATCCTAAAAAAAATTATTTTGCACAAAATTTTTGTAATTGAGTTTTTTCATTTGTTTATAAATATCTGTAATTGGTGAGGTTGGTTTTCAAGATGTGTATGGTTTACAGGATTACAAATCCATTAGAAAAACCTCCTTCAATACACTTCTGATTATCGTTTATTTCTTATTTTCAAGATTCCATAACAAATATCGAACCATTAGTTACCTTCAGTTTTGATTGATTCGAATTAATCTTCGACCGACGATTAATCACCAAAGCAATTTTGGCGGGTTTGGTTAACTTATATTATTTCCACATATACAGATAGTCTTATTTTTTTCTTTGATATAATAAAGAAATTAACATTCTTTTATTTTTGGTTTTCACATTTATTAAGATACATATGCAACTAAGGCGCATGAATTCCTTTAAATAGGAAAGGACGATTCTAGGCAGTATAATTCCTGTTATTATATTAGATTTGTTTTGCATAGATTACACATTACATATGATTCTATTGAAGAAAGTAAACCTTCTAGTATGAACTGCATTATACTTACAGGTTAACAATATTTATTATTTATATGTTGATATTTCCCTAAATAACATATAATTTCCATGTTTAGTCTTTTCTTTATATACAAACTCATCATTTTCGTCACGAATGATAACATATAATATTATTATACCATTTATTGATGAAAAATTATATACCATTTTCGATATTTAGCACTTAAAGTTTATTATCCTGTTTGTCTTATGATTATTGATTAATATATTATGCGCCAAATAAAGTTATATAAGAATACTCAGAAACTTTCAAAAAAAGTGGGTAACTACTGATTTTGCATTTTCCATTTGTACTCCTGTACGGCTGTACTCATATATATTTAATTGTTTCAAGAAAAGAAAACCAATAATGTATTTATTTTTTAAATTAATTTTCTTCACTATAAATAATTTCAACAAATTTCTTCGTATTACCAAAAAAAAATTATAAACTCATAAAATTTTAATACATTTCAAAAATCATATAGTTTCCAAGTTAAGCATTTCTTAATGAATTTATGGTCTTCGCCCACTGAATCCCAAGTATTTAGAAAAAAAAGACATTTCTTAATTCTAAATATGGATCTCACAATAAATTTGTTCTCATATTTTCACTATTTCGGTTAATAACTTAATGAACCCTTTAACAAATTGGTTATTAAAGAACCCAACGAATTGAACAATTAAATTCATAACCAGCACACTCCATTCAATCATTTTTGTTATAGAAAATATTTTTCTTTTTCTCAAAATATTATATTCGTAAAAGTAATCTGAGACCATATTTTCTCGTTTAAACTATTTTCAGATCATTGAGTTTGTTCCCGTGAGCACAATTAAAAAACGATATGTTACAAATTCTATTCTATATCAGAAAACGAAGGTAATTCAATACTAGATATTATTGTATTCCCCTTTTTTTTTTATTAAATCAAGATCAACTTCTTAGGATATAATATGAATTCGAATTCAGCGTCTCCACATATGTTGTAATCTTTCAAAAACTTTTTACACACATTTAAGTTGACATTTTTCTTAAATGGAAATTTTGTTTGTAAACAAAACACGAAAGAAAAATCCAATGAAAGGGTTCTGTTTCCATTTAAGAACTCCCAATGGGGCCAACAATAATTTTATCGCTAGTTTTTCCAATGATTTTATTTACTACGCTCTTATTTGAAAAACAAACGATAGTAACAAATTACATTTCGTTTATGTTATATCATCCCTAATTCTTATTTAATCCCTTTCTTTTCGAACAAACTATTGAACACACAAATTTGGTTAGTTGGGATTATTTTGGATCTAGTGATCTTGAATGTGCTTTCCTAGCTGGTATAAAGAAGAAATAGCGATGCGTTGTGTTGTCATAAAATAACGGAAATACCAAGTGCGTCTTGTAAAACATCATCATAGAATATAAAAAATTTTATTTTTTTGACAGTAACAACAGCGTTGGTGAGTTGATATTACTCTCTCTATATCGTGGATAATAATGGTGTTACTTTTACGAAGTCGTAAATTATTCTGGCGTGTGAACTTTTTCCATATTTCTTTAGTGGATTAGGGATATGAAAATTCTATACATTTTTAGGTGTTGTGCAATTTGAATATTGAAAATTCCTTTAAATAGTTTAAGAGAAGTATGAATATAAGAATAAGAATTAAGAACGGATGAGAGCTTTCATAAATTTGTAAATTCTTGAAACTTTCTAGAGACAGTCGTTCTTTTTTTTACTAATTTTTATTGATAAAATATCGCGAAGAATTCTATACTAAGTATTCTGTTCTTTTAGTAAACTCTAAATTTTAATAGTTATAAATAACAAATAGGAAAATCGAGTTATTTAATAAAGTTTTGTTTTTCAGTATCAAAAATTGTATATTTTTCAAATGGTTCACATGGGTACTATAACTGCAGTAAAAACTAACGTCCACATGTATTCCAAAATTTGAAAAATTATGAGACCAAAATTCAACTGAATTCCTTTGAATCTAGAACAATTTCGATAAATACAAATGCACCTGTCAAATTCCCGGAAGTTTTATGAGCGGTTCTATATTTGTATGTTATTCTGATTAGTTAAAAATCGAGGGTGGTTTGATTTGACGGCCAAAACTAATGTAACATAAAAATTTTCCCATGCCTGTTGATTCTAAAGCCGAACAACATATTCGTCTACATAAATCGTAAATTTTCCACAGCTAAATGAAATTCCTTCGGGAAAAAGGATCTTATATAGTAACAATTTTCTTTCATTCCCAATTTATTTCTAATTAGTATAAGAAAAGATATCAGATTACAGTTTATGGTTGATATTCCATATTTGTGCAAGAAGGTACTGCGGTTATTATTTTTTAATTTTTTTTTTTCCCGTAAGGTTATCGATATCATATTAATTTTGATTGCAATCTATTCAAGAATAAACATAAAAGATTTTCCAGTTCATATAGAATTTTTTCTTTTTTTTTTTTTTGGATTATATTACATAATATTCGGAAACTGTTGTGTACTTACATCCTTCCGAAAGGTGTATTAAGAATCTTGTGGTAAAACTTTTATTATGTATATTTATGTATTCACCTTTGACTTTCTTCTACATTTAATTTTTTTTTACTAAACAAAGAATTTTCATACAAAATTTTGTATGTTAATTAAAATCATAATTAGTTTGGGTTGCAAAAACATGTACTAAAAAAAACATCCTCATTTATATATAAAAATGTTTTAATTCAAATTAATATCATAGTTTAAATATGTTCACATTGAGATTTTTTATTATTGTTCCCATCCATTAATATGTTACTATACCTTTGATGAAAGAGGACCACCCACATGACATGGTGATTATTTCTCTCTAATCTTCTGTAGAATAAGAACTTTAAAATTTTCAATCAAATATATCTATAGACTGTTTGTGTGCGCAAATGCAATCAACTTAGAATGATTTTATTTGATCAACTTTAATTAAGTCGAATTGGCATATTGTTTGTCACATACAAAGGTCAACATTGTTATTTCTTGGTTCTATTAGAATATTTTATTCACAACGTCTGAAATTTATGTCTCCTCAAGAAATTGCCCGACATTTAAATCAGTAGCCAGTATAAGGAAAAAAGAAATTATTCTTATTAAAAAAAATTATTATTCAAAAATGGCCCGAGACTTTTGCGAATGTGTGGCCTTCTTTTTATGAAATTCGCTAATTTATGTGAGAGAATTATAAAACTTTTTTAAATATTCACTTATTAAAGGAAATTCATAAGCAATCAATTTCATCCCTTTTTGGGTTTCTATATATATAACCTTTTTTTATCGTTAATTTCTTAACTTAATAAAAATTATATTTATGTAATTGAAAGAAGACAAAAAAAAAAAAATGCGTTGAACAAGTTTTTGGATACTTTTAAGGTATATGTTATTGTTGGCGGTAATTTTGAAAAAAAAAAATGTATAAAATTCTCACATGTGTTGCAAGTTAAAAATGTAATGCATGGGAAAATTAGTTTTTGCATAAGAATATGTACTGAAGAATTTATTTACCTAAAACTGGTCAGTCATAACTTGTAACGAGAAAACTTCGAAACATTTTACTTAAAAGAAACCCACTATATTTTCTAAAAAAAAAAAAAAAGTAAAAACCAGAAAACTCCGAACGAGTTATTCATTCATTTGTGATTGACCTTTAGAACTTTGACTACTTGAAAATCTTTTTTTTTTTTTGTATATGTTTATTTGACCAGGAGGACCTTTAAAATGCACTTCATATATATGTGAAAATTTACATAACTACCTTCCCAAACTATGTATATATTTTAGTGTTGTTTAGATTCTCCTGTAAAATGTAAAATATTTCAAAGTTGCACAATATATTTCTTTAGTTTCTGTCATAAAGTTTCTTCTTCAGTTCTAGACACATGAATATGTAAGTCTAACAGGAACTATAAAATCTACGGGAAAGTATAATAGGATTTATGATTCTTCTATACTTTATATAACAGAAAATGAACTCAACAGGTCCAAAAAATATATCGTATATCTCCTTGGATATGGATCATAAAATTAGAAACAATGACATGTTCTATGTGAGGATCTATTTTATGGAATAAACATGTAAATAATTTCGTTTTTTTTTTTTTTTTTGTTGTTCATTGATAGTAAATGGCAAACACATAAAATCATATACTCGTATAAGTTACTATGAACATTACTTTCAAATTACCATCGAAAAAAAAACTACAACGAAACAATATTATAATAATGTTCGAACATTTTTAGATCTATTTTAAAAGTAGGCGTTATCTGGAATCATAAAATACCTGAGCTGTAATTAGTTATTAAACACCCACAAAATTCTTTTAGAATGTAATTTGTTCGTGTTAATAGCCTCAACTTAAATGTATAATTTCGGTTTAGCAGTTTGGTATTTTATTTCACAATTTCTTAAATTATATATTAAATGAAAAATTTCATCATTAAGGAGTTCAAATTTCGATATTGTTCATTTTTGGTGCCATTAAACTCGTGAGTAAAAATCTTGAGGATTTTTACCACAAATTTATTGAATTAAAATTGCACTTTGACTTTAATAGAGTAGCAACCGCACAAAACAAATTTTTGCAATTAAATGAAATTATATTTAGTTTAACAGTTAAATTAGCCACAATTATAGAAAGGTAAACGTTTTGTATTATTTTTATATTCTTAAGTATTTTTATATATAAAGAAAAATGTATGCTTTCGTATATAAGTTTTGAAAGAATTTTATTCTTGATATAAGTGAAGTTTAATAACGAATTACATTAGTGCGTATTTAAATAAAAATTTAAGCAAAAATGATATAAATACTAAAAGCGTTGCGCCAGAACCGCTACCGTTCGCAATCATAGTTAGGTATTTTCATAATAATTTATATTCAGTGGCGTTTTCTAATGGTGTATCTTAAGGCTGTTTGAAAATTGTGGTTGCTCTCGCTGATAGATGGACAGTATCTCGCCGTTTTGATGGAACTAAATTAGAAAATGCAGAAAAACTAAGGAAAACTAAGCTAAATACTCCTTATAAGTACTTATAACTGCTTTACATATGATATTTTATAATACCTTGACAATATCTCAATGATAAAGTTAAAATTTTGGCACACGCTGGAGCCCCATAGTTGCTCATATTGTTTTCACTACACAGATACATATATGTTAACTAAAAACACTGTTTTCCTATCAATCCAGTTCGGTCTGATTTAGTGCGTGCTAAAATAAAGCCCAATCATTGAAAGTCCTATCTAATTCGGTTCGATCTTCATTTATACGTAGACTAAAAGCAAATTTCTTTGGTCCTATCGTACCGGTTCGGTACCCTCATAAACGTTCTCATAGACTTCTTTAGAATCTTTTTAGAAATGAATTCTTAAGTAAGATCATTTTATTTGAAATTGTTAGTAAATAAGAGACTGGCCAGAAACTAGAGCAACTGATTTTTTTATGCCTAAAAAATGTATACTGGCAATTCCAAAATATGTTTCATTCAGAAAAAGAACAATCAGTTTACTTTCCCTTATCAAAAAACAAGTAGCGCTTCTCTTAACCTTAAAAGATAAACATACTTCATGAAATTCATCCAACAAAAGGTGGGCTGCTAACTACAAACATTTCATTATTTAAATATTTGCTAACGGAAGTAAAAAATTTGTTCCAAGACAACTTAGAATACCCGAAAAGATTGTTTTTTTTCTTCACTCCAAAAATGAAACGTTTTTTTTGTTTTTCAATTTTATATATCTCAATTTTAAGGAGACTTAAAAAAATTCTGTCGTCGCATTGCATTAAGATCTTAAGCTATTAAATAAAATGCGGAAGCAGAACATCTTAAAAAATATAGGAAGCAGGCGCTTAAAAAAATGCAAACTGGTTCAACAAATTAACTAATATAACCAAGCGGAAAGAATTGATATACTGTCACCTACGCGAACAGTACTTTTTTTTTTGTTGGTTTCTCACAGAATGTCATATAAGTTAATGATAGCGCGGTCTGTGGCGTGTCTAGACCTTTAAAAATTTGTCCAAACACTATCTGTTAACATTCTCACGGAATCGTTTATATTCCCAGATGGTCCATTTTGGTGGAATCTGAGCACATCTTTAAATCATATTTTTTGTAATTTTTTCTTTGCTCTGAAATTTAAAAGGTTCTAGTAAAAATTGTTAGTTCTTTTGAGGTATGTGTAATATTTTTGGTTATTTTTTTCACTTGAGTTTGTAAACCATTTTCCGGTGATTGCATTCCAATATCAGGTTTTCAGTTTGAACCGAGAAAAAAAAGTTTAAATGAAAACGAAACCGGTCACACGTTTTGCGGTTGAAGGAGTATGTTTAAAGTTGTTTCTTATATGTTTAGCAGAGTGTTCAATGCGGCCACCAAATCAATATTCTTTCGGCTTTTTTTACTTCATTTATAATATGATGTTCTTTTTCATATCCTCCGGAAGGGACCAATTCGATTCCACAAAAGTATATTACGGATATTATATGTATTCATTATTTTTTTATTATAGATTTTGATTTAAAATAAAAATAGGCGTGTGACCATTTATTTTGTTGTTTTGTTTCTATACAACTAGATATACATTTCAATCAGCAAGCATCTTTAAGAATTTGTTACTTAAAGTCTATTAAACCATCTATCTATAGTTATATTGTATAACCCTATATAGTAATTGTCAATGAATTAACAGTACAGACAGCATAAAGATATCTTACCTACTGTGCATCTGCTTTTTGGACATTTCGGACATTTCAAACAATCTAAATTATTCAATAGAACAGAGTGGACATGTGTGAAAGACAATAGAAAATAGATGGTTTATGATAGTATAGTAGACCATTGTTAGTTTTGATGTTGTTTCCCTTGTTAAATGGTAATTTACTAAAATTTGCTACCGTTCATCCTACACCTTAATAGGGTATAAAATACCGCCTATATTCTCTCTGTTTTCCTTATAAACTATTATCTATTCCATGGTTTTGTAATAAATACCCTATATTTGGATTGCAGGATTTTTACTAACTATATGATCATAATAAAGATGCATTAGTTTGTTTGAACTTCCGAAAGCAATTTCATGGTCATTTTGTGGGTGTTAAAAGTCAATGATAATAAATTTTTGGCTATTTGTCGATTGTGAATGGCATTTTGGAGATTATATAGAAAGGATAAAATATCATAAATTAAGAATAAGGTTAAAAAGAAAATTGTTTTCGGTACGACCAACTACATATTACACTAGTTAACTCCGACTTAGTAAAAAGTAGGCGAATACACTTTGGAATTAAACTTGGTGGATTAGAAAATATTATTTAAATTTATTATATATTTTTCTTTATATTTTTGCAATTTGTGTATTAGAGTTTGTTTCTACGTAAGTATTTACATTTTCATTTTATTTAAAGAAAAATTGTACTCTTTTTTAGTTCTATCCAAAAAAATCACAATTTCTCTTTTCATGCATATCTGAAAATGGGCTTTTTCTTGATCAAAATTTATATATTTCTCAAAGGTTTGTAGTCTGAAGCACGAATCCCAACCTTAACCAATATACTTTTTATCTGAGGTTCATCTTTTATTCTTGAAGCCTATATAATTAAATGTTGAATATGATATCAGTGAAGTTTGTTTCAGCTATTTGAATTTTTTATACTCTCTCAACACCTAGAAGCCAATGTTCATAATAGCTATCTAACTGCACTACGAGTGATTACTTTACAAAATTTTAAAAATTTATTCACCTACTTTAGGCTTCAGCAAAGTCCTTACTGTTTTTATAAGACTATTTTGATTTTACAACAAAACTAGGACTTCTGGAAACTCGGATTCTTAGCACTGGGCGAGTACGAGTCCCAAATTTTGAAAACTCGTCGAGTCCGAATCGAGTCCGGATCTAAATCTTAACTCAAATCAATAAGCGAAATCGTTTAATATTTTGGAGTTCAATAACGATTCTCATAGCTAAAGTTTTTGTAACAAAACAAAATTACTAAAATTTGTTAAAATTAGAATTATTTTTTACATTACAAGATTTTCAACTGAAATTTGTAGTCGTGCCAAGAAATGAAGAAGAAAATTTACTCAAATTTGTTTATTAACCAATTTATTTTTTTTCAAAAATTAAAATTTCAAACTAGATATAACTATTTGAACATTTTGATTCATTATAATTGCTTTTTTTTTTGTCTTAAGGTAGAAATATTTGATAAATACTAACGAATTACGAGACTTATCAGCAAATCTCGATCTGATTGTAGTACAGAAGCTGCAACTTATCGAAAATGTTCTTTCATTAGAAGTACAGATCATCAAGATTACTTGTTCGTTTTCCAGTATTTCTGAAAAGCAAAAATTCTTCCTTAAGTTTGCTATAAATCTCGGACTCGGACTCGGACTAGTCGAGTATTAGAATCGGGTCCCGAATCCAAATAACTACCCAAATACTCGACGAGACCGAGTTGAGTCGAATCGAGTTCAGAAACCCTAAATAAAACCATATGTTTCGATCATATACCCAAGATCTAATCAAGCATCTCAAAATTCATTTGGTTAAGTCCCACTTTTTTATGCAAGTAATGCTAATCTGTTTTTAACAAACAACGTAATTATCTAGTTTCTGATGTCATCTAGTTAATTTTTATCATATTTCCGATGCACAAGTCATAAATCAACGATTATTAATTATATTCTAACATCGTTTTTTGTACCCAAAATAATATTTACAAGTTCGGCCTCCGAAATTAGCTCTAAAAAAATATGTTTTACAAAATAATTTACATGAAAAAAAAAAATTCCAACAAAAGGAACCACTTCAAATCATAAAAATTAATCAAAATTCGCCCAAAAAAAAAAAGAAAATATTTGTCATCAAGTTTTTCCTATAGTACGTTTCTATTTTTTATAAAAAGTTAAATATTTCCGAAAAAAAAGTGTCCATATGAAAAGAATTGAAATAAATCAGTTCAAACAATAAAAACCGTCGTTACAAATGTGTCAATATTTTTATTTATATCCGTCGTATATGAACCAAAAATCTCACACGGATTTTCATATATAATACTATGGACGGATTTGTCCCATATCCATATTCAAGCATAACTTTGCATAGAATTAAAATCGATTTTCGCCTATAGACAGTTTCCCCCTCTGCCCGTAAGGTACAACTTTTGCCATTGAAAGTATGAAAATGAAATAATTTCCAAAAAAAAAGGAAAAAATAAGAAAAAATACGGGATTTGAGTAAAGGGAAGAATAATTTGCTTACCGTGAAGAATGAGGATGAAAAAATGAAAATTCAAAACTTTGTCCTGTTTTTCCGTAGCTCGATTGATTTTTCGATGATGACAAAATTTTTGTAGGGAATAATTCTATAATAAATTCGATTTCATTACTTTTTTTTTGCTTTTTGAGACGTGGTCAAACAAAACTTCTTTGTCACATAGAACTGCACCAAGGGGAATCAAACATGATTCGTTGTCACGCAAACCGACCTCGTAAAATTGAAATTTTTGTGAGAAAATTGCATAAGTAAGTATTTTCTTTAAAATTGTGCGAGGACACTGCATAAAAGGTTACATATTTTAATTAAGACTTTCTTGTAAGATGTTTTCAAAAAGAAATATTAACTATGTAAGAAATGTGTAAAAAATTTTTTATATTCTTTTGACATGATTTCAAATTTTTATTGCGAAAAATTGCATAATGAATTTTAACAAAACTAACTTAAAAACTGACAAACTTATTAAATTATTTACAATACTATACTTTATATATTTAAAAAAAATATACTTTAAATTATAATAATATGGGAAATAATGTATTTAGGGACACAAACTGATTTTAAGCTGTTACACTACTTTTGAGAAGCTCAAAATGACTTCGTATTTGGTGAGTATTTTTTCATGCAACTATTAAATGGAAAATGTTTCCTTATTACTCACATTTAGGACATATGTATATTGGTGAACATATTATATAAATATTGTACAAAAATATTATAAAAATTCCCGAGTTACCGAGTCGTCCCGCGAAATTTCACACGTGAACGTCATATGGAGGAATGAGGCCAACATTTGGTTGAACTAAAAAAACTCATGATTTTTTGTTCATTGATAAAATATCTAGAAAGTAGCACAGGGAGTTATTATGAAAATGAGATCAGGATGTTTTTCGTCTGAAAGGATGATGTTGCAAAATTTGTTATAAACAAAAAAATTGTGCTAAGGCTGTTCTACATTATCATCGACACGCAACAGTGCGGATGCGAGACAATTTCGATAATGTGCATTCATGTGTATTGGCACATGTTATCATTTCTATATAAATTGATGAGACGTTTGCAGCACTGCAAAGCGTGCCTCGCTTTTAATAGTATTTGTAAAAAAGACTGTAAACTCGCGCAATTTTATATCATACAGAGTCATTTTAACAAATACTATTAATAATGTGGCGCTTGCAGACGTTGCTTAAATTGGAAACCCTCATTATTGTATGCTTTTTGGTATTGGTTAACAAGTTAAATTGTAATCGGGCGGATTTTATTTTGCTGTGAGTCAATCATAGATGCCAAATAGCTGTCAAATGAAGTGAAATGAAGTAAATATTTACTATAAACATGTAAGTATTAAATATTTAATCGGTGAAAATAAGTTTTTAGTATTGTATTACAAAGTAGACAAAAGATGAAATTAGAAAATTAATTGCACTTGACGAGGGCGAACGCATATTGTGTGATATGAAAAAATCAAATTATACAAAAGAAAATTCATGATATTATTAATGTTTTTTATTAAAATGTTTTTAATTTCCAAATTCACATATTTCACAATTAATTAAGATTTATTTGCACAAAATTAATCAAAAAAAAATTATAAATGAAGAAATCGTATCGAGTAAAAATCTCAAACTTTGAGATGTTTAGAATCACATGTGTCTTCTTCTTGTTACCTTTTTGCATTAACGAACGTTTTAACAATTTTGTACGTGAGGCGTTGATAATGTGGAACAGCCTTTAGTATTACATGTTTCTTATCAACTTCTTAAAACAAGGTTTTTTTTTTCTTTTCTTTATATAATTTTCAATATATTTTTCTATTTGAAAATGCAATAAAACATTAAATAAATAATAGAAATTTATTTTCTAGAACATAAGAAACTCATTGGATTCATAAATCTTCGAATGATAAGAAATTTTCTTCAGTTTCCAGTTAATATTAACTTTAACCAATAAATGGCATTAAAAAAATTCCAAAAATCGAGAGTGTATCAACAAATTTTGACCTTTTCATTTAAGCCAGAACGAATAAATCAAAAAATTCTTTTTTATTTTAAGTATTTAAAAGACATTTTTTTATATATATATTTTTGTGTTATTTTTCTTCTTCATCTCAATTTATTCAACTTTTGATAAGAGACCAAAAAATACCAAATAATACCAAATATCTTATAGCGAACAGTAAAAAATGAAACTAAAAAAAAAAAAAAAACAAATGATAAGCATGATAAAAAAAAGACACGCTAAGAAAGTTTGACATGCGCACGAAGCCAATTAATTAAAAATTCTGAAAACAAAAAATAGTCGCAATATTTCCAATGTGAAGTTAATTTATTAAATTGTATTCGATTGGAATTTTGAAATTGAATATTTTAAAACTTCATTATGAATTCTATAATAATTACAATAGTCTTTTTTTAAATGCAAAATGAAACGCCTGATGAGAAATCGTTAAATATTTATACTCTATGGTAGGAACTGCCAGAGGGTATATTCGATCGACAGTCGTAACGCTTAGAAAGAATCATCGAAGAATACTCCCATGCACTACAATTGTAGAGAATTCATGCACAACTCAACTTAAAAACATGTTGTCTCATTTTAATAAAATTTAAACTATCGGTTGGTTATTCCTTAACACGATTTGATATCCACGGCATACATCCATGATATGCATTGGTGCTTGCGCATGCATGCCAATATGAGGGTGGATGGTGATCTATGCACTGTGGATTGGATATTTACACGTACAAATCGGTATGTGCAAACAGCCAATGTATCATATATACGTATACCGTCGATGGATGCATTTGGGGTAAGGAAAGGAAGTTACAAAGCTAAAACCAATGTGACATTAAACTTTTGCAGGTTTTTCGGAAAATTTGTACAGCACTTTCATTTAAATTTATTACATTGGTTAGTTACGACAATAGACAATACCATGTTAAATTTCGGTCAAATCGATCCGAGGATACCATTCGAAAAAACAGTATGGAATAGAAATACCTGTGATTAAAAGACCAGTTTCAAAAATGAAATTTGTTCCTTTATCACATTTAGTTTTAAAAGAGCAGTTTGTGAACAAAATGTAAGGAGCAAGATAGCAAAAGCACCCTCCCCGCTTTTTTTAGCTTTAAAAATCCAAACCTTTTCTGTTCCGACAAAAAGCTGTGAAGAAAAATGTTACATTTTTCACTAACCGTTAAGGTTTTTGAAATTTTCTATAAGAATAAGAGAGATGGATACTTTTTTCTTCTTTTTCTATACATATTTGCATTTCAGAACAACAATATTGAAAAAGAGACGAAAGGCATATAATACTTCATACTTCTCATAAAGCGAAAAAAAGAACAGATAAAAATCACTGTTCTTTTCAAAGAACAATCACAATTTGATCTAGTTCTTTGAAAATCAGAGTTTGAGCAATCTCTTTTCATTACTTGACAAATTAATACATGGATTTAAATAAAATGTCCAGACTAGATTTATGCAATTAGGACTCAGGTTATTGGTTTCCTCTTTTTCAAATTTGCTCTAAATTCGCAGAAAAGAAAGCAGGGTTATAACGAACATTTTTTTAACTGAAAATTTAGTTATTAGAAGTCCCATTTCCATCATAGAATGTCAAAAAATCGGCTATATGCCGATTTGAAGTTTCTATATTAAAATCAGTTCCACTATATACGTAATCAATGAGAACATTTCAAGGAGAATATATTTTTCTGTTCATTTTAAATGGTTTCTTTATAATACCGAATTTACTTACTTGCACTTCCTTACATATAGTTTAGTAATTGTAGATTTTCAAATGAAATAGTGTAGTTTTTAAAGGTATTACCGTCGCGTTAACATTTGAAATGTTTCATATGCGTTTAAAAATTCTATTTACGGCTTCCTGGGGTCACCTGTAAGGTCATACTTTGCGTTTACTGGAAAAATTCTATTTCGTATTTTTATGTATATATATATAATCAAGGGTCTTTCCTGTCTTTACTTATATATTTTTTTAATCTGATTTCAAGTTTCCTTTTATTTCATCGTTTTTAAGTTTTTTTTTGTGGTTTCCCAAATATCATTATTTTTTTAAAAAAAACTGTTTCTTTAAGATTTACATATACGGATTTAAAGTAGTGAACTAATTTAGCTCTTCATTTAAAAATAAACAGAAGGTCGCATCCTAGTTTTTTTATTCAATCGGATTTCCTATCTGAAAATTATAGTTATGATAAGAACCACCTGCAATATTGTTAAGACTTTGGTATCATATTAAATAATGTATAATATAGTACAGTGTTCCGGAAAATCCAAGAATTTCTTTTATTTTAGAGGGAGAAGTGATTTTCTAATCCTGAAGGACTTAAAAAGCAACGATTTAGTGTGGGAACATTTCTGAACAAACAAGAGAAATACAAGGTTGCAGTATGCGAAGAAAAATGTCATCTAATGGAAACAAACATGTAATTAACGTAATTATATTTTTGTGTACTAACAAGGGGTGCTAAAACCATTAGAAGGAGGGTGTGGATTTACCGTCTAAATATCATATATAAATTCTTATAGAAAGAGAATCAAATCTAAATCCACTAAATAAAAAAAGCATCTATAGTTTCTCGATCCACACGGTTGTTAACAATAAAGATTTGCATACATTTTATAGGTTCTTAAATATATATCTGGTTATGGTTAATGGTCACTATAAAAAGTGAAAAATTGTAATAAAGAAAATCCTTTTAGTTCCATGTTGTCGTTTTTTTTTTGCAAAAGGATATAAACCCATACCTAAATATGATATTATATGAGACTATGAATGATATCCCGTTGAGGAAACTAAACATTCATTTTATATCGTCCTTTGTCCTTTTCATGTATGCATAAAATATATTACAACCGAAAGGATGAACTTATCATAATTTTTCATTTATGGAAATTTAGGTTCGTATATGATTTTCATTCTATTATACAATATATAAATATATGTGTATCTATATAGCTTTAGGACAGCTAGTGGCCAGTTCCTTGTCGGTATAAAAATATTCAAAGAATAAAAATTTAATTTTATTGAAATACCTCATCATTCAATGTCATTATGTTTGCTGAAAAGAAGACGAAAAATCTATGATATTATTATCACCATATATTTGAACTTCTTATTATTTTATTCTGGTCATGCAAATATTTTCTTCCCTGTATCCAAGGATATATACGTACCCGTAAAATTTCGTCATCAATAAACATGCAAATGTCATTTGAGAAGTGTCAACAATATAGCAAAAGATTTATGCTGTATATCCTTGATTAAAGGTCAGCCAGTACATATTTGCATTTCTTCTAGATTGCATTCAATTGAGATCATATAAGGACAGAGGGTCATGTTTACATAAGGGTCAAAAAATTCTATCATTTCATATAAAAATACACATATGTCGATATTTTTGCATAGTAAATTAAATTTATTAAATATTATTTTCCCAAAAAATTTGCCATATCCTTAAAATTTTAAGAATCTTGAGTGTCTAGCCATTTCTAGAGTTTTCAGTTGAAAATAACGATTTTCTTTTTCAAAATCTGCATATTTGACAATTAATAATTACCGAAATAAAATGTATTATCCTTTTTCCATGATTTATGAAATTCTTTCTGTCAATTTTTTTTTTGTGTATACAATTACGTGGATCATTAGGATACTCGATTATCCTTTCTCTTCTTTTTTATTTGAATTTTCCATTAATAATAATTATGCAACTATCTGGACATTACATAGTACAGTAAAAGTTCAATTCTTCTCACGCTAACTATTTGAAAAATATCCTTCTACAAAAAAAAAGGTTTCTTAAAGTTCCTTTAAATCCCTTTCTTTAGATTTATTCCTTTTCTGTTCGTCTTCCCTTTTTATAGTCAAAAATTTACGTAATCAATAAACTTAGTGGACAATGTCCAAAGGGATGACCATATCCTATAAGAATACATTTTTGTGTTGATACTGTAACCCCAATAATATATGAACAGAGCCTGATGAATACCAAAGTATACAGAAGAAATGGGATAAAATTTGAATGAAGGTAAAACATAAGAATTATGTACTGGCATCTGCTTCTTGTTAAGTAAATGTTTTTTTTTTTTTCAATAAGGAATAGAAGAGGATTTTATGAGCATAATTATAAACAAAAGTTATGATTTTTACTTTTGTCTTTTTACTTAAAGTTTAAATCCAGGTGTTAGATTATAAAGAGTTTGCATTCAAACACGAAGAAAGTATGGATTTAATTTTTTATTGATATTAAAACAAAAGGGATATAAAGTCACGTAATCGAACATTAGATTGTAACGCCGTTAATAGCAGTTGAATATGTTTTGATTGAGAATCTCAAATGTGCATTTTTAATGAATTACGCTATTCCATAAGACAGCATAATGAAATACTTTAATTCGATCTAATCGGCAACATCAATTCGATCGCGGTTCATAAAAGAAATTCTTACTTTTCAGGTTTTTCACGTCGAATTTGAATTCTATGATGGTGTTTATATGCTCTACTCGATATATGTAGTCTCAATCTAATTGAAACTATTGATTTTTCACCCTCACCGCAAGAATACACTATCGTCGATAAATTATATATATTCAAAATAATCGAATTATCGTGTAAACACGTATAAGTTCCGGTTGTAATATACTGATTTTTTATTTGTTAAATTATGACCGATTTTTTATTTTCATATCAATTTAATAACAATTTTCATAAAAATCATTTTCTTTTTTTTAAAACAGTTAAAAAAAAAAAAAAAAAAATGGTTTTAATATCAGTTATTTACGTGCAAGAAAATGAAAGTAAAAACCCTGAAAGGGTTTCGTTTGGGAACCTGAGAATTGTTATAAAATCTGCAGGTGGTATAGTCAATAATATAACTCAGTTAATGGTGGTCATTTGATTCCTTTCGGTGGCTCTCATATCATCGGAAGACTCCCTTTTATGAAATGAAAACGGAAGTTTTAAAGTTACCAGGTAAATTAATGATGATAGGTAAATGATAAACATAATATCGCGTGAATATCACTTTACATTCGAGTTAAGTTAAATTGTTTTGGGGGACAATTTTTCGATAAAAAAATAGAATTTTTTTTATAACAAATATACGTAATTGTTTATACATTGTTTAGCAAAAATTTGAATTATTATGAAAATTCAAATAAATCTATTAATTTTAACTTTAAATTTTCAATTTAAAAAGAAACTTATTTTTTACTCAAAAATATAACTACAATTAAAGAAATATAAAAATGTTCCACTTTATTAAGTAATACGAAAATTCTGATAATAAAAACTCACTAAATTCATGTTGTTCTATCATTAAGACACTTTAGCATTTATGTTCGCCAATAAAAATTCATAGAAAACAAGAAAAATCTCGCTTTCTTTGCCTTCGCAATCCCCGAAAAACATTTCATTTTAATTCTAATTAATTCAGAAACAGTATAAAATCTGAAGTAAAATAGACGCAATTGAACTAAAAGTCATCTTAATGGCATGTCTCCGGTGTATTTTATTGGTACTTCCGCGAATTTTTATGGTTGTTTTTCAACACTTTCTTGAATTGAGTTCTCTAATTAAAGATTTTAGAAAAGCCTTCCTATTTTTCTTTTTTCTTTTTGAAAACAATCTTATTCATCAACCCTAACCACTATAGATACCGCATTAAACATATTCAATCCAATTCACATCTGTACAACTATATATTCAGGACATAAGGCAGAATTTTTATTACCCTGTATTAGCGCGGGGATTTTCTTTTTTTATTTGAACGTATTGAAGTTGTATATTTCGGGATATATGATTTTTATCTAGATATAAAAGATAGGTAATTAAACAAAAGCACTGACTCTCAAATGTATCAAATGTCAAATACTTTTATTTGTTCCTGTTTAACAGTGTACACTAATCTGATCAGTATCAGCGTCTTTTTTCTATAGGTATAGCGGGTTAGGAATTTTGGGTTGTGGCTAATTTACATTATACTCGTAGAAATGACATTTTGTGGTCGACCCGAATTGATTCAATACATTTTGATATGATATAAGCACGCTTATGAAGATGTTATCTAAAGGATTACCCTCAGGACCAAATCATCTGTAATGTTGGTATTAAAAAATAGATCATATTACATATTATACGAATTTTCAATATTTGTTATATTGTGATGTTTATCAATGATATTCCGTGTACAAATGTCGCTCATATGAATATTTAATAAAGAATATCTACTATATACCACAAATTATAAAAGACGTACTCATAGGAATATCCTTTTGAAAAGTAACAAGATTTATCTATTATTTTTTTAAAAAAATAGGTTTCAAATATGGATTTATAAATATTTTGATATAGGAACTTCCATATTAAGTAAAATCTAATTAAATGTATTTTTCTATGAATTGTGTTTAAGAAAAATCCTGGGAATTTATCTAAATTTTTTTGAATTACATATTTCTTGTATAATACAGCACCGGAAAATTATATCTTTTATCTACATCTTAAAATGTTATATATCTTATTGTATATCCTTTTCTTATTGACATAATAGGATCGGTATTCGAGACAAAACAAATTAGTTTCTGTTGAAGAAAATTATTGATCCGTTAAGAAACTTCTAGGAAAATATGTCAAAAAGTAGACTACTCTTGCAAAAATTTTCCTTTTTTTAAATCTTAAAATAAAACAAATACTAAATGAATCTCGAAATAAAAAAATGTTTCCCTTCAATTCAGCGAAAATATCACTTAATCAGGACTAAAAACATGACCTTTTAGGGATGATTCTCACTAGGAGGTAAAAAAACAAACCTTTTGATCTTATAAAAATATGAAAAGCATATATATATATATATAATTATTCCCCTATTTACTGTTAAAAAAGTCATAAAATCTCCATGAAAGGACCTCTGATTTTCAATTTAATAGAAACAGATCATGGACCCCAGAATATTTGGTCAAATGTCAGGATCTTTAATGTTAATCTTAAATGAAATTTTGTACAATTGTTGTCAAACAAGTCTCAAATTAAAATGATTCTTAAATTTTCCCTATAAATAGAAGAAAAAAAATGTCAATATAAATTTTATAACTGAAAAAAAAAATACTACTCAACAATTAAAATAGATTTTTTGTTTGGATTTTATCAAAATTCAAAATAAATGACATAAAATTTGTCGAAGAAAAAACCTACTTCCATGAAATATTTTACAAGAAATCATTTTTAATTGCCAAAACCTTTATAAATCGAATCGATGGATACGAAAATCCTAATAAAAACTGGTTTAATAACATCCATAAAACCAGAATATCAAGGAATAAGATATATATAGTTTCACAAGGAAGCCTTTTCAGGAAAAACAGAAATCTAGACAGGATTTGATTGCGAAAAAAAACCCATTATTATGGAAGGTATTCAAGAGGTCAATAAGGTTACTAACTGGTCATTTCAGTATGATGTTTGAAAAAAGGGATAATATACTATTTCCCAGTAATATTTATGTATATTCTGTTGCTCGCATCTAAAATAAATAAAGTTGGAAATTACCAGTTTTCTTGGAACATTAAATTCATCCGAAGTTTTGTCGTTACATTTTTTCCATACACGTAGATTTTTGGCACTTATAATTGAATCCAGCATATATATATGGAGAAAATTCACCGAGAAACTATTCCTTAGGGACTTTTATTATATGATATTCTAGAAAAGATAATTACACATATCACATATATGTTGTCATATTTTTGGCGCGCAGATGGCCTTCTCTTATATTATATCTAGGCTTTTCTGGTGTCAATTAGAGAAAATTGTTTTGAATGTTGGATGATAAAAGACAGATATCCTTTTAATAGTTCAAAATTATTTCCTATTCGGAGTTTTATGGCTCAATTATTAATGTTATTATTATTGTTCTCATATCGTAAAATTTATTTGATTATTTTCTTCGGGAGGGTAAGAGAATGACATAAAATCTTAAAGAATTTTAAAATTATATCAAAAATAATGTCTTTCACATATTTTATCCTAATCATAAATTTAGGTATCGATAACGGTCTGGATTTATATAGCTTTAAATTCATTGGTTCCGTAACTCAAGAAGCAAAAAATTAAGAAAGTTCACCAATAAATTATGATAAACTAAAATCTTCTAATCACATAAATTCTTGGTAACATTCGAAATTCTCATAGTTCACTTTTTTAAGAGTGTTAACCAAAATATGGGAATATGATCCACGTATGTAGTCATTTCGTTTTTATTTAAATAAGAAAAATTCGAAAAATTTATGTCCCTTGTATAGTCGGTGAGAGATAACAAAAATTGTATCAACATTTCTGATTTCCAGAAAGAAATTTTATCTTGTACAAAATCTAAAGAAAAAGATAAAAAATTCTACACTAGAAATTTTACTTCTTTTTTTTTTTTTTTAAAGATATGGCCATTTAAAATTGGTCACCCATTTGACAAAAAAAAAAAAATAAAGAGTTATGAGGGTAAAAGTTTATGATCCTAGACGACAAGTGAAAACGGTCCAATTTCAAAAATATATAAACTTCTTACATCCAATCTAGTTTTGTTCCTGTTATCGCGCATATGTAATATAAAACCTGTTGTTTTAAGATTATAATAATAAACTGAACAGCATCTTTTTGGATTTGACCAAGTATTCTAATTTTTAGGAAAATATTTCTTCAAGGTAGATATGCGACGGTGAATTATGGGTTTAGTTTTAGTAGACGTACGTGAAGACACTTTTGTGGTGTTTTTTTTAATGACTAGATGGACTATAAAAGAAATTACAGTGAAAGTTATTTCGTTTTGATGCAATTAAAACAGGACTGTGGCTATACTTTTATATTCTTCAAAATTCTGAAAATACAAATCCTTCATAAAGTGATAACTTCGTTCCGCTACAACGTTGTGCTATTTGTAAACGTGTTAACAAAATTCTATGAAAAATATACTATCGTAAAATATAGAAGAGTGAGTCTAAATTTGCAATATAAAAAAAGGAAAACCATGTCAATTGAGTATATTGTTAATATATCTACCCCGCATTAAATAATAGATTTTCCATGTAAAATAAATGTAAATAAGCAACCTTAATTGTTCTAGTGAAGCTACATTCTGAATGTAGAGAGTTACTTTACAATTAAGATAAATATTTTGAGTCAAAACATTGTTATAGTTGAATTAAATCCTAAACTGTCGGTTATTTTTGAATTGTAGACATTTTTGTTTTCCAGTATCTTAAAACTGTCGCAAAATATGATAAAATATCCTGATAATAGGAAATCTTATAGGTGTTAACAAATTTTCTCGTCAATTAAAAATTCAGATTTAAATTTTATTGTTTAGTGTTGCGCTAATTGTGTTCAAAAATTAATTTGACAAATTTCCTTCATATATTTCTTTTATTATTTGAGAGTGCGAGAAAATAGAAAAGTACTAAGTTAACAAATTCAGTGTAAATACTTTATTCGATTTTTAACTCTATTTGTATTTAGTTATTTTAATTAATTAAGAATTTAAAAATTTAAATCGAAACCATATAAATAAACGCTATGAAAAATATTCTAACTAAAATATAAACGAAAACACAAATCTTCAAGTGTTTAATATAAAATGACGTTATTATAACGCACTAAATTTAAATTCTTCATCTTTTCTCATAATAAAAGCATTTTATGTTATAAATAAACAACATTTTAAAAATATTTATATTAAAAAAAAAAAATTTTTTTTTTTTAATTCATTTTTTAATCAACAAGAATTCATCACAGTTTAATTTAGAGTTTAAACTTACAGAAACTGGCGACTAACGAAAATCGCAATTATTCTAATTGGAATATTAAAGTTCTTATAGACTTTGTACTTCTATTCGAATATAAATCAAACGCTATCTACGCAGGACTTAACATTTTTATCAACAAAAAAAGGGTGGAGTTTAGAACACGAAATTGACAATATTCGAAATTACTAGTGGCTGGGTAAAATTTAAATTCAAAAACAAACCGTTTCGAAAGTATCACTTGAACCGGTTTAAGGGGAAATTTAGTAACTAACACTAAGAAGGCAAAAGGTACGGCCTCTAAATTAAGGGGGTTAAGAGCGTAAAGTTAAATTAGTGTTAGTTTGAATTTTTTTTAACAAAGTGTGAGTGACTGAGAGCAATTTTTTAATTCTCTCTTATTTGGAGTCGATATGAGAGAAAGAAAATTGGCAATTTTAATGCAATATTGCAATATATTTTCTTCAGGTGAGGATGAATAATATGAAAAGGTTTATACTATGTGATTCTGGTACAAGTTTTCGCATAATTCTTACTAAATTAAAGTAGGTAAAGTGCCCCATTTGGGGGCAATGTTTCTTTACGAATTTTGTTTTCTTTACAACCTCAAATCATTCCAACTTTTGAAGTATATTTTAAAAGAATCATAGAAAATTCATATACCCATCTATTTTAGAGTAAGAATTAACATCTTCTAAGGGCTACAAAGGGATCATACATATTTAGGTTCATATGCAAAGGGGGATCATAACCAGAAAAAAGCATCACATACAAGGGAGCAAAATCAATTTTGGACAATGCAATAAGAAAATATGCACTCTAAATATATATCTGGACATCCAAAGAAAGATGAGCATTTGGGTCATCCGGGTTAGACTTAAAATCAGGTCAGTAAATGGTAACATCCACGTAAGAAAAACTGGATTCTACAACTTAACTTGGTGGGTTGTGTACCTTAACCCTGCTGTAATACAAATGATAATGAATCAATTTGCATTCTTTCTGAAATTTTTTCTGCATAACTTTATTTACCCTTTTTTGATTTTGCTCTAATTTACAGGTAGCTTGTAGTGCTAATATATTTTGTAAATTTTATTCACATCGGTGCATCAGTTTTTAAAGTACATGCAAAAAGAAAACGAAGTAACTGTATGGAAATTTTTGTAATTTTTCCTGTAACTATTTCTTTCTTCACTATCCTTTCATCGATTTTATTAAAATTTAACACAGTTATCTATCGTCTATTTATGTAAACAACGTATGTAAATAGCTTTAACAAAATTGTTGCACAAATTTTCCAATTAAATCTGAGAAACGAAAAAACAACGACAAAACTTTGTGGCCACCCTTGTTTTCACTTTGAAACTAGTAACTAATTTGGTCATATAAATTGGTAGAAAATTTGACATCCTATACCAGCATTTTTTTTTTAACTTTATAAATTCAATTAAATTTCACAAATACATACTCTTACTTAGTACAAAATATTATTATTTCTTTTTTTTAAATATGAAGGCTTAATTAATAAATAGAAAAACACATAAAAATCACCGACAAAGTAATTTTATTTATGCGCTTGTTAATTCTTCGTGAATATTGAACCTGAAAACTCCTTAATCAAAATTAAATAATGATAAATGATTAAAAATAAACTTCTTGAAAATCGCACAAAAAAAATCTGTACCTTCGGCTTTCATTACTAAATAACAAGAAAAAAAAATTAACATTGATATGAAATCAATTCACTACAATTAATCGATATAAATTAATGGTTAAAAATTGAACCAAAAAAAAAAAGCTTCGCTAAAAAACAAGCCTTCAAAATGTGACTTAAGTATGTGCAAAATGTTTAACCCTCATTAGCCAACCATAAAGTGTATTATGAAATCTTTTGTTGGGAACCAATTTCTGTACATTACCTTTAACATAACATTTCTCCATCGTTTAATGAAAATATTTGATTAATGATTTTTATGTTGACAAATTTTCTAATTTTACTGAATGGATTTCATATATATGTAATATCTTTAATTACCAGAAGTAATAAAACTGGTTGACATTAACATCATTAACTTAAAATGTTCTGAAATCAGTGATCTATAAAATCAATATTGAAAGATAGAAACATCGTTAATAAATTGAAAGTAACACTATGCCAGAATTTCCCTGTATCTGAAAATGTTATGCAAAAGGTAATATCGGAGGAAAATTTCATGAAAAGAAAACTTTTTGCTAATATTTGCATTGGAATCATTAATTATCTCATTGGTTTGCGAAGATTGTATATATATAGTATAGTATATTTATACATAGAGTTGGTATGGATCGATAACGTGTAGTCCGGAACAAAAATGATGGGTGCGCTTGGTGCTTGGATGAAAGATGTTATTATATCATTTTTTTTTTGCTTTTGTATTATATGTACTATATATACGATGTATTTATATTTTCTTCTGTAGACCTTGTACCTTTAGTTTGAAATGATCGGTAACAACCATTATCAAGAAAGTCTTTCATTTCTGTTTTATGAGAGATTTCTATCAATTCTTCTTCATCTTGAATATTTGCACAATCGAGTATGGTCGAACTTTTCCAATTTCCTTAATGATTTTTTGTTTTCTTTTTATGTACAAAAACATCATGCGTGGGAACTTCAAATTCTTCATTCTTTAGAAAATTTTATTGTTTTCTTTTTTTTTTTTTTGGTGGAATTTTCATCATCATAATACAAAATATTTATGATGAAAAGATGACCAACGATTAGAGCTACCATTTCTTTTTAAATTCTAATGGTTTTATGTTATGTGATTCTTGAATTTCTAGAATAATTAATGAACACTTATTATAATGTTTAAATTGTGCGAACAAAATTATTGAGTATTTTATATTAAATTTCAGTTATGATGTGTAAGAAAACGCGATTTTATTAATTTCATTGTTTATATCATGTTTTCTGATTGCGGCATTTCTATAATGATTTTAAAATGAAACAAGAAAAATCTAATTGGGATATAAAAAGGCTACAGAAAAGGTGTATGTGGGGTATTTATCATTTGGTTTTAATATATAACAAGAAATTGATTGAATACAGCGGTTTGTGGTTTATTGCTAATTTCTATATATATATTCGAATAGATATATATTTGAGAAATTGGGGAATTGAACCTTTTCTCATTTGTTAATTCATTCACCTACAATCTCATATGTGACTTAGAAAAATGTTCAATTCTTTAAAGTTATTAATCAACAAGTATAAAATTAATATCAGTTGCATGTGTAGCCTTTTATTGTTAAAATCTTATTACAGAGTGTTCCACAATAAATGTTACAAATAATCTTATTGCTAATTAGAGTTACACAGAACTAGTTTTGGAAATATAAGAAAGACATGAGAGTATGATTAAATGAGTTCCAAATGCATTTTCGTTTCTATAAGAAAGTTCACTTGAAATATAAATTGATTAAATTAACAGACTTTGTCAATACATTTTTTTGATAAATCGATTACTTATGATTGTTGTTTTAAAGGTCTTTAATACTACCTAAAAAAGAAATATAAGAAAAAAACAATTTCTATTAAGTAGTAAAAATTATTTCATATTTTAAAATTGCTAAAAATGTTTATGTCCGATAAATTTGTAAATCGAAGTTACACCTTTTATAATAACTGTACCTTTTACTATTAATCGCGCTTATCGACAATTGTTAATCATGTTTGGCGTTTAAATTAAAAATATCTATAATTTTTTGTTTTCTAATTTCTAACAAGTTATCAATTCAACTTTAGTAAGTTTATTCCCTCTATGTTCGTATAAAGATTCCGGACAAAAATTGTCAATCTGTCAAAATTTTTAATTGATGATCATGTTGACATATTCTTGTCCACCATTTATTTATATACATTTTCGATATTACCAATTCCAATATGTATGCAGATAATTTGATTGCACCCATTTTCTATAGTTTGTTTATAGAAAGATAAAAATGTTCAAAAATTTTGAAAATGATCAAAAATCCAAAAGGAAAGTTACAATCGTAATTTGTCATTGAATGACAGACACCACCTATCCATATGAACACTGTTAGACACATTACAATGTATAAATCAAAATTTAACATGTTGGAGCACAGCTATGCTCCTGTAGATACCTATCATAACAATTTTTTTCTTCTATTGTTTCATTTCTGCAGATACGAAGATATAAAATTAATAAATGTGATGATGAGTCCACTTCAATATTTCATTTATCTATAAAAACCTGTGCCTAAATTTTCTACCAAATTTACCATTAATAATTTTCAACAAATCTGTCCATATCTTATCTTCAATGAGGTGCTACAATATGTGTTTTCTTTGATAGCCTTTAAGTGGATTTCTAGTTATCCTATGAAATTTTTTGAAGTCATGGAACTAACTGTTAGGAGTGGGTTTATTTTTCAATAATTCGTTTTAAAGATAAATAAATTGAAATTATAGCTGATTAATGAATGTGAATAATTTTTAATGTTTCGCGTAATCAAATTTTGAAAACGAAAATCTCTAGTTTTCTCTTTTCCCAAAAACATAGTTTTATTAATTTATTTCTTCATTTTCTGAAATATGATAAAACCAACCTACTGAATAAATGGGTTTTAGATAAGTCCTTTAATCAGAAATAATTAATTTATTTAATGGTTTCGTTCAAGTTTTTAGCTGTTTATTTTAAAGAAAATTCCAATGCTTAGAATACAGGCATTTCTGGTGTAACAAGAGGAACAGCTATAAATTATTTTAACTACATGGACATAAATATGATTTGCTATTTTTTAAACCTACCAAAAGCATTAGAGATTAGTAAATATATATTTTGACGCATTTATTGGAATATATTCTAAAATATATGGATGAACTGCAATTTATGTTTAAGGATACTGCCTAATATTTCGAAGATTTCCTAGGAAATTATATACGAACAAATGTGCTTGATATTTCAAATTAGCATAACAATTTACATACTATAGGAGATGTCGCATTTTATGTATTTAGCTCAGTTCGTAATAGTATACAAGACTATGTCCGTTGGTACACTTCCGTACACATAGGATGATCTACTATAAAAATAAATTATATTCAGTACATGGGTGAGCTTAGACATTTACAGCACAGTAATTCAATGTTTCGATTGCAGTTTTATAAAGGATTTTAAATGAGAAATGTATATTTTTCTAATTTTCTAAATTTGCGTATTAAAAAGCAATTTTCCTTTTAGTTTGCTGTTATTTTAAGAAACATGTCATTTTACTTCTGATATGCGGCGCCAAAGCAATTCAATAATTACATAATATTGATGAATAAAACTATTGATGTACATAATTTCAATTCAATCTATTAAATCAAATGTTCGTGGGAATTTTATTATGATTTTTCGAAAATGCAGCAACATCATATTCTGTATAATTATATCTTTTTATAAATGGGTAAACTTTTATGCCGAATGACTTTAATTTATCAAATCAATTGAACACAATTGATTAAGATTGAAAATATTAAATGAATAAGTTGTACATATGTATTTTGAGTGAGGTTAAAGAATAATCTATACTAAAATTATTCATATGTGTAGATTATGAAGAAAATTTCAAAAAATTTCTATTCAAATTACTTATACAGACGAGTAACTTAATTGAGCTTAAAATTTAAGATACGCTCATATTTTATTTTTTTTTCTTTAAATATTATCGACATATAAAACCGTTATTCTATTGATACAAAAAAATATAGTATACAACGGAGACGTTCAAATAACTTAACGATTTTATATAGTAAAATATTAAACACTATATTCATTGCGTTACCTGTCAATAGCAAAAATTACCAAGCATAAATTACATGAAATATCATTACATGAGGTCTTGTTAGAATCCTTGTAGATATGTGGTCAGATATGGAGAAATGATACTGTTCTTGAAAAGATTTTCTTAGAATTTGATCGTTCAAAAATAGTCAACATATCATAATTGGATGGTGAGTCGAAGACTCTTAGTCGAAAAGTGTTAAAGAAAATTATATATCCCTAAAAGTTCGTAATAATTTATCCAAAGAGATGAACGCAAAATATTAAATTAATTTTAATATTAATTTATGAAATTTTTGGAAAATTTAATAGCTTTTTAAACTTTATTTAATATATGAAATTATAAGAAAATATATATTCGAAATTGACGTGTGAATCTCTTCAATTAATAAACAATATTTTTATTTTTTTGTCCTGATGTACTTACAAATAAAACAAGTTCTGTAAACGTTAAAGAACACCCGTGGTTCTACCAAGCACCTTGTTAATTTAGCAATGTGATTTGATGTATGCTCACGCAAGTCACTTAATGTTCTTCACGTATGCACAACGATTCTACCACAAAATTTTACCTGCTATATGAATGTGTCTCATCTCCTTCATCTACCTATCTATATATATAAAATGATATGTTCAACACGATTAGTTCCCGAAATAAATCAATTTTCAATATGTTCATATTAATAATAATTTTTTATTTTTTTTTTTTTTTTTTACAGTCATTAAATTTATGACATTGTCAGTATAATTTCCACCAATTTGGTGAAAGACCTTTTACACTTCTTTACCAAATATTATATATAATATACATATGATAGGTATGTGACTGTATGACGTTTAACAATACGATAATGATATGACTATAATTCAGCATAACATATAAGACATGAATAATATATGTGATATAGAGTTTGAGGAAAATTCATTATATTACAAAATATATTCATCTCTTTATGAACAAACAAATTTATGAATGTGTAATGAACATGGATATATATAAATATATGGTAAAACGTTGTGGTAATATTCCAATTTGAATAAAACTATAATTACTACCCAAAAGTATATAGACAAATTTTGCTTATCTTCTTGGATAATTAGCCACCAAAATTCGGGATGTGTGATTAACATTATAAATAATGTAGGATATGTTGATTGTTCAACAATTTGGAAGATTTCACAATATTTTATATAACCAATTATGATAAACTGACAGGATTATTATTATATATATTATATGAAATCTTTGACAATTATTTTGAGGAAATAGAAAATTAATTAGTTTTTGGAATTGTTTTAAAGAATGCTTTGCATATTATTTAAATTTTTAATATTCATATTATAAAATATAAAATATGTATCTACTTAAATAATTTATTAAATTTATATAAAGGTTGTCAATTTTATGTGTCCATTAAAAAAGTATTTAAAATCACCTGAGATCCTTTTTATATACGCTTGTCAATCGATGAAATGAACTAATTTTTTTTGTTTTTTGGTCCAGCATTATCATTAAATTTCATGTCATATTAAAAGTACTTCCGTAATGAAAATATTGTAAATGATTAATAATTTATTAACGCATAAATTCACCTCCCTTTTGTGCCATACTGTAAAGATCTCATACGAAATGGGAACGTATCTAAATATAGTTAATTAGTACGTTGTGCACTTAGAGCGGTTTCATCAGACACCTGAGATTAAACAATTCAGGTTAAGGGACATTAAAATATTGCGGTATACTGCATGGTCAGGATAATGAAAATTTGATGAATGATAAAATATTAGAAGAATGAATAATTGAAAAAATTTTCAATTCTGTAACAAAATTGTTCTAATATAAGAAATATAAGGATCAGGTGTCGCCTGAGAACTGTAAAACGACAATTATATTATGCAATTTTAATAAAGATTTTCAAAAGCTGTCAAAATGGATTTGAAAGTAGTATTTTTAGCTGGTGTCGGTATATAGAAATATATTCATTTCTGAATAAAATAACGCAAAGGATGTTTTTAAATTTCAACATTTCTTTCAAATTATTTTCAACGTGCTGTGCGAGTACGAAAGTATTGGATCAAGCATGTTATCATTATATACCGGGTGTATACGTGTATAAGAATCCCATATTTAGGACCTATGATACCAGAGAATCAAAAGTTATATCAATTTATGCATGTCCGTTCGTCTGTGTACAAAACATCTCAAAAACGCGTTATTCGATTTTGATGAAATTAGAATTATAAGTTCGTTATCGGCTATAAGCCAATTTTCAGTTATTATATGTTTTTGTGCAAATTTATGCCATAACCCTCTTTTGTAGACCATTCAAGTTCATATTTCAAGCATAAATCATTGTCTTCTTAACTTCTATTTTAATCGTGTTTAATTTAAGAATATAGCCAAAGATAATTTTCAAATAAGACACCCAGTATAAAATAAATACCAGAAAATCCCGATTATTAAATGTGTGCTAGTATAGGTTGACAAATTTCGCAGCATATACAATATTATTTAATTAGATTCGATATTTTCCATAATTTCTTTTTAAGAAAACTTGTTTAGAACCGACAACATTGAAAATACTTCATTCATGTTGGCGTAGAAAATAAAAATACGGTGCAACCACTGAAATCTGATCTGTTTATGTTTGCAATTTGCCATAACATAACATATATGGTACTCTCCTCTTAAACACCAAGATAGTAAACTATAAATAAAAATATTCATGTCCAAATTCAATCAGCACTAAAAATACATAAAAATATAAAATCCTATATAAAAAGGAAAAACATACTTATTTAAAAGAGAAAAAATATAGAAATTGATATTTAAAATTTTCAAATAAAGAAGAATATTTAATTGAACAGACCTACAGAACTACATGACATCAGGAATTGTACTATGCGGTAGTAAAAGTGGCATCGGCTTACGCTTTAGGTGTTCCCGGTATCAGAGACATCAAATACAAACAACATTAACCTTTTGTAACCTTTTCTGGAAAGTGATTTCAAACGATACAACATATCAACAGAAAACAAAATATGTTGAAAGATGTCCAAACTTCTTATTGTTGTATGTAAAAAAGATATGGTTTTTATATATTTGTCTTATTCTTATTATTGAGACTAAAACAACAACACTGAAACACAATAACAAGATTTAAAATATAAAAAGAAATAAAAATATCTAAAAATCCTCGCGATCTGCGAAGAATTATTACAAAACACAACAAGTTGGAAAAGACATAACATCACTAAATAAACCCTGGAGACAAAAACCGCGAAATACAGTCGACTTTAAGGCAGTTATGTCGAGCAGATAGTCGAACAAGATTGGTCATATATGTCGTTGTTGTTTTTGTATATATATATTTTGATATAGTGTAAAATTTGTTCCTACAGAATCCAAAATGGTCAGATAAACAGACAAGCTTAGAGGATATAAATTTTATTAACACATATTAAAATTTTTTAGCTGAAATTCTTTTCCTTTTGAGAAAACTGAACATCGTAGTTTGTTTCCATATTTTACAGGCAACATTACATTCCATATGAATGACGGAAACGAAAAAAAATTGCACTAGAAATCTTCCCTTGGTCCTGGAATACCATCTTGAATGAGTAGAGCGCTTAAACAATGATATTGTTTACATCGCTTAGCTAAACATTCTTCTCAGTAGTCGATGAAAGAAACATCTATCACCAAGTGATTTGAAATAATTAAAATCTTCAAATGGTAAATAATTGCTAAATCATAGCACATTTATAGCGTTTTATCGGTTAAACGTCAAACTTATGTAAAACGATGTAAACTGACACGAGTTTTTACCTAAACTGCTTTTATATAAATATTTCTAGTTAAGTTGGTTTTAGGTAAGCAATTTAAACATGCTGAATGTTCACTAATACGGAATAAGTGCTTTTCAGACTGGAGAATCAAAATCTATAGTTTTAATTTCTTGTTTTTGCATATTAAAAACGTTTAACCAATAAAAAATACTATATGCTGATATTGTAATTCAAGTATTTTACCGATATCCACTACGATTACATTAATCCGACTTAACCGTATACCTATTTGTAGAGGATATGAATATTACTAGAGATGTTGATTTGGCACAAAAGGGATACCAAAGTTACGAAAAAATGCTATACCGCTTTTATGTATATTATGCCCTGAAGATATCCGTGGCTGTAAAGTTTGCTCGTAAATTAATGACAAATTGGTTTTAAATTGATTATTCGTTCGGTGTTATAACGTGCGATGGATATCTGAAAGGATACAGCGTGAAGAGACGCGTGCAATGGGTTAGAAAGGTCAGTGAATTGTGCGAACAAGTTAATAAGCAAATACAAAAGCGAAGGTAGATAATTTCTTTACTTTATGTATTAATATAGAATAAAGTAATTAAGGAAAATCGAATTTTAAACATTTATCTCCACTTTCAATAATAATTTAGTTCATTATAAAAATGTCAATAGTTACACTGAAGGAAAAACTTGTCACTATTGAGATCAGCTTTTAGAACCTATACAATTAGAAATTCGAAACAGTTTGTTTAAAAGATTAGGTGCTCCGCTCTCATCCTCGTACCTATAATCGTTATTAGCACCTATTCATTAATAATCAATAACTTTAATCGGCTAATTTCCTAAAGATCAAGACCAAAACACTTGTTCTGTAGAAATATAATTTAGCATTATTTTTTCTTGCCGATAGATGGATATCATTTCGTTAGCTGCATCGAGGAAAGTTATACAGAGACAATTAAAAATTTAAAATTTACTACATTTCTAAATGTAGAATCTGCTGTCAAATGTGGAGTAATCTGCGTCCGTCCAGACTTACGGCAGAGTTCAAAACTTTAACCTTTTTCTTTATGATTCATTTTTCAATAATCATAAACTAAATTTTATGTGTTTATGTTTTATTTCCGATTGAAAATTGAACAAATATTTATTAAATTGAAAATACCTAGTCTATAATAGCATACGATTTGTATTTTCATAGTTCACAACAGAATAAACTCTATGATATTATTTTCTTTGGTCAGACATAACCTGTATGAAGTAATACCAAACTCCAGACTAATAAAAATGACCAATTAATCGCTTGAATATGCAGTCGGCAGCAATTTAGTATGCAATAATATGCATATGTAAATACTTTAAAGTGATTTCATGGATTTTTCGTAGTTTTTGTTTTTCATCATCTTCGAAACCACTTTAATAAAATCTTCTTCGGACCACACACATTTCTTATATCTATTTGTATATTTTAGTTAAAATATTACGTATTACCTATTGTATACCAGGGTATTCCAATTCAATACCGCAACTCCGAAAAAAATTACCTTAACCGATATACTATATTTTATTACGATTTAGTTCAATAAGACTGGTTTTTGTTGTTTCATAAAAAAGTAATTTAAATGATATTTAATTTTCAATTCTGCCATACGCCGATTTAAATAATAAAATTAATAATACTAAATTCAATAACGAAATCAATTTAAAATAAAAGAAGTAAACATTTGTTATGACAAATGAACACAACTTTCTTATACAGAATATTTCAAGTTTAAACATTTGAATATAAAGAAAATTTTCCGTTTCTAAAGGCCAATCTCCACACAGCCGACATCTTTCTTCTGATGCAAGTATGGGATAACACTATACAAAGATTGATTAAACAGAAAGGGAGAAAACAATCATCCTAGAAATTTTGTCAGCTTCTGCATTTCTGATTTCCCCAACTGATTTTTGATTTCGGGATGATTCTCCTCAAAAACAGATGAACATGTTTATCTGATTTATATGGCACTTCATCTGCGGGCGCATACTCTTAATCACACACGATACCACCAATTTTTCTAAATTGTGTGGGAAGACTCTGATGTTTTTATTCGATCAATCCTAGCGAAAATTTCTAGTTTTTTCCCCTCAGCATAGGATGTCGGCTGTGTGGAGATTGGCCTTAAGCATACCAAATTTCTTCATTATTTTATTTAAGACTAAATTAATATAATAATAAAGTTTAGTAAAGATATCTTAAGTGAGGAGAAGAAACTTATTTCTAAATAACACTGTATTAATTGTAATCCAATCTGAACTATATAGTATAGTACTCCTTAGTTATTTTGAATGGGAACCTCGTGACTCTATCGACGTACTGGAAAAGAATGTTAGTTTTTTTCTTCAAATTCCGACTAAAATCACAAGTCATAATTCGCCATAATTCGGGGTGTACTTTTTTTGGGGACATGTTTAAAAATTGATTAATTTCAAGTGGATCTTCCATACTTTTGAAAACATAATTAATAAGTGGATATTTTCTGCTAAAACTTGGCTGGTACCGGTTTTCACTGAATATGAGAAATAAATTCTAGTTATATAAATCGAATATTTCTACATAAAATTTAATTTAAATAATTTTCTTTAATGAAATCTTTCGGGTCTGGTGTACATTCCCGGACCCAAAAATCAAATTATTGTCACATATTTGAAACCAGTCAGTATAAGTTCTTAAGTGGGACTAGCGAGCGGTGTGTAGCACAGCGAGTATGCGTTAAGTCACTAGTAAAAACATAAAACTAAGAAAAAATTAAAAGAAAACATTTATAAATAAATAATGTTGTTGGGTCCGGGAATGTACACCAGATCCAATCTTTCTTACACATAATACTGCCGGAAGTTTAACTTACACTATAATTTTACCTTTGACCTGATCTTAGTACATATTTTATGTTATTTTTTCTTTTTATTAAATAAGTTAAAAAAAGAAACAAATTTCAGTGACTTCATTCCAATCAATATTAGTCATCATTAGATTTATTGGTAATGGAATAAAAACTGTAACTGATTTCTATTTACACACATTTATCACACTTAAATTGGCTTAATTAAAGAGGACGCGACTATGAAATAATAAAACATTAAATGAACGGGGTATTTTATGGTATTTACATTAATTTATATTGAGGGGACATTCTGAATTCATTCCAATGGAATCTTATTCAAATTTTTATTGACAAACGAATTGAATTGATTGATCTTAAATGATTTTATGTTCACATAAAAAAGAAAAAATTTAGTAAATTAATATAAAATAATAGAATGATTTTTCCATACACGCAGTTTCTAAAATATCAAAAAAATGCGTCGATAACATTTGATGTACTATAAGGTAAGTGTACCCATTATCGACATGTTAAGGTAAAAGGAAATTTTAATATCAAGTTTAAAGATTTTCTATGTGACGGGAAAATGTTTATTCATTTATTTTAGAGAGATAGAAGTTTTAATAAGTAATTTATGTAATTTTTTTTAATATATTATGTTTACCTAAATTGTTTTTAATCAATCAACTGCTGTATTTTATTGGGAATTCTATCGGGCGCTAATTTACTTTCTCAAAAGAAAGATTTCTTGTATATAAATTCTTAATTTCGAATATTCGAACCACTGAAATTATTTGAGGGAATTATTTGGATGCGTACCCAACTAGAGTAATTTTTTTGAGGTTAAAAAAATTAAATATTCCTTTTTTAGACAAATAATGAAATTAAAACAAATAATATTTCACGAGACGACTATTTAATGTATTGTTTTAACTAAATAAAAATAATGGAAAAA
This sequence comes from Xylophagus ater, assembly GCA_963422695.1. Lineage (NCBI taxonomy): Eukaryota > Metazoa > Arthropoda > Insecta > Diptera > Xylophagidae > Xylophagus > Xylophagus ater. The sequence goes on along the minus strand of OY730485.1, from coordinate 9,664,023 downwards.
AACAGACGAAAATCAGGTATTATTCAAGATTCAAACCAATTTTCTGATATTTTTAAATATTCCAATGAAAAAAAAACATTTTATTTGCACCACCTACCATCTGACAGATGTCGCTTAGTACATATTTTCTATCGATCGCTAATTTAGCGCCCAATATTAAACGGCGCTAAATAAGAACCTATAAAATGTATGGTAAGCGCCGATAGAATGCCCAATGAAATAGAGCAAATATAAGCTTCTAATGCCACTAAAGTCGACATGTAAGAAATGTGATTATTGGTATGGTGTAATACACTCACAAAATATTATCGACTAATACTGAGTAAAACATTAAAAATACGGTAACCTATCTTAAAACAAAAAGGATTTATGGATTAATGGATAAAATAATTAATTGTCGACTTAACTAAAAATGCACGAAAGTAGCTACTACAAACTTTCTTTTAAAAAACATAATATTTTATTAAGACGAATACAAATCATGTTCTCGTCTAATTTGACAAATGAGATGTGCCGTTTTGTTGGAAATACTTTCAAAGAAATTAAATTAACAAAAAAATGTAGAAAAATGTTAATACAGTAAGAAAAGCAGTAAATTTCAATTAATTTTGTTAACATATTCCTCATCAGTGGCGTGCGGTGGGTTATCAGGCAGAGTGTGCAGAGAATAATAATAAAACAAAATGAACGTGCAGAATTTTTCCTGCACATCTTGACGATTATAGTGCCTTTTCTTTTTTTTTTTTAAACTGGCCATATGGTTTTACAGGATAATTTTTCTCTCTGTAAGACACATTTAAAGTTAAAATTTCAAAACTATTTTTGCAGTAACTAATAATATCTCGTGTTCGTTGATAGTAGAACGATGTGTTTAAGATAGGCTACGATTGTAGTATTATTTACTTTTCTACTACTGTTAGCTGAAATTTTTTTGTTGAAATTCGTTTACTCTTTGTCTGATACAACAAAATTGTTTTTCAGCCTATTATTTCGAACATCATCATAAAACCTCACCGAAGTTAGTCACAAAGATATTATTATTATTATTGTATGCTTTTCGATATTACACTTTCATAGATATTTCTACGCGTTACAAGGTGCAGAACGTAGGACAGCACGTACTGCCGGAATACAGACAAGCGAATCGGCACAATATATCAATGTGTTGAATTATAAAAAATTTGGTTATATAGAGATACATATGTAGGTGCAGAAAATTATTGTCTCTGACAATTTTTGCAGAGTGTGCACTGCACATATGGATTGCATGCCACTGTTCCTCATATATGAATTTATATATCTCTTAGAGCAATAATATATACCAGGTCGATAATTGGGACATTTACTTTATAGATAAATAATTTAACGAGGATAGTTAAGTTTAATTATTAATGAATAAATATTTTTATTATTGACGTTGATACAAAATAACGCGTCTTCAAAAAAAATTTATTACGATTGACGATACATATATGTAAGTATTAAATAAGTATTTATGTACGATTTACACGCAACTTATAAAAGATCAATGATCATTTAGCATCATCATTTTGATGATTTTTTAAATAATATTTAATTTTAGGAAATTACAAATATTTCATATCATATATTTTGGAAATTTCAATTGTTGTGCAGTAATTTCGCATGATGTATAGAATTGATTATGAATTTTATAACATCTTATATAATGCATTAAATAAAATAACACATCTTTGATTTCTCACAACAGGTGTGCCCGGTATGTGTCCGGTAATGTGTTCGTAGACACTAGTATATAAAAACTCTCAGTTCATTATGGCAACTGGTGTACTATATATCATTGATTTTATGATAAATGAAAATTTCATTTAATAATAATAATAATTTTTCATTTCTTAACAATTTTCACACATTGGAATTAATAGCATTCTTTAATTCCCCTGATAGACTTTATGGATACATAGAGTAACATCGACTTATTAAATAAAATTTTATCGATAGTTAACGCCAAATATTTATCAAATTTGGTAATAATATAACCTTATGAAACACGTTCATAAATTCACATAAACTACCAGTCATATTAATATTGAGGTGTGGAGATTCTAAATATGTCGTTTATTAGTAATGTTAACATTAATCAAAAGGACTTACTTGTATATATAAAGAAACGAATGGGAATTTAGAAAACATCTATAAAATTGTACAAATTTTGAAAGTAATTGCTGTAATGACATCAGCATAGAAACAAAATACCAATTGAAAAAATTAACAACAAAATTATTTGTGAAATGAATAAAGAAAAAAAATTGTAACTTAAAATCGGCCTATAGCCCATTTTTTGATACCCTATGGTAGAAATGGAACAGAAAAACTGTCGAAACTAAGATTATTTCAAGGTTTTTCTTCATAACTTTCCGTCTTCTTTTCAAAATTTCTTCCAATTTGCAGGTAACCTAGACCCTGATGGCATAAGTCTAATCTGTAAATTCAAATCGGTGTATTAGTTTTTAAAGTACATCAAAAAAACTTTATGAAGCGAGTTATTTTCTCCTAGGATTATTTCTTTCTCCACAATCTTGCGACCAATTTGACTGATATTTAGCAGGGTATCGTCTATTTGTGTAGTTAGCCTACATAAAGAATTTAAATAAAATTGATTCCCAAATTTTCAAATTAAATCCTAAAAGCCATAAACAAAAAACGACTAGACTTTCTGGTCACTCTGATTTTTGCTTTATAACTTTGCTCCCCCTGGGTCGATTTTGCTCAAATGCAATACCAAACCAAGTTAAGGACAAAGCAACACATTGTAAATTTCATCAAAATCGGATAACACGTTTTTGAGTTATCTTGTATACAGTCGGACGGACGGACGGACATGCCGAAATCGATATACCTTTTGATTCCCGACACAACCATACCATTAAAACCTTTCTACGATGATTATTTCGATATGTTACAAATGGAGTGACAAACCTAATATACCCTGTGGTAGTACATACCATAGGGCATAATAATAATCGATTTAAAATCTTGTCTTAAAACATTTGCAAACATTTTTTCTTCTGTTTTAGATGAATTGTTCATTCTAAAATAGACCACCGTCTCTTTTAGTAATTTTATACTATTTTCATTTTATGTAACAACAAAACATCTTAATACAACCGATTCGTGGCGAGTTTAGTGTTTTCTTAATTTTAATTTTAGATCATGAAATTGATGTCAAATTAAAATGATTTGAACTTAAGATTATTTTGTTATTTGACGTTATACCCATTTGACATGATCATGTCAAACTTGTCACGATCAGTAGTTGCTTTTTTAACACTAAATGTCAATTTTTTAACACAAATTAACAACATTGATGATCTTTAAAAAGAATACAATTCAAAATAAATATTACAGTGTAAGGAATTATTTGATTTAAAGTATTTCAAATTACTTTATGTAATTAAATTTAACCAGAGAATGGCAATATCCATAATCAGATAGATCTATTAGTTGTTGTGTGTAATATTTTGAGCATAGTATCTACAAAAACAACTTGTTAATTATGACTAACTATGATTTAAATAAGAAAAGGACTATTTACCTAAATATCTTATAGCATTTTTATTTTCTTAGACTCTACTCAAGGATAACTGCCACAGTAAAAACTCGACACTAACATATTTCTTTAACGATTATATAAGTTATGATATTCAGGGAATTCGAATTAATTAGTTTCTTAATAATAAGATCTATTGTAACTGTATATGGGCACTGAACTCATTCAAAGTATATACAAATAATAATTGTAATGAGAAAAAATCTATTTACTTTTTGAACAAGGTGTGGTGGAAATTTTTGAATTTTTTAAAATTGTCTACAATATAAATTTATCAATTTCTTAACTAAAATAAATGTCTTGAAATCAATTAATCAATCCAACAAAGGATAATGATTATTTTAGGACACTTGTCCAATTGTATACTTTACGCCTTCAATTTATCTTAACAGAATTCATTCATTATTCTGATAAATTAAAGAAACATAGATCTAGCTTATATGCAATTAACTATGACAAATGTGCAATACTTATTCGTACCCCGCACCGTTTATAGGTTTTTTTCTTTAAAAGAAAGAAATGTGAGAATAAACACCCATTATTTGGAATTCCTATATAAATAGAAGAAATATATCGTATAACGTTCTTTCTTTATAGATACTTTTTTCTTTACTTTCTTGTATCTTAGTATTACTCTTATAAATGTTGCGATTAATTGCGGTTAAAATGATAGAATAAGAATAGACCACCAAGCACCCATTAAGTGGTTAATTGGAAACAATCTAGTAATTAGTTTACGACGGGTCAGTATATCTATTTAATGTTTCGTAACATTTTATCAAAATGGAAAATGTGAATAATATGAAAATATTTAGCTTTTTAAATGAAATGATATTTGTAAGTATATAATATCGGAAAACGAATATTTCTTGTTTGGGCAATATGCAAAATTTTGAAAATTTCTGACACATAGATGGCAACGTGTTGTGTAAATGTCAAATTTTAATGTTCAATGTTTTTTTTACTATCTATAGTAAGAAACAACATTTTATTTGATTTTGCTAAACAGAAATGATAACATCGTTTTATTAAATAATTGAACACCATGGATTGCGATATAATGAAATGTTTTCGAATATAAAAAAATCTATGAGCGCAAGTGGTTCAATTACCGCAGGAAGTGGTCATTTGATATCGCAATTGCAAGTTTAATTACACATCTTAATTATTAGTTACAGATAAGGAAATATCATGAAAATATTGATAAATTCTTTAAAAATTATATCGTACATTACTTAAATAACTACTAAATTTATAATATGTATGTGTTTACATTCCAAAATCGAAATCACTGTCGAAACAAACACACACAACTCGTTGTGGACATTCTTAAACGACCAAATACCGTAAAATGATATTCTTTTCTTTATAAATGTTGAAAGCATTGTGCATTAAAGGTATTAAATAGTACAAATTAATAGAAAAACTCGGTTTATATTGTGTTATTACTAGTGTCACTTTATGCTGACTGGTGCCAAATATATTACACATTTATTTATTTAAGTGGAAATTTAATGTAATGCACATGTTTTATTGCATCTTTACTTTTTTCAATGTCCATAATAAATGCCTATTTTATTTTACATATTATGCATAATACTTGTGTCAAAAAATAGCATTCATCGGTCTTTGGTCGTTAACCAATGTCCACAACGCGTCTTGTTTTTTTCGCTCATGGAACGATATCGGTCTTGGAGGTGTTGTAATACTCTCATATAGTATGAATGTGAAATAGGCGAAATTAAATGAACTCCAAAAATTTTGTTTAAAGGATTACGATTAGTATTATTACTATTGATGAAGAGCCTAGTGCAAAATCAGGTCTTCTAACTGCCTGAATGACAAATATATTTATTATTATTTCCAATCAATTAAATACGTTTCGAAAAGTACCGAAGGCTATTTAAATTTTTTTTTCCATTATAAACATTACCATTAAGTTAAATTTCATTTATTTGATATCATCTTAAAAGATTAAAAACATCTTTCAATGACCGCAAAATACTAATCTTCAAGATATTTAAGTCTTGTAAACGAAATGGTACATTACTATATCTTGGATTACTTCTCGAAATGACGAAGGTGTTTTTTTAGGTTCCATTTACACAATCGTAATGGTTACACAAAAACCTTTAATGACTTCCTACTATAGCTTGTAGCTAAATCATGACATTTTAAGATTCGTAGTCTCAAACATTAGATATATCGCCAATAATTTCACGCATTTCGTAACTTGTAGATAAAATGAAACAACAAAATCTATCTTATGCATGGTCCCGCCAAGAAGATTAAAATTTCTCTTTCAGGTTTTAGTATATATAGTATATTTTCGTATAATTTATAATGAAATAATTTTTTTGTTTTTTTTTTGTTTTGATTTAGATGATGAAGGTGCGATTGTATCAAGCATTTTAAAGATTCCATCTTAATGTTAATAGTTATCATATATACTCGTAATATAGTGTATATTCTTTTATCTAAATGCAATTTTTTTTTTTTAGTTATCTTCAATTTAGTATAGAGAACAGAATCTCTTCGAAAGTTTACAATGAAAAATCCATTGAATAATAAGTACCAAAAGCGAAAATAAAACCAGTATCTACCTAGATTTAAGTTTTTATACTATTTTTATCGATTCTCACATAACTTGTTTTTCTTCGTGCTTAAAGTATTTGCCATGTGGTTACTAGTTAAACACTATTTAAGTTCATTTTGTATTTTGAGACTGATATTCACGTTAATCGTTTCAAAAAACCGTGTAATCGCTTTGATTCATGTTTTTATTCCTTTCAATTGAAGTGAAAAGAAAAAAACCTAAACAAAACAAAACAAATCGTGGTATATGGATATAGTTAAAGTTCCTACAAAAAGATACACTATGGACCAACTACATATATGCATACCTATAGGGTCATATATCAATTATTTATATTTTATGACGGTACGTATAAACTGTGGTTATCAGTGGCGCACTCAGAATTTAATCTTTGAGGGAGGTGAGTTGAATAGAAAAGTGTTGTTCATGTAAATACAATAAAATTTCATAGGCAATTATATCTATATATGTAAATAATATTGCTGTTGTTCCCATTTGGTAGAAGAGCAAAAAAAAATTTCATAATGTTGTCGAGTGAAAAGTTCATGAAGTTGAGTCCATATTTGCTCAAAAAATGGAATGAAAATAGTCCTCCTGAAATATTTTTCTACAGAATCGGCTGTAACATTGGACGTAAATATTTGAATTAATCCAGTCCTTGGCCTTTTCATGTCATTGGCTACGTTTACACCGACAAATTTTTAGGTCATCTAACTAAAAGTTAGGTTTGGTCACACGTGTTTACACCGTACTAGACCTAACTCTAAAACAACGCCATATGTGAGCATTTATGGAACTTGGACATCAAGAGATGAGCTGTCATCTGTCCAAGCTTTCAGTAAAATTTAACATTTCGGAGATATTGTGCTCAGGTTAATGCTGAAATTAACAAATCATCTCGTGATTTTTTTCACAGCTGTCAAAAAGTTCTTAGGTCGATTTAAATTTAAGGTAGGTCTGAAATTTAGGTGACCTAACCTAAATTACTTTGGACGTGTTTACACCGTCATATTTAGGTCGACCTAAGCACTTAGGTCTCTTTTTAGGTCTCGGTGTAAACGTAGCCATTATTAGGGTAAAAATAAAAAAAAAATAGTCTGGAGTGAAATCGTATAACTCGATTCGACCCAAATTGTATCGCAAAAGCATATCAATTAGAATATATTTTCGATTCGAGTTAGTCTGATTACATGATTTCATTTAGTGTTTAATTGAGCCACATCCTTTTCTCTTCGGGTGTGCCAAAGTCCTTTAACCCACCCCCTGGGTGCATCATTGATAATTTTACTATTTTCTTCTTTTTCCTTATGAGGAAGTTTCTTTGTTTTTCTTTCTTTTTTTTTTTTTTAAATAAAACGTGGTGTGGTATCTTGTCTTACGTTTTCATACAGTACAGTACAGTAATTGTTGTTAAATCGCGCAAGACAGAAAATTCACGACAGACATGATTTTGGCCTGATAAACTAAATTGAAGAGAGCACCGTTTTATCGTATTTTTAAAATTTTCCGTGAATTTCCATTTTTCTACAAGAAAGAAGAAAGTTTTTCAAGAAATATTGAAAAATAGTGATAAATATTTAAAATAACAGTAGTTATGTATTCTATACCAGTTTTAAATTAGGATTTATTTGTGAACAAATTACAATAATTAATTAAGAATATATCTCAATTCGAACAAACGAAAAAGATTTCCTCAAAAAACCAAATGAAATTTTTAGATTTCTAAATAAAAATTTAGTTTTATGTACTTTTGTCGTGTTCCATTACATAAAACGATTTCAGTCATCTAATCATTAACCATAAGAAGACGATTTTATTTGGTATTTTATTTTATTGTAGGCCACGATACTTACATCTTCAACGTCTTCTCATTGAATCCGATTTTATAGGAAAGTGTGCCTCAAAAACAGAACTATAGTTACAAAAAAGTATTCAAACAACTTTTTTTTTATTGTTTTCACTAAATTTAACTACCACCGTTCGGTAAATCACAGAATTTTTTTCCTTTTAGTTTACTATACTTCCATTTTACGTTTCATTTGTCTGTTCAATACATCAATTGCAACAGTAGATGCCACAGTAACGATGCGGTACTGTCGACGAAGATCAAATAAGAAAGGTGCATTTAGAGACCAGGGAAATTCAAATAAATATACATATAGATATATATATATAGTATATAGTACAGGGAAACCCTTTGATTATGAGGCATAAATGGAAGACGAGGTAAAGGTATAAACGAAATTCATGCACAATACCACCCATTTACGGAAGTATATTATTCATTGGGAAATCGTGACTTCTATAAGAGTTGAACGGTACTGTTTGGAAAGATATCGATGGGATTTAAAGTGGTAACGACGATGAGTGAATTCTTTAATAACAACAAAAAAGATATAAACTGCACGTCTTATAAAACTTTGTTACATGGAACGAAGACAAAAAAGAAACAATAAACATATTAAAATAATGAAAATAACAATTAAAGAGTGTCCCAATAAGAGCATCGGTTTTATTTCGAGTAAATTGAAATATGTGTATATCTGGGGTATTCTTAATCCTATAAATATGCTCACGAGAAACGTAGTTTCGAAATAAATATAATTATTCAAAAATTTCAAAAATATTCCTTTCTGGAGCAGAAAACGAAAAAATTCACTAGTATAGAGGTATGAGTACATCCCGGTTATTTTAGTTCCTACAGATATAAACCTAAGTGTCAACTTACTGTGAATTTAATTATGAATTAAATGAAAAGTGCTTCATTAGAAACGCACGATTTGAATTTCACGGTATTTTCGCTTTGTCGACAGTCGTCACGCGAAACGGAAACTACTATAAATAATAATGTTGCTCCTTTGTGTAATGTTACATAATGAAAAATGGAGATGTGTCTATATGACAGCTGTCAAAAGATTAGTACTGCCAACCTAACCACACGATTAATTTCAAGACTTATTTTCAGTCAGGCTGAAAAAAAGTCTTGTGGAGACTCCAAAAATTGGACTTTTTTGTCTGTCCGACTGAAAATAAGTCTTGAAATAAGTCCAATGGAGTCGTGGGGTAATGAAACAGAAATGATGCGCTATTTAAATTTGATAATCTTATTGGGACACCTTTTTCTTTGCAGTAATAACGATGATGTTGAAATTTTTGGTTCAAGGAGATGATTTTAAGAACTACATATATGCATTTTCGTAGGAATACTTCTTCCATATAGATCCATTATTTATTTTTATATATTTTTAAAATATAAAAAATATTCAATGGTTGAACAATTACATTGTAATAAGAATAATCCGATGCAATATAAACTAATGTTTTTCTATATTGTTAGAAGCATAAAACATAATTAATAAAAAAGAAAAGAAATTCGAATCTTCATAATTTATTAATGGTATTGTACATGCGCCGATAGAACGCTTAATTTAAAAAGGCGGAATGTATTTTCTGAAGAAAAATGCATTCTGTTATTTCTGAAATGAAAAAAGATCGCGTGTTTTGATGAGCTGCGCGGCCAAATGAATGGGTTCTGTTAATTTATAATTTTTAATTGCAATTTGAATTGTTTTTACAGTACTAGTGTTGAGTTAATGTAAATTCCAAATTTCTTCATAATTTTTAAATTATTTATCTTCTAATACAATTTTATAAGATTCTTGCCCATATTGATTCCACATATCCTTAGGCAAATATGCGAATTATGAAAGAAAATATTTGTTATACAAATAGTAAGCTATATGTCACATATGAATGACATATTTGTTTTTAGTTTAATAAAATGACATGGTACGAATTGAACAAATTCAGTATATACGTGACAGCAAATGTATCGAAATCGAAAGATATTGCGTTTGTATTGAAACCATTAATTCGACATTTTATGTTATAAATAAAATACATTTTGACTTTTATTTTATGTATTTTATTATTTTCTTTTAATTAAATTCAAATATTACATTTGTTTACGTTCACATTCCTAAATTTGACACAAAATTTGAATTATAATCGCGGATAAATAACGAATTTTTAGCTAATTTTAACACAAATTTTATCACAAAAATTAAATTAGATATCAATAAATTAATGATAAAATTTATTATAATACATATATATGAAGTCAATACTTAAAAAAATACTAAAAAAATTCGCGAAAATCAATAATAAATTTTGGCTGAAACTAGATTACAGGTAATAAATGAAAATATATAAAAAAAAAACCTTTCGTATAAATAATTGTGGATAAAAAAAAATTACTAGTTTATAATTGCAAATAATCCAACTAACCAAGAGACCCTAAAGAGTCGTACTAAAATCTTCTGAGAGTCGAGATGCAATACATAAGAAAAATTGGATCCCATTATGAAAACTTGCGCAAAAGAATATATTTTTGTGTGGCTTTTCTGAAGGGGAACCTGTTCACTACATAAGCATCCATCTAACCATAGAAGAATTCTTATTATATTTGAAAATATATATATTATCCATTTTATAATGTTTAAATCGCTCATGGTATTCCGATATCTACTAATTCAAGATGCATATGGAGAAATCTGTACAGGTATCTTGAATCAATATATCGTATATAGATTTACCAAAATTATGACATCTAAAATGGAAATTTTACTACATTTATACCTTACAGGTAATCATTCATAAAGAGCTATTTCATCGATTAAAACCACGCCTCCTAATATGCTATTAGATATTTTCCATCAGATTCGAATGATTGGCTCTGTGAAAATTTATGACCATTTACAAGAAATATACAACTAGATATAATTTCTCAAAAAATTTCCATTTGCGCAATATCGAAAATGAATATTCAGGCATTTTGAGATACATGAAAAGTTTAAATATCAGAGTTTAATCTAAAATTAGAAAAAGAATCGCAATTTTTAGTTCAATAGGCGAAAAAATGTGTCAAAGAACAAAAGAGTGAAATGCTTTTGCCTTTAAAAATAAATACTAACAGAACCGAATACTTGCTGACTAATTTCGGGTGAAGGACCTATTAAGTTGCCCTGTTCCTTGGTATTTTTGGCAAACCAAACGAATAAAATAATGGTTTCATTGGTAGTTTCGTTTTTTTCAATATACTTTACTATAATGTACATGGATGAACGACAATCTAATCATTTCAGTTCAGGAATCTTTTGATCGTAAATTTATCAAAGAAAATATTTAGACGTCTGTTGAATACAATTCTACAGTTATACTATAAATAGTTTTTAGAATAGATAGTATTCTATTATCAGAATTTGTTGGGCGTCCAAGGAATCTACTATGCTACAGTTGAGTGACAATTGTGATAATTTTTTTTTCATGTTTGTACAATATACCAGCAATAAAATAAATAAAGTAAATTGCGGCATGCAACAAATCTATTCTAATATACTAAACTATTAAGAATTAGTCTCCGGCCTATTCGTTTTCCGTGACTGGTTGAGATTATTTGTATAAGAATTATTTGAATGGTTAATTGCCTCTTTGTCTCTTCTTATACTTATTTCATTTTAAATTCTAAATCTTTATTCAAAATTTTATGAAAATCAGTCAAATCAAATGAGATACACAAAATGTTTTGATGTGTTTCATACGTAAAAGAACAAAACTAATATTAGTACTCGAATTTTAATATTACAATTAATTTGAAATGAAAAATAAGTATTCCTAAAATGCATGTACGTGTATACATTATCTGAAAATGATATAGGTATGTGACACTAAATTCATTTTAAGACCCATTCTTTATTTTCATTCAAAATTTTAACCTAAAATATAAAAAGAGAAATTATAAACAATACCCGGATTCGGGTAAATTATATCAAATTTCATTTTGTGAATAATTAACACATTTCCATACAAACAGGCGAATCATTGCGGTTACATATGAAAGCCATGAAAAGGGATACCCAATTACTGTCAGTTTGGTCAGTATTTCCTAGAGAGGATAATTGTCCTGTACTCTGATTACTAAATTTTGTAAAGGTTGTTGTGAATAAAACGAAATATCATATAGGATTAATGAAATTAGGTCTCATTTTCATAATATTTAATATTTCATATTTGAATTGTCTTCCATTAAATTTTGAATATAGTATATTATGATAATTTTTGTATTAAACATATCAATCAGTATATCAAATAACTTATAAGAACATAAATTTAACAAGTTGCTGGATGCTGATTAATTTCGCTTTCAATCCAATCGATAAATTGTGATACTCTAGTAAAAACAGTTGGTGTACCTCTTCCGCACGGAATATTACCATACGATACAACTCCAACTAATAACGTTTTATCGGAACTAACAAGTGGCCCGCCAGAATCACCCTAAAAGAAATTATAATTATAAAAACAAAAGTTATAAATTGCAATTGAATTGCTTCATTACCGAACAAGCACCTTTCGGACCAATTGTACAAACTTCATTATCAGTAACATTAAAACTCTGTACACATTCGGCATTGGTAATTGTTTTTAATTCAACATCATATAATCGAGTTGTTGCTATTTGTATATATGGAGATATTACACCCCAACCAGAAAGTTTACATGGACTACCGCCTTGAATAGAATTTCTATTACGAAATTCGATTGATTTGATTTTATCATCAAACTTAAAACAATTTGAGATTCTTATCAATGCAATATCATTTGTAACCAATTCCTTATAACCGGGATGAATAACAATTGATTCGATTGGATACCTTTCACCACCATACTGAGTACTTTGTGATCCGGCGTAAATTGTCATTTGACTTTTATCACCACCAGATACACAATGTGCCGCAGTAACAACATAATTCTCATTAATAATTGAACCACCACAAATATGTCTATAATTCGCTCGTGTCAATAAGGCTAATAATCCTTGATTTGTAAGCACTTGCAAGGATATTTGATATGGATATATTTCAGATGCTGGTTTACCACCAATAACTCTTGTCTGACCAATATCTGTTAGAAAATCATAGTTTATTAGGATTTCTTAATAATTTTTTGAACTTACCATCTTCACAATAAATAAATTTTATAAATAATATTGAAAGTAATAACAATTTAATAGAGCAACTCATGTTTTCACTAGTTTTCAATTAGAACTTGTAAATTTAAAAATTCCAAGCCCTTTTATACTAAAAATATACCTCAACTAAATTTATTCTTACACTTAAGATAAGCTCCCGTCAGGTTCTTATCTTTAATATACATTGTTCATTTTATGATATTTTAAATTAACAGTTTAATTTATCATCGTTTATGTTAATTGTATAATACCCAAATTTTAGCATTGAACGTATTTATTTATTTTTTTGAATATAAAGTCAATAAAGGAAATTAAATTACTTATCTAAAAAAAAATTTATTATTTGCAAATAATTGTATTGTAATGTTCCTCAAATTAATTTAAGTAAATCACTTTTAAATAATCAACTTTACGTAGGGAAGTCGTTAAATTTCAATCATGTTTTTCTTGAAACTAGGTTTTTCAAAATTATGTTCAAAAACCGAAAACCGTTTACCAATTTATTGCAAATTTGATATTACACATATTTTAATGACATTATCGCAGCAGTACCTTAGATGATGATGAATTTTCCACTTAATAGTTAGGGTAACATCTTAAGTGATGAAACTGCATATTCTTCATAAACCACGAAGTCTCTTTACTTAAACTTTATAAATCGAAAACAGACAAAAATGTAATCTTCCGTAATTCGAATTTTGTGTAACTTACAAGCATATATATTTAAATTAAAAAATTTATTTTTATAGTAATAGTTTACATATCTTTTTATATTACATCACAAATAAACAAGTAAATAAATCAAGAATTTGATTGAACTATATTATCAATCCAATCAACAAAAAGAGAAACTCTTGTATAAACCTCAGGTGTAATTGAAGCACATGCACCAGATCCCCATGAAACGATTCCAACAATATTTGATTTATCTTCATTAACAAGAGATCCGCCAGAATCACCCTTTAATAATAATTAAAATATTATATAAAAAAGGAAATAATGTTATATATGTATGTTGAAATTACTCGACACGCTCCTTGAATAGAAAATCCTTTTGCACATATCTCGGTGTCAGATATTGTAAGATCACGAGAACAGTCCTGATTAGACATCGTTATTAAGTCAACTTTTTTTAATGTTTTAGATGATGTTGTTGCTAGGTCTGATGTTCTACCCCATCCGGCTAGCCGGACAAGGACATCAGAATTCACGTAAGTTCTATCTCTGAAATTAATTTCATTTATTGATAGTCCAAAATCGAAAGATTTCTCCATTATCATCACTGCAATATCACTAGTTACTTGTGGTTTATAATCCTGATGATACAAATATTCCTTAACGAAATATCTCTGTTCTTCAGAACATTCATCAATATTTAAAGTTTCAACACAAACTGATAATAAACTAACATTAGAAACAGGCTGTACACAATGGGCGGCGGTCAAAACACAATTTTTACTAATTATTGAGCCACCACAATTATGAGCCCATTTATACGGAGCGTTATTTGGTAGAAGTATATTCAGCAATTTTTGGAGGACATTAATATCAAGATTAGTCCACACTTGTATTGAAACGTGATACGGAAATTCTCCGAACCCAGCTAATGTACCACCAAATATTCGGTCTTGACAAAATCCTATACATATATACGTTATTTTATTAAACTCGTTTGCTTGGTATTTATTAATTCTTTTTTACCATCTTTTATAAAATTCGTTAAAAATATTAGCCAAGAAATTTTTAAATTAAACGTTTTCATTTCTTTAAAAAAATAGAAATAAATAAAATCTTCAACGTTGAAGGCTTTATATAGAATTTCATTATTTTCAAATTTTTTTAATTAAAAATTAATATCATTTTAACACAAAAATCGTGATAATTTTTTAGGGTTTTTAACTATTTAGTGAGTTTTTAAATCGAATTTTATTATTAAAGCATGAAATGAAAAAACTTAAACTTTAAGCTTACTTTCATGCTATCGCAACAGTTAATATAGTTAAATAAATCCACGAAAGCTTGTGAAAACTATTAATGTGTCAAAATGAATTTATTTAGATCAATATAAATAATTCGAAATTTGCAATTCAACTAGAAAGATTTTTTATTGAATGTACCAAATTTTATTTTAAAAAAGATAATAAGGAACATGGAAAATTATTTGTGAGCAATGTAAGCCCTTTTTTCTAATTTAAATGGAAGAAAGCATTCATCTAACGGCGGTATGCAAGTTATAGCTCCCAGAATTATATCAGTCGCGCGTTAAAAGAGTTTCCAAATTGTTGATTGAAAATCAGCCTATAGCCGATTTTTTGATGCCCTATGGTAGAAATGGGGCAGAAAAACTGTCAAAACTGACATTATTTCCAGGTTTTTTCTTCATAACTTTGTTTCTTCTTTTCAAAATTTCTTCTAATTTGCCAGTAACCCAGACCCTGAAAGCATTATCTGCAAATTTTATTCAAATCAGTGTATTAGTTTCTAAAGTATATCAAAAAAACTATTTCTTTCTCCACTATTCTTGGACCGATTTGACTAAAATTTAACATGGTATCGTTTATTTATGTAGTTAACCTATATAAATAATTTAAATAAAATTGATTCACAAATTTTCCAATTAAATGCAAAGAACCATAAACAAAAAAACGACAAAGGTTTCTGGTCACCCGGGTTTTTCCTTTATAACTTTGCTCCCCTGGATCGATTTTGCTGAAATGCAATACCAAACCAAGTTAAGGAATAAGCAACTTACATTGTAAATTTCATCAAAATCGGATATCGCGTTTTTGAGTTATCTTGTATACGGACGGACACGCATAAATCGATATAGCTTTTGATTCCCTATACAATCATACCCTTAAAACAAAGGTTACTTCGATGTGTTACAAATGGAGTGACAAAACTAATATACCCTCTGGTAGTACCTACCATAGGGCATAAAAAGTACTTGTATTTAAATGCGTTTAGTAAATTCAAATTTTCGAATTATTTTGTATTGTTATTAACTATACAGACATTAACTTGAAAAAATTAAATACTTAAAGCAGCAATGATAAAATTTTTGAACTGATTCGATTTTATTTAACACTTATGGAAAAAAACTAATGTAACAACAATTATTTAACTAAATATATATATTTTCATTTATTACTTTTCTATTTGCTCTTTAATCCATGATACATATTTTGAGACCCTTGTGAAAACATCCGGTATTCCAACTGCACAAATTCTGGTTCCATACGAAACAACGCCAATAACTAAAGAGCGATTTGCATTAACTAGTGGTCCTCCGGAATCACCCTATATAAAACATATTTAACAGATTATATTAAGATATTTTCTTTGCAAATATTTTCCATAAACTTAACTGAACATGCACCTCGAAATACACTTCTGTATGTACAAATTTCGGTTTCGGAAGAATTTAGAATACTATTACATTCAGCATTTGTGATTGTTCTCAAATCAATGGTTCTCAGTTGAACTGGTGAATTTCCAATAAATGTTAATGGAAATATCAAGCCCCAGCCACTTAATTTTACTGTAACTCCACCGCCAATATTTTGTTCATTATCAAAATTAATTTTGTTAATTTTTCCACTCCAAACAAATGGTTTTTTCACCTTAATTATTCCAATATCACCAGTTATAAATTCTTTCCATGTCGGATGTATTTCAAACCATTCAACCAAATGTCTTGAGCCACCTCGATTATTTTGAATTGTTCCCGCTAGAACAGATACCCGACGTGGATCAGTTGCGTTCAGGCAATGTGCTGCTGTTAGTACATGATGTTCACTAATAATGGAACCACCACAAAAATGAGCCCATCTTTGATTTGATGAACAAAAAAATACACAGAGACGTGCACCAAGATTATATTGTAATGATACTTGATATGGTATCGATTTTCGTGTTATTGTACCACCGATTATTCGGTTCACTTTAATCACATTAATATCTTTAAAACAAATAAAAAATTTCCAATTTTAATATTAAAAGTTATTTCGGGTACTGCAATTTTTTACCCACTTTTATCTCCAAACGTTTGATTAGACATTAATAAAAATATTATTAAATATTTGAATGTCATGTTCAAACTATATTTTGAAATTCAAATATTCAATTTTTGGTTTAATAAATTTCTACATATGAATACAAGGTCTGATATTTTGATTTTGATAATACTAATTGTTCATGCTTGAAGGCGTTTCTATATGGACGAATAATTTTTCGGTTATAAATACTTTCAGTGTCCATCAAATTCTATATTAAAATTGACAATTCCAGTTTGGTTCAATTTAACAAGCGATCGTGTGTTTCATTTGGTTTTTTCTGAAAATTAAAATTGAGGATCTCCAGAAAATTTTGTATCAACTAAAAATAGGGGTTTGTAATATTTTTGATCATAAAATTGTATTTCCTTCATCCTAAGGATAACATTTCGAACTTTTTCTGTTTTTCCAATATTATCCCGAAGCCGTTTTCTGAGTTGTTGAAGTTTTATCCTCTATACTTTTATAGAACAATTGAAATAACAATTAAGGAAATAATTTAGAAAAACTCTTTGTATTTTGGCCGAAGAGAATATATTTTCTTGAACTCAAAAACCTTCCAAACCTAATTGTAAGTTCATACACAACTTTGTGGAGGTTCCAGTGTTTTTATTTTTCAGACATTTTTTTTCCAACAACCCTGTATTACCCTAATATAAGATCTTAATTAATTAGAAAATGTTGTCTCAAAATCGTTAGATAAATACTTTTAAATTTTGTTTATTTTAAAACAACGACATGTTAAAAGATTTAGCTAAGTATTATCCATTTTTCAATTTTGCTTCGCATTTACATGAAATGAAGAATCTTTTTGGCTTAATATTTCTTAGAAATTTTTCATGGAAATTAAGATGCAGCTTAAAACGTTTGTCAGGACGTATTCATTTCATTACTGATTTGTTTAAAATCTCATATATAGTATGTAGGTAGTTGATGATTGATTGAACCACGATTCTAATAAATGTTTCTTTCATATCCCAGTAAAAATGAACTGCCTATAGATTTTGTGATTAATTGCAATTTATTGTTGTACTACTAAAATTTAATTAAATTTCATATTTAACCCATTTTAGTATAGAAAGGAAAAAAGTGCACATTTTGTTAGTCAATTACTTTGATGATAGTACAATATTCACCACATTTAAAGATGCCGACATAAATGATAAAACTTTTTATACCATATACGACTCATACTCTAGATATGATGTAATTCATAAATGGAAACCTCAAAAGCCAAAGAAATAATAACTTCAATGGAAATCCTTAGATTAAAAGTCACAAATTGAATAGAAATATAAGGGAGAGATTTTTTTTTTTTGGATAACAGTGTACTGCTGTCGTAAGAAAGAAAGTCCTATCTCCATTTTCGTAGATTTAAGAAAATTGACATTTTGTTTTTAATTTTGAATATATGTGGGAGATGATTGTATAAATTTGAGATCCCTGAAGAAATCAGCTATAAATGTGAAAATTTTTTTAGGGAAAGATGAACCTGATTCCATATCCATGAATACCATGCTTTCATTTTAGCATTAAGGCAATTCTTTCTTCAGTATACCTTTGACTGTATATGGGAATGCTTTTACAGCATACATCAAATAAAAAAGGGGTGAATTCAATTGCTCAAGTCAGTAAGCATACAAAAAGTTATACAACTGCCATATTTTCATTATATTTCCATCATTCATTCATCTATCTAAAATTCTACAAGTTATATTATACAATACATAACATATATAATGTAATTTCCTTTTAAAAAGTTTATAAATTATAAAATTTATATCATAATGCAACAAAATAATGATCCAGTTTGAATATGACAGTGTCATAAATTTCGCGGATATCCCACCGAGTTTTGACCATAACGACCTAAGATTAGCATCAAATTGTGCTGTTTAGAGTGAAAGAAAGACTTCAGGATCTTAAAAAATTTTCAAATTGAATCCCGCATCTTATGATAATGTTCCATATGGGATTGTACTTATATATATAGCTTGCAGAAAACTAAAACCAAGAACAGATAATATTAAAAGTAAGAGTAAGAAAACTTTTTGTGAACAAAAGTCCAGCTTAAGTCACAGCATGAGAAAAAAAAAGTTAATCAGCATGCGCTATAATACTACATATGACTTTATCCTTAGTTAGTTTTATTAGCGGACAAAAACTAAAAACGAATAACATTTTGTCTTTCTTAACTTTTTTTCTTGAATATCCAGTTTTATTTTGTTATTTCACTGGAACTCATTCGGTATAGAAGTAAAATGGTTTAGATCTTATCCCTTTGATACGAAGGACAGTTCTAGAGAAAAATATTTATGTAGGAATGAAATCATTTTTACGTCTTTATAAGGATGCTTTTTTCATCTTGATGCAAATACGATACGATAGTCTATATGAAAAAAAAAAAAAAAAGAATTTAACTTGGTTAACTTATATAGAAAAGAACTCCCAGATTTTCAGATATATAATCGGCTTCTTTTGTTTTTTCAATGTGCAAAAATTTTTATTAGGCATTTAACCTTTTTATGTAAAATTAAAAAATTATCCTTTTACAAAGTTCTGAATTTATCATAAAGTTAACTTGACACGTACGAATCTGATTTACTTAAAAATACAAATGACAAATTATACTCAAATTTTGTTCTGTTTTTTTTTTCTTTAATATACATGAAGATTTTAACACCTAAAATAGTATAATTAAAAAAGTTTCTTTCAAAAAAAAAAAAATTAAGAAAAAAGTTTTCCTGAAATTCTTATGATGAAAAAAAAAAATGCATAAATAATTTTCCAACCACGTAGGTCGCAAATTTAATCGTTTAGACAGCTTAACATTTCATAGTGTAATCGAGTGTGCAATCAATTATTCAATCAAACCAAATATGCACATATATATAAGGTGAATATATAGAGAAAAACGTGAACCGCAACTAATAAAAGACGTCGAATGAATCAATTAATTTACAGTGCAATAAAGTCGATAAGGGCTCAATAGTGTTTTTTTTTTTTTGTCCTACTACTCGAGAGAAGAGCAAGCTAAAAGTATACCATAAGAAGGATTACAAGAAATTCAAAATTATGCAAAAAAAGCCAAATCAGATAACCAACTGGACACACTATCGGGATATTACTTATTTTTGAATCGCTAATAAACTATATATGAGGTATGTATATAGCCATTGACATCTCCAATTAAGTGGTAATTCATATTCATTCGTGCTATCAAACAAGTAATTAAGAGAACAAGAAATTGATTTTGAAAAAAACTTTTGAGGGTATTTTTCATGTATATTGTGATAGTGGGTGGTATTTTGGGATTATACGAGTATGCAAATATATATGATGCGATTACTTTGTAGTTTTATTTGGGTTTGTTCATTAACGAATCGATATTGTATTGTTAACAATATCCTGTCCTATGTTTCTTTTGAATTACCAAAAAATTCCATTTTTTTTTCAATCTCTATAAAATTAAATACTAAACAAACGCATATAATGGGAAGAATAAAATTGAACGGAAGGAAGAAGCATCAGTTTGTTTTGCCACTTCAGTTGATTTCATGATTCTATGGTCAAACCATGTACGATCTTCGGATGTTGGACGATGTATTAATTTAAGTTAATTGGGCCACCTCTGTTGAATTGTTTTTTTTTTCTTATACGTTATACGTTCGATATATAAAGATGCAATATCTAAGAATTGATTGTGAGAATTTACATACTTATATATTGTATGGATATGTATTCGTCAATTTACTTCTTTATTTTCTTTTTTTTTTAAAGATAGTTATTTTAAAATTGGGTACGATAATTGACAGAGTTTAATTGCATATTACAGTAGTAAATAGTAGTAAATAAATAGGTTCAATATCTTAAAGATGATTTAAATTCTTTTATCTGTAAGTTTAGAATTATATTAGCTTCCATATTCTTTTTATAATTCCCAGGAAACTGCTTAAATTGTAAAATGCAATGTTAATTTGTTAAGAATGTTACTTTGTTAGGAAATTGACTAATGACTTCCAGTGATAAAAGTTTTAAAACTTTATTTTATCCTACTCATGATACGAATTTCACAAGTCCTGCCACTGCTACTTATTTCGCACGTCTTTCTTGACATATCGTCGGTTGATAGTCTACCATTAAAAACAATGGATCGTTTATCCATCTGCACAACCCCAAAAAATCGTACTATAAAAATGGGAAATCTCCGACGATCAGAATTCGGTAAAAATCATCACCAAACTGAATTCTGTATTCGCCAATTGATTAAAGAATTTAAAGAGGGCAACGTTATGGCCGAGATAGAGCTTGAACGAAAAATTAATGAAAAATTAATGAAAAATTGGCATCAGTGGATTGTGAATTATAAGATGGTCCGAAGAGGTCATTTGAATTATATTCTGTAATTATTTAAATAAAATAACTAGTTTTTAAATCCAATGTGAAAATGTATTTTTTTTTTATTCCATAAAAATCACATTAAATGTTGCACTCAGCATTTATGTTAACTGTCTTATTAGAAATCCAATCGACGAAAACTGAAACTCTTGTAAAGGCATCAGGTATACCGATAGCGCAATCTACCGTCCCAAATGAAACTATTCCAACTACACATGATTGATCTAAGGTAACAAGAGGACCACCAGAATCACCCTTTGATAATAATTTAAATGTTATGAAAAGGAAAGAAGAATATTATTAGAAAATTTTTAAATTACTTGACAGGCTCCAAAACCAGCAGCCACTAATGTACATAGCACAGTTTCAGATCCATTAAAGCTTTTATTACAATTTGCATTAGATATCGCAGTCAATTGAATTTCTTGTAATTGTTTCGATGCCAATGATATTGATGATGTTTTACCCCAACCAGAAAGTAAAAGTTCTTCACCACCAACAACGTACTTGCAATCGTTGTATTTAATTTCATTTATGGTTCGTCCAAATCTAAAACAATTACTCATTATTAACAATGAGATATCATTTTGGTACAATTCAATATAATTGTCATAGGTAATTATTTCTTTAATATCATATCTTTGACCATTTTGGCAGTTTTCAGAATCTGAAGATCCAGCACAAATTGATAATGAACTCAAATCACTATATCCCAGTATGCAATGAGTGGCTGTTAATACAACTTTTCTACTAATTATTGAACCACCACAATTGTGAGCCCATTTAAATGGGATTTTGCGATTGAAAATTTTATATATAATTTTCAAAAAGCTATTAATATCATCAACCTTTACTTGTAGAGACACTTGATAAGGAAAATTTTCTATATTAGTATCACTACCGCCAACAATTCGATTTTGACAAAATCCTATAGAATTTAATTTATTAAACGCTTTTAGTTTGGTATTTATAAATTAAATTACCATCTTTTATAAAATTTATTATAAATATTAAAAAAATAATTTTTAAATTAAACATTTTAATTTAGACAAACAGAAAATATTGTTGGAAAAATGTTCAACACTGAACGCTTTATATAGAATTTCACAAAATTAAAAATTTAATTTTCATTAAGCATTAATATTTTTTTTTAATACAAAAATCGTGATGATTTTTCATATAAACGGAAAGACTTTTCAGGATTTTAACTATTTAGTCGATTTTTTAAATCGAATTTAATTATTAAAACATGTTAAATAAAGAAAATTAATTGATAATTAAGTATAAATTTGTATTTTATAAAACAAACATACACGAATTACGCTCAAAAAAACGAAGCATATTTAAACTGTCTAGTACAAATTGTATTGGAATCACCAACGTATATATTATAACTCAACATCAGAATTTAGTCCACTTAAAAGTAAAAACACCCCAAATATATGAAGGACCCCAAAATTCTAAAGTACAAAGAGCGCCACAAAGTTTGACTCGGCCTTGATTCCAATCGTTTAAAAAATACGGCTGCAATGTTGTACAAGCAGACATCCGTTGCATGAAACAGTACTTTTAAAACGTTTTAGAACCTTTCAAACCGCGAAATTTGCATGGTAACGTATATGCACAGAAAAAGCCATTTTGAAACATAGTAAAAAATAACCTTTCATTATGCCCTGTGTCAGGTACTACCAGATTTGTACCACATCGCAATAATCGTCAAAGAAAGGTTTCAAGGGAATGGTTGTGTCAGGAATCAAAAGTTATATCGATTTATGCATGTCCGTCCGTCCGTCCGTATACAAGATAACTCAAAAACGCGTTATGGGATTTTGATGAAATTTACAATGTGAGTTGCTTATTCCTTAATTTGGTTTGGTATTTGAGCAAAATCGATCCAGAGGGAGCAAAGTTATAAAGAAAAAACCGGGGTGACCAGAAAGTTTTGTCATTTTTTTGTTTATGGTTTTTCGGATTTAATTGGAAATTTTGTGAATCAATTTTGTGGAAATTAATTGTATAGTTTAACTATATAAATAGACGATACCATGTTAAATTTCAATCAAATCGGTCCAAGGATAAAGGAGAAAAAAAGCGTAAGAGAAAATAACCCTATTTATAAAGTTTTTTTTATGTACTTTAAAAACTAATCCATCGGTTTGAACAAAATTTACAGATTAGACTTATGCTATCAGGGCCTAGGTGACCTGCAAATTGGAAGCAGTTTTGAGAAGAAGGAACAAAGTTATAAAGAAAAAACCTTGAAATAATGTTGGTTTTGGAAGTTTTTCTGTCTCATTTCTACCATAGGTCATCAAAAAATCCGCTATAGGCCGATTTTAAGTAACTATATTTCTTCTTCATTCATTTATCGAAACATTAGTGAAGAACTTCGATAAACTTCAGTTCTTTAAAAGTCTAGTTTGGATCAAATATAACAAGGCAGGTAAATCTAGAAACAGTTTTCCAAATTACATAAGCTTTTTTTGTGACTAAAATGAACAATTTTTTTCAAACGTGTGATAAAATGCGGACATAATAAACTGTATAAAATATGTCAGTATGAATATTTTTTGAAAACCGTCCAAAAAGTAACCTAAACCTTAAATCATAAAGCAGGCGACGAAAATGAATTAAAATTTTGAATATTGAATTTTTGAGACATCAATTTAAAATCTACGAATATTATAATTGTTTGAAAAATAAAATAGAAATCATGAATTATTTTCGAAAATATGAGACGGGACCAAAACAAATTAAAGAATTCCCCGAAGGTTATACAGATCTTATAAAAGATATTACAAGAGAAGTTCTTAAGAAAAAACCTCTTCCAAAAGATCTTTGCAAATTTGTTAGAAACTATTTGAATTCAAGACTTGAACTTGAACTAAAAGAAAAGCATTTTTGTAACGAAATTTTATACATAATTTTATATAAATATTTTTCTATATAATTGTAATTGTTTTTTCAGTACCGCAAATTGTATTGGATGAAATTTTTCATGTCACCTTTATGGTCAGCAATCGTCTTAGAAAGAAATGTATAAATTTGGAAAAGATTAAAAACGCTCAAAACGTAATTCAAGCATGTTTTCGTAAAAGTGTTGAAAATAAATTGAACAATGATTTTACAACAACAACAGACGTATATGAATTTAATGAAACTGAAGTATTATTTGAATTAGCTATTAGCTGTAATTTTCGAGAAGACGAGCTTTTAATAGCAAGAGATGTTTTTCGTGAAGTATTCGATAAGTTTAAAGAGAAACTTTTAAGACTACCCGAAGTAAACATTTTAATTTAACATAATTTAGGATTAATTTAATTGTTACTGCTTTTAGAAAGTTTTCATTTCTGGTGATATAATTGCTCCAAATTTAGTTGATACTATTTCACATTATATAAAATCTACTCCTAGTATGGATCAAATGCAAATGGCCGCAACAAAAATTCAAGTAAGTTTTTATTTAATTACGAGTGGAGGGCAGTTAGATTACATTTTAGCGGATATAAATCTCTTAAGATGTCCTGAGCAACACAGAGAAATATTTCCTTGGTCAAAATACATGGCGAAGACAATTTTTGATGTTTTTGATGTGAAAAACAAAGTCCATCAACAAAAGCATGCTAGTGAAAAAATTGACAAATTCTTAAAGGAAACCTTTACTTTTTATTATCCGATTAAGTTGAATTTTATTTGTTTTTTTTTCTGATAATAAGAAAAATTAATTAAAACAAAATTAGATTACTTCAATACATTCTACAACGAATAGAGTGCTTACATAGCCCCAACAGACCAATGAAAAATATAATTTTAGCCGTTGATTTCTTGAATTTGAAGATGATATCAGAATAATTCTATAATAGTTGCTATACGGTTTAATTTAGCAAAATATTTTGAAAAATTTCATAATATGAATTGGTCTTGTTAAATTTTCTAAAGTTTAGTTACATAATAGAAAATATTATTTGCATAAAATCAAATACATTAATTTATACAAGTTTTAATAAAATTTTGCAAACAAAACAAGCGTTTAGACCGAAATGGAGCCTCAAAACTGTTAAAAAAACCATTCTTAAGAATTTAAACAAACAATCTCCTGGGTGCTTTTGTGTATGGTTCGCTTTAAAATAGTTTTAAGAATTGCTTTTAAAGCTATTAAAAAGCTATTATTAGATATTAGTCTAAAAATAATTAACTGCAAATATGTTCATATTTTCAGACAACATATCGAGGTTATATTGCACGAAAAATCTTTAAGAATATGTATCCAGATATTGTAAGTTCTTAACAATTCATGTTACTATAAATATTTTAAAATCCATAAAATTTGTATATTTATAGTTGCCATTCCCGGGTTACAAGAGACGTAATATACTTGTAAGTAGTTACATCTTTCTTTTTACGAGTATTATATCATTTTAAATTTTTCAATTATTAAATGTAATAATTTTTAGACCGCTGAGACGCTACTAATTTTAAAGGAATTATATGAGGTTATTTTTAAAAATACTTGCTCAATTATAGAAAATATTATAATATTTTAATTTACAGAAAAACTTTCAGCGTCATTCTGCAGACCCATTTAAGGATTTTGTTGAAGCAGCAGAAAGAATTCAGGTTGGAATGTTTTATCATTAAATTAACATTGTTTTTAATTTATTTTAATTACTATAATGATTGTTTTATAAACAATTTATAAACAGTGTTAAATATTTTGTTGAACGTATTAAAATAGTCGTATAATTTATTTTAGGCACTTTATCGAGGCTTTAAGAAACGTAGAGAAATCGAAAACTATAAAAATTGGAAATACGCTCTTCAGGTTTGAATTAAAAGAAATATTTTCTACTTTTTCTTACCACAATAAACGCATTTTGTTTGTCACTTACTCCGGAACAGAACAAAATTTTAACATGAGAAAATACTCTGCTTTGTTGTTGTTTTCAATATTATTCAATATCGTTCTGTTCCGAAGAAATTTGCAACGATAAACACGACCATTAAATTCTTAATATACAAATCGTATTTGGTTCTGAAATTACTTACGATTTTATTAATATTCAAAAATTTTTTTATAATGTTTGTATTTTCATATTTTTAGGAAGAGGCAGCCATAAAAATTCAAGTAATTTTATTTTATTTTTATTCGAAATCAAATGTTTTTATTTTTCTTATATAAAAAGGGTAGTTTCCGGGCTTATAGAGCGAGAAAAGATTCCAAATATGTAAACGGGACCAAAATGAAAATCCATGTAAAAAAATATGTTTCTTGTTTAAAATTTCCTTTAATTGTAATTGTTTTCAGCCAAGTTTAATGAGAAATAATGACAGTTCAACAATACTTCAAGTAAGTCTTAAAACAAACTGGAACGGAATCGTGTAACTCGATTGAGGAGACCAAATCGAATTACACTATTTTATTTCTGATTTTTCACAAATTGATAATTCATTCAAGTCGATTTAATGCGGTAATCTGACCTGAATGAAAATATAAAATTTAGGAAAAAATTTCTAAAGAATTTGGATTCAAATTATGTTTAAAATTTGAATACATTTTTCTACAATATTTAGACGGATATCTGTAATTATCAGAATCGACTGGCTTTACTAAAAGCACTTCGTTCGGGCTTCACACAAAGAGTAAGAATTTTAACAAATATTTTACTTTTATTAATAATAAAGTTTCTTCTTCTTTAGTTAAGCAATGACTATAGCTTCGAGGTAATTGCAAGTTTTTAAGTTTCAATTAAATTATATCACGTATCAATTCTTATTAGATCGAAATAGAAAAACTGAAAGAACTTGAAAAATCCATGATAAATGCAGCCACAAAAATTCAAGTAAGTCATAAATCAGGATTATAGCCTGTTTTTTAAATAAAACCAAATATTTCGTTATACAATTTCTTTTTTGCCTATTTCAACTTTCTAATCAATTTTTTGACTTAGAATTAGGTTTCGAATCTTCTTTTTCATTTTCTTCGCGTACACCAAACCTCCAAGTTCTCCAGGTTTCAGAGATAACATAAAATAAAATAACATAACTTGGTTCCTTGCAATTGCAAGGAGCATTAAAAACCTGCTTATTGTTTTCAGTTTCTCCCCATTTCGACGCATTATGAGTTGAACGTTTTGTCTAAGCAAAACCTAAACCTGCAACAAAGTCTTAAGTTACAGTTTTTAATAACTATTAGCTGATTTTTTTTATTGGTTAACCGAAAAAAAAATTCGTTTAAACTGTGTAAATCGGCCGATTAAGTTAAACTGAATTTTAACCGGGTTGCACGGGTTAAACTCGAACTGTAAAACCCAAAATTTGTTAATCCTAAAGTTAAATGTCCGTTATAGTTTAAACGTTCACTGTAAAACTGGGCATAAATCTTACAACTACATATATATGCTTAGCAAATGTAACTTACTCAAACGCCTCTAACAGAATACTTTTGCTGAAAAAATTTGGAAAATTAAATTGATAAGATTCTCGACATTTACGTTTTCGAATTCATCCAATTCTCGAAAATTTTTTAACTATAGTTAAGCAGAAATTTTTTTAAATACATTTTTCCATTTAGAGTACTTTTAGAGAATATAAAAGACGAAAGATTGAAGCCGCAAATAAAGAAAAAGCTGCTATTAAAATCCAAGTAAATATATAAACTTTTTTTTAGAATAATTTTCGTTTAAAATATTGAAATTACAGTCGGCTTGGAAAGAATTACAAATTAAAAGAAATGAAAAAGCTCAAGTCATTGAAGCTGCAGCTATAATTCAAGTAAATAATTTTGTTTTAAAGCAAATAATATGCATATAGATAAAATATTTTGTAGGCAGCATTTAAAGCGAAAAGAGTTCGCAAAGAATTAAATGCCCAAACTGATGAGAATGAGAAAAACTACTTGGCGGCACAAATAATTCAGGCAATTTTTCTTTAATAATATTACATTAATTCGGTTTGTGCGAGTATGTATTCTTTTTATTATCATTAGGCTGCATTTAGAGGTTATAAAGTTCGCAAGGAGTTAAAAATTCGAAACCATATTGAAGTTTGAAAATTTGAAATTTGCTTAAATATTGGAAATTTGTAATACAGTACTTTTTTCCAGGTAATCTCTGATCCGGAAACAGAACCTGAAATGAATTTAGCAGCACTGAAAATCCAGGTATAAGTTTGAGATATAGAATTGGTATAAATAGAAAATTTTTAAGGGTTTCTCAATAAGAGCATTTACTTTTTTTGCGTAAACTGAAGTATGAGTATATCTCGGGTATTCTTGGTCCTACAGATATAACCCATACCTTGTTCGACGGGGAACTTAATAATGAATTAAAGGGTACTATCCACAAAAAGTACATGATTTGAATTTTGTTGACATTTTGTCAACGGTAATCACTCAAAACAAAGACAACTGTAATTAATAGGACTTGATTATTTTTGCGAAGATTTTTCGCAAGTTTGACAGCTCATTCTGATTGGTCAGGGAAAACTTAAAATAATCTGCACCCGTTACAACGTTTCCCGAATATAATTTTTAATTTTTTCATTTTAGCATTTTAAAACAAAGCATTTTAAATTAAAAATTTCACTAATTCCCTTCTTTCCTGGCATTTTATACAATTTCATAGTTTTTGGTATTCACTTCCAAAAAGATAACTCGTTAAAATAAATTCATAATCGCATCTGTCTAAAATTAAAAATTTATCTTCCCAAGTTTGCGATAATCAGCTCCAGGGCATGTTTATTTTTGACATAAGCTTCGCAAATCTGAGAAATCTTTTAAGCATTTTGATTGGTTCAACGAATTGTCAAAAATAATCAAATAATTTCGCAAGTTTGCAAACTAACGCGTGACAAGCCCTAATAATAGACTTGCAATGTGTCTATATGACAGCTGTCAACATTTTAGTGGTGCCAATTGAATGAAATAAAAATGGTGCTCTATTTAACTCCTGTGTTCTTATTAGGACACCCTATTTAAATCTTTCTAATCAAATTTTGTACATTTTTTTTTTTTGAATAATTAGGCTGCATTTAGAGGTTATAAAATTCGTAAAGATTTGGCTAAATAGCATGTGATTAACTATTGAGATTGAAGCATATATTTTTGATTATTTTCAAATAATTATTTATTTTATCAATTAGTAAACTTATATTTGAATTGAAATTAGATTTTGTTTTGAATAGAAATTTATAAATTTAGAAAAAAAAAAAAATAAATAATTAAAAACTCCACGGATGTTATTTTGTCATTTATCAATTTCTTATTTTCCATTTTCTAACAAGTCAATCCTCCCTAAACATGTCAATGGAAATTAATTGCAGGACTAATGAATAAAACCCTTGCAACCCTTTTACATTGTCTTGATTTTATGGATTCACACAATTTAACATTTTTTATATGGTGGGTTTGAATGTAATACCAAAAAAGTGACATAAATTATTATATGCTTCTAATATGTATATACATTTTCATTCGTAAGGGCATAAGTTAATATATTCGCATAGTACTTATGTTCAACATATCCTTAAGACTGGGGTAATTAAGCATAGCAAGTATTTAAGCAGTCACAAGAACAATAAGAACATATGTACTATCTTCAACAAATTAATATGTATTTTTTAATAATGCGCACATTGCATTAGGATTAGACTATCTTCGTTTTACTTTTGAGATCAAAAACTATATTTGAGGATAGTATTGCATTTTAAATCATTCTCATTAATGATATTACAATTTGTCGTTGTTTTATAAAAGATGATAAAAGTTTTTAAAAAATTGTAACAGCAAATATTGTGACCTTTTACAACAGCGCAACACCCTTTAATAATTACAATTTTACTACCGTTTAAATGTTTTTTTTTTTGTTTTGCTTGGCTCAGAGGCTCTGGGTCTGACTCGTAGAACTGAAGACTGAATCTGATCTTTAGACAACAAAAAAAAGTGATCAAATTCGCTCTCCCTCTTTGCGTAAAACAAGAAAATTATTTTTAGGCTTGAATTGCTTTTTGTCAGAAAAATCCTCCTTCGCGTGTATCCCGGTATTTTATTTTACAGAAGAACTGGGAAGAAATTTCTACGCGACTACAAAAAATCTTTAGTAATGTAAATTTTTTTATTGGAGAGGAAATTACTTATTTGGGTTTTTTTTAGTGTAAGTTAAAAAGTTTATAAAATTGATTGTGAAGTTTTGACGTGAAAAAATCTAATTTGAATTTAAGTAAAATGTTGTGGCTCAAGAAATGAAGAGGTTTGGGCTGGGGTTTCGTCCGCTTGTTTATGAAAAAAGCAGCCGAAAATGTGGACAATTTTCAAAGCGGCATACCACTGTACCGTTTACTGACAGAGCAACGTACCACTACAACTGGAAACCCACTATATTCGGAATATATATATTGCCACTATCTTACGTTTTAGTTCCTACGAATTTTTAACAACCGAAAATTTTATCGCTATAAGAAAAATATGTACACACACCTAATTCTGTTTTTACACGAACTTTTTTTCCACGATTTTGATTTAACACGAGTAAGAAAAATTATTTCATTTTCTTTTTACACGATTTGGTTCTTTGCATATAGTTTATTGAATTTGTTTGCAAATCTCGTTTTATAAGATTCTAAGGTAACGTGATTTGAACATACGTATAGAAGTTTCAATAGTGGTTTTGCACTATAGCTTGTTTAGTTCTGGAAAGAATCATTTAACTTTTGAAATGATTGTACAGAATTCTACTTTTACATGAATTTTTTTACACGTATTCTTCGAAAACGTATTTGCCGTTTTAAAACAGATTTGGGTGTAGTTGGTTTGTTACTGTTAAACATATCGTGGACGTTTACTTCAATAATAAAAATCTAAAATGAAACGAAAAAAACTTCCAGTCTTATTCAATAGCATATATGAAAATATCGAGGCCTAATATAAAGGCTTAATAAAAGTAATGCTTTGTTTATTTGCTCATTTACTTCGTTTACATGGCAACTTGAAAATTGATTTAAGATCGACTTGAAATTCAAGCCGCGTTCTTTGGATTTTTTCGTATTTAGTTCAAAAGTTTAGTTGTGAAGTAAATTAATTATGTTGGTTGGCTACATAAATAAGCGACACTATGCTTAACTTAGATAAAATCTGTTCAAAAGGAAATATTTATAGGGAAAACAAAAGTTTTGCTTAGTTTTTCAGATCCACTTAAGAAACTCACATCCCGGTTTGAATAAAATTGGCAGAACATATTTATGCTATTCAGAATGAAGTTATCTTTAAATTAGGGCAAATTTGAAGAAAAAATGCAGAAAATACACTCACATAATATTAGTTTTGATTGTTTTTTTTTTAAAGAATTAATTCATTGTTTCCATACGAATCCCATTTCTTTCATACGGCATTAAAAAATTGTCTACAGGCCGATTTAAGCTTCCATATATGTATTGTAAATTATTTTTTGCTTATACCATGTTTCCATCTCCCTGAAATCTCGAAATTTCGACAAAGAGAATTCAAAGTGTTTCCATCTCCCTACGAGATTTCATTTGACGTTTCCAATTTTGAAAGCTAGAAAAAAAAATGAATTTTTAATGGAAAGATTCCAAAAAATAATTCTTTTAGAGCATATTGAAAAAATTTATATATATTTTTGTGTCAAAGGAGACAAAATTCATGTTTGTTTAAATATTACAAAAAAAAACCAAATCCAAATACAGGAAAAAGGCGCGCAATTCAAATTATTGGAAAGGGTCGTTCTTTTGCCAATTTTTATACAGGCTGAATAGCGCGGAATAAGTTTGCAGGGTTGAAACAAAAATTTTAAGTGATTTTGAAGGAGATTACAACAAAATCTCATTGAAATATCGAGATTTTGAAATCCTCTATTTGTATGGGAAATCTAGTAGATTTGGTGTAGATTTGGCGAAATCTAGCAAAATCTCGAGATTTGAAGGAAATGGAAACATAGTATTATACTCGATTTAAAATTTTCAAGTCGATCCGTGTTCACATGCACGATTTTTGGATTAAAGTATATACTTCAAATCGGTCATGTAAACGAAGTACATGATATAATATCCATATATATGAGATGGTGTAGTACTTATTTACCATATAAAAATAACTCGGAGGGAAAACTTCCGCTTTAAGCAATGGTAAAGCGAGAACTGTCGATTCTATTTGTTTTTAGTTATTTCTTTGCTTTCTCTGATATGTCAATTCATGGATCAAACCATCTCAGAATGTGTTGTAAGTATACTTCTCGATACGATAATTTTTATGCCCTATGGTAGGTACTACCAGAGGGCATATTAGTTTTGTTACTAAGTGTGTAACGCATAGAAATAATCATCGCAGAAAAATTTCAAGGGTATGGTTGTGCAGGAAATCAAAAGTTATATCGATTTATGCATGTCCGTCCGTCCGTCCGTCCGTCTGTGGACAAGATAACCCAAAAACGCGTTATCCGATTTTGTTGAAATTTATAATGTAAGTTGCTTATTCCTTAACTGCGTTTGGTATTGCATTTCAGCAAAATCGACTGAAGGGGAGGGAAGTTATTAAGCAAAAACCATTGTGACCAGAAAGTTTTGTCTTTTTTTTATATAGTTTTTCGGATTTAACTGGAAAATTTGTGAATCAATTTTGTTTAAATTAATTATATTGGTTAAATACGTAAATAGACGATGCCAAGTTAAATTTCAGCAAAATCGGTCCAAGGATAGTGGAGAAAGAAATAATCCTAGGAGAAAATAAGTTTGTCCATAAAGTTTTTTTGATGTACTTTAAAAACTAACATACTGATTTAAATAAAATTTGCGGTTTGGATTTATCCTATTAGGGCCTAGACTACCTGCGAATTAGAGGAAATTTTGAAAAGAGGAAACAAAGTTATGAAGAAAAAACCTTGAAATACTGTTGGATTTGATTGTTTTTCTGCCCCATTTCTACCATAGGGCATCAAAAAATCAGCTATAGGCCGATTTTAAGTTACTATATGTTTAAAAATAACTTTCGCTTTTACATATGTGGCAAAAGTTTCATTCAATCATAATTCGTAGAAACAGAAATGAAAAATTGTGGAATAAAACAATATTGTTCAAAACGTTGAATTGGTTGGTTTGAGGCTCCATTGGTAAGCGGTTGCCGACATCCCGCTCTAATTGTCGGATGGCAAATTCTAAAATCTAAAAGCAAAAAAATAAAAATTTGACTCGCATAACAAACAAACAATCAAACAAATAAAATAACAAACCTAGAAACGCTCAAGAAGGAAGGAATACATGTTGGTGGAGTTTCCTCTCCCCCTCTTACATACAAGAATTAAAACACCTGTGTGTAAGGGGAGGAGAGGAGAGACCCCTCCATATCCATACCAATCGTGCGGGGGGAATCCCGGCGGTTCTTTGATGGAGAGGAGGGGCACCGATATGTTCTCCCCGCCAACCTCGAACTGTAAATTCGAGTTTGTTGGCGGGGAGGTTTGGGCTGGGGTTTATGCTTGTTTCTCCAATTTGGAGCGGTTTTCAAATCATCCTTTTTGCTTGCCGCTTGCCTCGCTAAATTTTTTTGGCTAACGTATTTAAAAATAAACCAATTCCTGAAAGTTTTTGAAGATGTCTAAAGGGTCAAAATCATTTTTAGATTCATATGCAATTCTATAAGGATGATGTTACATAGCATAGGAATATTATATTATTGTTATTTTCTCAAATGAAGGTCAGTTAAATTTTATATGCCAATAAAATTCCGTAGGAGGCCTCATCATGGCAACATTTAAATAATCACAGTATTGAGGTAACATAAATGTCCCACATTTGGAATTCATAAGATTCAGTTTACTTTTCATATTTTTTTTTTTTTGTTGAATAATTTTCCTTTTTCAAAAATCCGTACATGCTCTTCTTTTGCGTCCATAAAAGTCTGATGATAGAATCATATTTTAAATAAATTTTCATCTCGAATTTGAAGAAAAATTTAATAATATGGATCATAAAGTAAGTTGAATTTTTATGTTTTATGTATTTTGAAAAGAAAAAGGAAAAAAAAAAGAAAATTCTAATGATTGAAATGGATCTCCTGAAGACTTGTTCATACCAAGAAAATTATGAATGTCTATATGAGCGCCCTTTACATTATGATGACAATTCAGGGTACACATGCTATCAAAAATTCCATTCCAATGAGGGATGAAATGACTTATAGAGGATATTCTGGGGTGGAATATTAAAATTTCAATATATGTATATACATATGTAATCTGAATGATTTCTTTTTATGGAAAAATAAATACGGAATTCAAATCTTTGACCGCCCTAAACTATAAATCCATTGGCCTGGACCGTGATTTAATTAATCTCTAATCTGAAAAAAGGAATGAAGAGGCTGCCTCAACTTATATAGTATTTATATTATTAACTCTTAAAATTGAAATTACCTTTATTAGGGAATCGTTTCATTATCGACGGGATATTTGAACTCCCGTGGGGATTACCAAGTTTTCCAATTGTGAAAATTCTTTTTTTGAATTCTTTTTTGGGGTTAGAACAAATGTGAAATTATTGAAATGGTTTTGTTGGTTAACTTTCTCATATATTCTTCCAGTTATGGCTTAATTTTATTGCAAGTCAGGTAGACTAAATTTTAATGTCACAATGGGTTGACACCGATGTGCATAAGGGGTTCTAATTTAATGGTTCCAGTTTTGTTTCCACCTGTTTATTTAGCTACCTAAAATCATTATTACTATATTCAGAGTGTTATGGCCTGGAATAGTCTAAACCCGAAATTCTATTGATACGTCGTTGTATGTTAGACGATTTCTCGTTATTTAAGACAATGCTGAAATTGAAGGCGATTTTTGCTATGGCGGTCCTCATACCATTCCCACACATTCGGCATGTCGGACTAAATTTCTATAAAATGTAAAACAGCGAACAAGCACGCATGAATAAGTTACAATTTAATAAGTTTAGTGTTATTTGGGAATATTTTAAAAATATCTTCTGTGGCAGTTACTTCTGGTACCCAACTCAATATTTACAATACACCTTAAAGGATCACATAACCTTAGCAAAATGATGACATTCATTAACATTTTCTTACCTAACTTATGTTTCAGGACGATTTTTTTATTTTAAATAGGAATTATTAGTACCTAAAATTCGTATCAGGTTAGACTGAAAGATATGACGTAAAGAAATAGGTTTATTTAATTTTCTATTAAAAAAAAATTTTTCTAGAAATTCTCTCTTCGCCATTTTCATATTGGATTTGTTCATGAAAATGGAGCGGTAAAGAGAAAATTGCTTTCGGAAATTTAACCGGAATAATAAAAGTGGCCTGCAGGTATGCAATTCATTTGGGGTAAAGATGAATTTCACATAGAAAATCGTTGATTTCAGAGCCATTCAAAGGTCCATTTTAAAGATTTAAACTTTAGCGTTAATTTTCTGTTAATTAACTTCCTTAAATATAAAAAAATTTAGATTTTAAAAATATTCAGCATAACAATTTATATTTTCACAACTAGATGGTACGTACAAAAAGTTATTGAAGACACAAACCACAACGTTCCCCTCCTTATAGATACTGTCAAACTATATAAGCTATAACAGAGATGGAAACCAAGACTTTTTTACAATTGGTTCGGTTTTGGTTTAATCATAAACCTTCTTTTTGGTTTTTGGTTTGGTTTTGGTTTCTAAATATTTCAAAATTTGGTTTTGGTTTGGTTCTGGTTTAAAGACTACATAATTTTTGGTTTTGGTTTTGGTTTGGTTTTGGTTTTGGTTCTGAACTAATATGTCTTTTTTCTTAGTCGTTGTGACAGAAACGAAGGAAGCCAATGTAGATTTGCTTGGCAAATTTTTTCAGCTGTTTTATTTGTTCAATTATGTCATAGGATTCGGAGTGCTTTTTTTAAGATGCCGCATTAAATTTTCTGGGTGATTATTTGTCATAACAATGCAGCATTCATTGTACTTACTGCTATTTGTTATTGAATCACAAACAAATTTTTCAAAAACCGGGTAATTTGTATTTTTGTTGCCTGACATTGTCTTTTGGGTAATACTAAAAAAGTTATTATTAAACTCAAAAATATACATATTCTTCCTTCTTGTGTTTGTTTCTGTTTTTATTTTAATTATGATTTCACTAAATAAAAAACTATGTCGTGTTTGATTACTAGTTAAAAAAAAATTTGAATACTGGCAAACTGTTGAATGTTGATTAACCATCGTTTTTATAAGAAAATGTAGTAGACTTTTTCAGTTTTTTTTAAAGGAAAATGTAAATTATAGGACAATTTTTTCTGTTGAACCGAACCATAAACCAATAGAAAAATTTCGGTTTATGGTTCGGTCCAAGTATTAATTTTAAAACTGGTTTGGTTTTGGTTTGGTTCGGAAAATTTCGATGGCTCAGTGGTTTTGGTTCGGTTCAAAGTGGTTCAAAGAAACCGGTTTGCATCTCTGCATTCGTCGTAGTTTGGAATAGCCCAGATTAATTAACTTCCTTATATATAAAAAAATGTAGATTTTAAAAATATTCAGTATAAAAATTTTTATTTTCACAACTAGATGGTAATGTACAAAAAGTTATTGAAGACACAAACCACAACGTTTCCCTAATAGATACTGTCAAACTTATAATGTCCATATTTCGAATTTTGCTACATAAGAATCATACTGAATATCAGGAATGTCATGCGGTCCTAATAAAATAATATTTTTTTTTCGATAACTGGTAAAAGTTTAATAATTTAAATTTTTGTGTACTAAAATTATTTTAAAATAATTGTGTAAAAAAAAAGTTGAGAACCATTGTGGTTTTGACATTTCTGCTATTGTCAAAATTTTAATGATGTGTTGTTTACGTGCTTAAGTTTTACAACAAAACTGGGTGAAATATTGAATTTAAAAATAATTTAAAATGTCTTTATCTCTATTGAATATAAATGTTGATGCATTATTCGAACAGCATAATGTCGCAGAAATTGATCAAATTCAAAAGAAACTTCAAACCGAAGTTGAAAGAAAACGTGAAGATTTACGAACAATGGTCGGGTTAGTAAAATATTTTCAATTCATATGTATTATTCCTATAAGAAAATCATAAAATATAATATTTATTTTAGAGAACGTTATCGTGATCTACTAAAAGCAGCGGATACTATTGCCACAATGAAAGATACCTCCAGTTCTGTAATAGAAGAAATCGAAATCATTACAACAAATTGTCGAAGTCTAAATGAAAGGCAATTGATTGGATTTAAAACGCATCCACAATATTTATCATTACCAAATCGACAACTGAATATTTATTTCAGTACTGTTGTTCAAATAAAATTACTAACAAATTTACCAGAAATGATTTGGACACAAATTGATAATGAAAAATTCTCGATTGCAACACAATTGTTCATTTTATCCAGACATATTAGTACCGGACTTCAATTAGATGTTAACA
Source organism: Xylophagus ater (assembly GCA_963422695.1). Classification (NCBI taxonomy): domain Eukaryota; kingdom Metazoa; phylum Arthropoda; class Insecta; order Diptera; family Xylophagidae; genus Xylophagus; species Xylophagus ater. The sequence goes on along the minus strand of OY730485.1, from coordinate 9,625,902 downwards.
GCAGTTTGATGCAACATTTTCCGGTTGCTAAAAAATATTGGTCAATTTTAAATCCGTTTTTCTTTACAATTAAACAGAATTGTTTAACAGTTTTGGAAAGAGAAAATTTAACATCAGAAGCTGCAGCTGACTGCCTCTTAAGCTTATTTCTTTTGGATAAGTGTTCATTTGATGTTATTTTGAATACATTCGTTCAACTTCGAGGAAAAGCATTTCTATCTGCTTTGACAAATGAATATGCTGGACAAAGAAGGGTTAAAGAAAGAATTCTAAGTAGTTTGAAAGTTTTAAATTCAACAGTCGCTTTAATTTATGATTGTTTCATTGGTAAATTTTATTTAATTCCTCTAACACCAGTGTTTGTTATTAACAAAACCAAAACTTTCTAGGAAATGAAACGTCGAAAGCGGTAATAATTGAAGAATTAGAAAAAATATCGAATTCTAATGCACCACCAACAATATCTTTAATGAACTTAGATGATTCTGATTTGGTACAAACGTTACCTGATATTATAGCTAAATTTAAGTAAGACAATTATTTGCCAGAATCTTTGTAAATTTACTTTATCCAATATTATTTTTCTAGGCCAACTTTTGAAGCAACTTCATTGTCATCGGATACATTAAAATCTGCATTAGGGAAGTGGTTAGACAATATTTCGAAAGTTGCTTCAGTTCAACTTAAACACTTATTTGAATTAGTTTCTTCAATGAAAACTATTCAAGAAATTAAGAAAGAATCACAATCAACTGAAAAATCAATCAATTGGAATGAAATGTGTGAAAAACTATTTTTACCTGTGACGTTAGACTTCTATCAATTTAAATATCAACCGTTAATAAATGAACGAATTCGTGATATTATTCAGCATTCGTGGTTGACTTCTCTTTCGGAAACTGTTGATGATATTTCTAAGTTATTGAAAATATCTGATAAAAATGATTTATTAAATTTGTGGGCTGAAGATGAAGCTGATATTCCGTCAGGACTTAAAGAAGCATCTCAACAAGATAAAAAACTAAATAGATTATTAATGAAATCGAAAGGTTATAGTCAGGAAATTGTTGAAATATGTACAAAATTTGACAATCGGCTGGGAACAATATTTTCAGAAATTAATGTTGTTCTCAATGAAAACGATGGTAAAATTGAAGAAAAACAAATACTTATCGATTTCCTAAAAGATATAAGTCAAGAACAAATTTCGAATTTAATAACCGAAATAAAAAGTTTCAATTATGAAAGGAATAATGAAAATATTATTTTATTAGCTCGTGTATTAATTTCGTTAATAGAAATGTGTCCGAATTTAAAATTATGCTTATCACACACATACATGGCATCAAGTTGGGACCAAATATCGAATGATACACGAATATTTGATAAATGGAATCGTGTTTGCAGTTTACTTGAAGAAGAATCATTCATTTTATGGAAACAATTTTGTGAAGTATTTCTTAAGGATTATACTATTAAAGATTTCATGAACGAATCAATTGGTTATGATGCCATCCTTAAAGATTTTGTGGTTTAAATTTTATTTTCTCTAATAAAATGATTTTTATTAAAATTAAAATTATATTTTCAGAATTGGGATACAATAACTATTGAAGAGAATGATGAACAAGATAATCCAATTCAGTCGACCATTAAAATTCCATCTCAAACACGAATATCTCTTCAAATATATTTATTCAAATTAATCGATTCACTCAATCATTATGTTCCACAAACACTTCCGCGCAAAGTATTACAATATCTTGTGGGACATTTAATCGAAACTTTATTACAACTTTATAAAAATCTAATCAATAATGAATTTATTACATCAAATCAAAATATATCTTTACAATTGTATTTTGATTTGAAATTTTTACAATTGCTATTTGTCGCAAGAGATGATAAACGAATTCAGGATGAATTTCAAAAGTTAACAAATACGTTAAAGAATAATGTTGATCCATTTGATTTTGAATTATTTCATTCATATTTAAATAATAATGTTAAGAAATGTGCACAACGAATGCGACATGAACTTGGTGTGTTATTACCGTTTCCTGAAAATATCGGAATTCTAGCAGAAATGAAACAATTAGGTCAAGATCGTGATCCGAATGTTCTGTGTTTATGTTCGAATGGTGCATCTTCAGCTTGGTTCCCATTATTACCGATTATTGTGCCGGGTAATAAAACAACAGCTCCGCGTATGATTGATAGCGAAAAGGTATGTGAAAATGATTCCTTTTTTCCTTTTTATTTTTTCTTTTTTTTTTTTTTTTTTCTTATTAAATTTTATTTATTTATAATTCGATTTTATTGTAGGCCAACATATTAAGAACTTTATAAGTAAATATTCTAAATGGTTTGATTTTTTGTTGTGTTTGTTTCGGATTTAATTAAATACTTTAGCTTTTTCTTGTGTTTCGAAAATAATTTCTAATTTCTTGGTTTGGTTTTAAACTACCTTTTTTTTCAAAAGTTTTCCGTTATTTGGTTATTTTCAATGGACTTAGTTCAACTAGAAAAGAGTTTCTTCTTAAAAACTGCAGTTTTTTTATAAATTTTTCTAAATATTTCATTCGATTGTTTGCTGTGGTTTTCTTAATATGTTTTTTTTTTTCTTTAATTTTTCAATACTCTAGAATAATAATTAATTAATTTTTTTTGTTTGTATTTAAAATCAGATATCTTTGATGAAACCTAAAAAGCCGGACACAATTAAACTAACGACTGCTCAACAGGCAGCCCAAAATTATGCCAGCAATGTTAAATCTGGAGCAGCAGCTTTTTTTGGTGCAATGTCACAAGATTGGTTTAAATAAATTCACGAAATATTTTTCCAAATATTTTATAGTTTTCAATTATTTTTATTTTCAAAGTTTAAAAATTCCAAACATTTTGTTTTTTTTTTTTTTTGTTTTTGTTTTTTTAAATTTAAAAGAAGTATCACATCATTCACATCATTCAAATTAATAATATTGTTTCAAAATATGAATTCAGGTTATTTTTTTCCACCTAAAATTATATTTATAAAAAAAAAATTATATTTTTATACTTTTTAGAGAAACAAAGTCAAAACCTTTTTTTCCACCTTTGGCGGTATCCACTTTTGCACCGCCAGCAGCTGGTGCTCCCGGCTCTCCTGCAGCTCCAGGCGCTGGTGCAGATTTAGTCCCAGCTTTACCGCCACCTTTTTTCTAAATTCAATAATAATTTTTTATTATTTTTTTTTGTTTTTATAAATAAACACATATTATTTTTAGAAATGAATTCAAACAAAGTTCTAACAAGATAATTTATTTTGGAAGAACGAAATTTAAAATATAAAAATCTAAAATTAAAAAGGTAAACGCCCTTAAAATCTTTTCTTATGTGTTGAATTAAAATAAAAATTTCTTAATTTATTTAAATTGTATCTAATTTGAAATACAATAAGAACTCAATTTGTATAAAATTTGGAGGAAATTTCGCGCAAAAAAAGAAAATATAAGAAAAATGAAAAGATTTTAATTAATTCAAACTCACATCTCCTCCACCACCTCCTGCTCCACCGGCACCTGCACCGCCTTTACCTTTACCTTTACCCATTTTTTTTTTATTTAATTAAAAATAAATTTCACTTTCAATTAATTATTCTTCAAGCACTATTTAATAAAATCAGAACTGAACTCTTTGATTGCTTTCGTAAGAATGATTGTGGTTTTGATAAATACTTTCTTTTCGTCCAGAATTTGAATGTTATTTTTTTCTTTAAGTGTTAAATTTTAGAAAAAAGTAAAAAAATAAACACGATATTATTAGTATTAGTATTTGTTATTAAGTTCCTTCTATTTTTTTTTTTGTTTATGTACATATATTTTATCGTATGAACATTGAATGTATATAAACTCAACTTGGCAGTGACTTTATTACAATTTAAATTGTGGCGAGCAAAAAATAGATGTCCATTGCCAAAATGGAACCTAAAAATAATCATCAGAATTTGTGATGTTTTCGTATTCGTTGTTTACAATTCAAGTTTTCTTTTTAAAACGATATTTATTTAAAACTTTTATCAGAAATTTTGTTCTTTTTTTTGTAAACATAATTTTATTTTATCAAATTTGATATGTTAATGAAATTATGACTTTTGTTACTCAACCAGAAACTTTAGAGAACATTTAATTAGGAATTTATGGGAGAATTGGGTAATATTTGTATTTTAGTTGGATATGAATTGTATCTTTACCATCTAAATGGTTAAAATCATTATAGTTCGTCTGAGATTTACACTGTATTTTTTGATTCGGTTTCCATTTAATATGGGCAATGATGAAAATGTAACTAAAGCCAGCTAAAGACCTTCAGATAAATCTGTGTGATTTGTCTGAACAGATTTGTCTGTCAGATAAATTGTTTTGCGGTTCAGCCTACACACTTTCAGACAAATCTGTGCGATTTATCTGTACAGACAAATCTGAACAGACAAATCGTATAGTGTGGAGGCAAAAACTGTACAATTTTTGGTCTGTTCAGACAGTCGGAAATAAAATGAAAATATCTATTGACAAAATTGTACAGATTTGTCTGAACAGAAACATCGTAGTATGTATAGGCAAAAAGTTTTGCTACAGTGTCGCTTGTGTCAACTTCTTTCCAATTCGTGTCACCGTTTATCGAAAATCCATGGCAAACGAACAACGTGAGTGGACGGAACAAATCTGTACAGACAAATCGCATAGATTTATCTGAAGGTGTGTAGCGATCTGTACGATTTATCCGACAAACAAATCTGTACAGACAAATCGCACAGATTTATCTGTGCAATTTTTGCCTCCACACTTTACGATTTGTCTGTACAGATAGGTCTCTACAGACAAATCTCACAGATTTATCTGAAGTGGGCTTAACTTTAGATATTATTGTTGATGTTTTTGAATCTTTTTAGAGGGATTGTTTTATACAGAGTTGAAATAATTTGCTCGAACTTATTATCATGTAAATCGAGGGATGTTCGTATAGTGAAACCTAAACGAAAATAATTTTCTAGATTCGAAAAGCATATTTGTGGTGTGCTTAATTCGGTTGAAAATTGCAGGAAAAAAAACAGTGATAGGTGTAATGGATGGCAATTGCAAATGCATATAGAATTCTTAAGATTAAAAGCTATTTTTAGTATGTTTTACATCCGACATCTACGAGATAAAGAAGAGTTTATGTAAATTTATGTTCGTTTCTTTGATAAAAGCTTTTATGAAATTTTCACAAATAATATCGAAAGAAAGCTTCTTTCTCCGAAGAATTATGGTTTCCTATTTAAATTTATACATTTATTAAAATATTTAATATTATTAATTTATAATGGTGTATGTGTTTATATCATAATTTTATTTCGGGACACAATAATTGAAAGGAAATACAAAGCACAAACTAGGATTTTTGTAAAACCTAAAAAAAATGTTGCTGCCAAAGTTACAGTCAAAAGTTGTTTACAACAACTCCCGGTGCCTCTCACATCACTAAAGCCCAATTTTAATGTAAATTTGTCTAACAAAATTCTGAGGCAAATAAAAATCTATTTCCTAGAAAATTTCTTTCATATAACAAAATGCCAAAATTTCTAATAAAATATATATATACAATATAATAGGAAATGATCGAAAATAAGCATGTATTATTGAGACTATTTCCATCTGATCGTAAGTTTACCGTAACGCAAGCAAATAACTATGTAATTTATGAAAATCTCCATCCTACTAAATCGGGCCACATTTTTACCCGGCACACCGACCAATTAGCAATATTTTGAATCACGTTTGAATTTAAACAGCATAAGATTTTTCTATACATTTAAAGTCTTTTTCACCTATTTTTCGAAAGGAACAAAACTTTTCTCACGTACTACATGGTTGTCTAAGCACCACAATTTATATAATCGTTGACACATTTGTGAAGAAAATCTGAAAATTGTTTCTACCACTTCCTGCTCGTTACTTTTGAACGATTTGCGGAAGTAACTATACGTATGGAATTTGATTTTCTTTTTCTTTTTGGTAGCTAAAATTGATAGAACAAAATCTTGTACATATAATACCTGAAACTCAAAAAAAAAAAAAAAAATTTGAATATGAATTTTTGGTGTATATTTAAATTAAAAATTATAGTTCATAATATGTACGTGTTTTCCAAATATTCAAATTGGAAACTTCAAAATTATTCACTTATTATTCAACAAAACGTTTTAACATAAATCATGTAATATTACGTGTAGATTTTTCTACCATGTTCTATAAATTTTATTTTCAAAATGTATTTTCTTATAATGATCAAATCAATCCCATATATCATCGATCCATAATTTTAATGTATTTATAATACGTCTCGAATTTAACTTTTAGTTTGGTTAGTTTCAAATTATAAAAGACAACGTATGAAATGTTATCTATAAATTAGAATTGATGTGAACAAATTCTACTAACAGGGTTCTTCAATACAAAATATTGTATTTCCCCCAATATAGTATGGTATAACCAAATCTTGAGAATATAAACAGCTAACATTTCCTTTAGGCGATCTTTGGGATAACAGATGGAGTATAAAATCGTTGAAAACATATATCTAAATCACAAATATTAAAATGAAAACGTTTATTTCATATGGAAATATTGTATTTCGTTCGTTTTTTCTTTATTAAATAACTAGAGACAGTTGTCCGGAATGCATAATTCGAAAAAGTCTGCTAAGGTTTCTTTAGCAAATTTCATTAGAATAACTTAAAAAGGTATTAAAAATCCTACCTCAATAAAATATGAAATTCCAATTATACTGGCATAGAGCTCCTTTTTATAATAAGGCCTACATAGAAAATTTTTAAATTTTTTTTAGTTTTAGGATTTTTTGAATCTTGTAGCTACGATCATCGAAATAACGTGTGGATTGTGTTTCAAAAAGGCCAGTTCAACAAACATCCGATATTTCCATTTTATAGTTAAATGAAAAGTAAATAGCTCACCAAAAATAATTTTGTATTTGCCCTGTGATATCATTTTATTGATGAATGGCGAATGGCGAATGGCGAATGGTGGGTGGGCCCAATAAAAATATGAAACCCTTAAAATATGAATTTTTAAATTTTTTGCCAGATCAAAGAATAAACTTTAGCACTTATATGGAATGTGAATGTAATTGCCTGGTTACTCTAAGCTAAATTATAAAATTGTAACTAAGAAAAAAATTCTATTTCATAGTTTTGTTCACTTTGCCGGAAAAATTAATTTTAAATCAGGTTGTGAAAAATTTCAGAGATAAATCTGATATTTAGTCTACTGACGTATTTAGTATTTGTACTTATTGTATATTATGTGAGACGGATATTTGAAGAAATCCATATGATTCCACATACTTGTATACTATATATAACCCGGAAACTCTAAAAGTCAACAAAAAATGAACATGATACAAGACTAAAAATGGATCATAGTTATACTCAACCTTCTATTTATCCTATCATTGTAAGAATCTTTTACCTAGTATCTACAAAGATCCATGTTTTAACTGAGTTAAGTTTTTTCATGTTAAGGTGGGTATCCAATTTATATTCCCTGACGTGCTATTTTTGTACAAAGACGAAATACACAGGCTATCACAGTTCTATGTTAGCTCTTATTTTACATGTGTCTGGTGTCCCTTTTCGGATGCTTATTTTTCGTATTAGATATAATAGAAATTACTCTATATATATATATAAATGTATACACAGTTTTGTTTTGGTACATACTTTTTCTTCCTTGTTCCTTTTTTATTATTATTTTGTTTGGCTCAAATATCCTTACATAGTTATAAGCTATAAGGTGAGATTATTCCATACATATAGAAATAAATAAATATATATATATATATATATATCTATGTACTTTATCAATCTATGGTCTCGTTTCTTGGAGATTATCTTACTTGATGGAATTTCCTGAATAACTTCCACAAGAATAACAAACAAGGGATTTCTTTTCGTTTTTCCATTTCAGTACCGTTTTTTGGTTTTGCAAAAAGAAAAACAAAAAAAATACTTAAAGAGAAACAAAACAACAGAACTGGATGTATTTTCTTTTCGTAGAATTTTCTTGATTTTTCCTTATTTTTTTCTTGGTTTTTATAAGTTAAAAATTTGTTTTTGTATTTTCTTTTAGCAAAAAACAAATTTTGTTGTTTTCACCGTCTTTTCGCGTTTTGAATAATTTCGAATTTATAAATGGGACAAAAAAATTCAATACTAGATTAAAACGGGCTTTTTTATTTTTCCATCTTTTAACATTAGGTTCATTGCAAATAAATATCGGAGCGTTTCTGAAGGAAGTCTTCTTTTGTTTCGTTTCTTATTTTCCACAAATATTACTATTTTCAGAAGTAAGTTCTATATAGAAATGTTTTGCAAATTTTTCATGGTTTTCGATCTTATTTTTATATATCAACAAAAAGTACCAAAATGAGGAAATAACAGAGTGACAACCACCATGCCATGCTATAAGTTAATTTTTGGGAGTTCTTACACTGAATTAATTTCGGTCCGCAAAAATAAGAAATAAATTTGATTTTGTACTCATTTCTAAATTGTGACATTCTATTTATATCCTAGATTTCCTAGGTTTAATAGAAGTAGAAGTGCTGGTAATTTCATGCTACAGAAATTTTCATAAACAAAAAAAATTTTTTTATTTTTAATGTTTAGTAATTCTAAAAGTCTTATTTATAATTTTGCTATAGAATTATTATAATAATAATGTTGTTTTTTTGGTTTTTTTACTTTCTTAAGATCTAAGATTAGGTCATATGATACATGTTTTCGGGTAACCTAAATTCGAATTGACTACTGTCCTTGCTCAGTTTTTGTAAACACGATAACTTGAGAAGTTCTTATTAAATTTTTTCAAATTTAGTTCAAAGATAGAGTGATAGACTGTAAAAAAGAGGTGCACTGATTGATTTTAGCTGGAAATGCGTAATCGGAAATAGTCTTTTTATGCAAAAACCACAAATTTTTCTTAACTTTTGTGGGGATTATAACTCGAGAACTACATCACAAATTTCAATGAAATTTGGTAAACATATCCTGAACTAAAAGGAAAAACTGACTGGATTTCCTTCGGAAATACTGACATGGTTAATTTCAAATATAACTGTCAGTCTGATTATAATCACAAGGCGGATGGTATTACAGGAACCATTGGTTACATTTTCAGTGAAAAACGCCCTATCGGAAGTGGCTTGTGTGGTCAATTTTTTCACCGTAATTTGGTACAAAGTTAGGCTATAATCAGATGATGAACGGATTCAAAATTGTCTAAGAAAATCGGCTTGTCATCCCACATATTTGTTTGTGGAAATATAGAAAATATTTCCAGTAAATTTAAGAAATACAATTAAAAATAATTTATTTATATTTTTATTTAGTGAATTACTTAAGTTTTTAGATAGCAATCAATATTAACTTAATTAATTATAGCATAAGGCACTTTGTTCAGTCTGAAAGCTCACACTTGATGAATAAAGGACTTCGATTCTACATGTTCACGTATTTTATTGTATTAAGTTGATTTAGCGTTCTTTTTTCTTTTTTGATAACTTCAAAGAATGGAATTTTTTCTTTTTGTGAAAATTTCACAAAAAATGGAACCTTTGAAAAATTAAGTTAAACCTTTTATACAAAAGATTTTATGCTTTCGAACGGATGCCTTTTCAGATGAATCAAATTCATTCAGCCTACCTATATCTGTGCTATAAAAAAATATAATAGAAAGGAATCGTGTATAAAAGTGATTTATTCTGGAAAATAATTTTTTATCTTTTTTTCATCGCCAACGGTAACAATTTTTTAAAGTTTGCTTATCCTTAAAATGCATATGCCTATATAAAAAGGACGAACGCTTTTGTTTAAAAATGTAAATATTTGAAGTTGGACCTTTTTGATCAGATAATGGAGAATAACACTTCTATATCAAATTCTGTTTATTTACATATTTAATTGCCATTAAAATAAATGCAGGTATGACAGCTTTATAAAATAATTAGGCTTCGTTTTTCTTAAGGGTGTTGAGGTTATTCACACTATAATTTGAAAGTATTATCATACGTTTTCTACTGCTTTCATGTTGTTGTACCTATGTCACGATAGATACTAAATTCAATTTATTATAATAAACATATAGTAACTTAAAATCGGCCTATAGCCGATTTTTTGATGCCCTTTGATAGAAATGGGGCAGAAAAACTGTCAAAATTAACATCATTTCAAGGTTTTTTCTTTATAACTTTGTTCCTTTTTATGAAAATTTCTTCCGATTTGCAAGTAACCTAGACCCTGCTAGCGTAAGTCCAATCTGTAAATTTTATTCAAATCGGTGTATTAGTTTTTAAAGTACATCAAAAAAACTTTATAGAGGGTTATTTTCTCCTAGAATTATTTCTTTCTCCTTTATCCTTGGATCGATTTGATTGAAATTTAACATGTTGTCGTCTATTTATGTAGTTAACCTATATAATTAAATCGATTCACAAATTTTCCAATTAAATGCGAAAAACCATTAACAAAAAAACGACAAAACTTTTTGGTCATCCTGGTTTTTTCTTTATAACTTTGCTCTCCCTGGATCGATTTTGCTCAAATGCAATACCAAACCAGTTAAGGACTAAGTAACTCACATTGTAAATTTCATCAAAATCGGATAACGCGTTTTTGAGTTATCTTGTATACGGACGGACGGACGGACGGACGTACATGCATAAATCGATATTACTTTTGATTCCTGACACAACCATACCCCTGAAAGCTTTCATACGACGATTATTTCGATGTGATACAAATGGAGTGACAAAACTAATATACCATCTGGTAGTACCTACCATAGGGCATAAAAATAATCGGTCGGTCATTGATGGATCTACACTTCGTATCTAACAAAAAAGGAAACATTTCAAAGAGCAGATAAAATGGCAATAATTAGGGCAATAAAGTGGTGTCAAAAAAAATTATACACTTTAATAGTTAATTCAAAATATAGTAATAAAAAGGGCTTTAAATAATAACAGTGCGTGAAAATACCTCTTCAGCAATTCTTTTTAAAAAAGGGTTTTTTTGTGTGTTTCGTTTCGTGTCACTCGTTTAAAGTGGCAACTAACTAAAAGGTATTTTACTTTGTGTGTTCATTAAAGTTAATCTAAAGTTTGCGTGTTGCTATATAGCTCCTCTTTTGTTAATAAAGTTCTTCCTTGATTAACAATACAAATTTTTCTTTAGAAAATCGGGTCAAATTTTCTTGAGACTGTGAAATGACAGAAAACTTTTTATTAAAATTTCATTTGTTTTTAGTTTATATAGGTATTAAAATTGATTCAGGAGTATTATTTCCTATGTATCTTTTGGTCCAATTTTTACGGTGATCCTAGAAACATGGTTCTAATGTATTTTGCACCATAGGGATGCTTAATCCAGTATATTAAAAGAGATACTGGATTAATAATTATTTGTTCTTTTACTACATGACGAAATAGAGTTAAAATAGCATTACCATCTTTGCTGGCATTCTGTATAGACAAGTCTCGTGCTTCTAAGTAAAAAACGTTAAGCGAATTCTGGTACCCTTAGTACCCTTAATATATGCCAAAATTAGTGTCAATTTAATAAAATAAAAATGTAAAATATTTATATTTATTTATATATATATTTTTTTTTTAAAGCTCCATATGAACTTATGGGTTTTAAATAAAAAGAAAAATGAAACGGAAAAAACCAAATATCTTGCCATTTTCTCTCAAATTTTATATATGTATTTCATATATGTATTTGAGGAGTATTTAAATTCAAATAAATATTTACCTTATAAGCATAACATTTTAAATTCTTTATTTTTACTTTTGCAAACCCTTGTAAACCCTTTTTCCATAAAACTATTTGAAGAAAAAGAAAACAGGGAAACATAATACTCTTTCCATGATCTAATTTAAAAGCTTTTCCATTGTCATTGTCTTATTTTCGTGTAAAATAAATTATATAAAAGGATTTCGAACCGGAATTCACATAAGTAAACAAAATATCCAAACACAATGTTAGGAATCTAATATTTTGTATTTTGGTTATTGTTGATTTATTTCCAAAAAAAAAAAAAAATTATAAACCCTTTAGAACAGAAAATGAGAAGCTTTTCAAAGTTTTGCATTCGGGGCTTATTGAAATTTTGCATTCTCTCTCTTAGGTATTCCTATGTCCAGTCGCTGGCTATGATTTCCTTAATTTTTTTTCTGTTTTAGAAATATACAAAATAATTTTTTTTTAAAAAATAACCCATTTGTAAGTAATGTAGTTTGTTTAATTAGAATTTCTAAAAACTGGATAAAATTTCCATTTCTGAGAAGTTCCTCCTACAGGACAACATTTTAACTATAATACATGTAATTCTCTTCTCCATATAAACATTTTTATGGTTGAGCCTTGATGAAAATTGGATTGAATATAGTCCTGTGAACATTTTTTGATTAGATAAGTATCAAAGAAAGGAGAAAATTAATATACTAGTAGTAACTAAAAATGATAATATATAATGAAATTTTTTTTTTTCCCACATTCATATATTATATGATTTTCTGCCCAGATGAAAGTACATACGTAGATTTCGTCTGTTTGAAAATTCTATACAGTACACACCCATCCATAATAGTGTTCGAATCATTATTTTGAAACCAAGTTAATTACATGAGTTTCGTGTTTATAGTAAGGACATCCCTGAATCAGAAAACACAATAAATATTAATGGGGATTAATTCCAAAATAATTACTTTATGTCGGGGACCTCTATCACAGAGAAATTAATTATAGTATTAGTAGGAGAATATATATATTTTTTCTTTTATACTGTATATATCTTATGTTATTTATTTATTCGTTTTTTGGGGAGGTAAATTAAAATGTGAATGATGGTGAATGGTTAATGGTAGTGAAGTTGGGTAATTTGGTGAATGGTAGTTTGATAACGTATTGATCAATAGATGAAGTGATGGAAATCTTTTATGTTGTTTGTTATTGTTATTGTTATTTTTTTCTTTTTTTTTTGCTGGCATTCACCTTTGTATATATAATAAGCCCATAGAATTTCTATAATGCGTGATATTTAACTAGATTTAGTGGGATTATCTATTGAAATGAGCTGGTCAAAAGGAAAATCAAATCAAATTTTTGGTTCAGATACATAGCTACTCATTAGAGTACGATTCATGATCAGGCTTATATATACTTAACTCTGATATACAAAAAAAAAAAAATGAGAAAGAAAATTCATTAAAGATTTTTTCTTTTTGGAATTGAAGCTGAAAAAGGAAAATAAATTTTCTGTTAGCGTGTGAAGAAAATAGTAATTTTTTCCAAGAATTTTTACATATAAGAAAAAAAATTGGAAACAACCATGTATTGATAGCAATAATTCTATATAGATTAATAATAACATTGAGAAAATGTAATGTATTAAACATTGAAAATGGTCTATTCTTATTTATTAGTCTGCTATTAATTTGATTCAATCTGTGATTTATTTGAAAATGCAATTTCATGTTTTTTCTTTCCATTTGTTCGCAAATACTTAAATAAAGAAATCATATTTAGCGAGGGAACATGGTTGTCCCTAAATTACATACGCAGATACGAGCAGCAGTAGTTTAAGTTGGTTCCAATACTTTTCTCATACAACATGTGTTTACAAGTTTACATAGATTACAAACCCTGGAACAAGTTGAATAACAGCTTTACAGTGAATCCACCGTTAGCGATGTTTTAATTTTTGTCCGTTGTCCAGATTTCCAGATGGTGAATTTTCCCTCATGGAATTGAAATCCAGTACTGAGTATAGTAGGTAGAAGAGTGTATTACGTGTTAGTATACTCTTAAAATATTATGTCCACAATAACACCTTTTCACATATCGTTATTATTATGTAAAACTTAAATAAGAAAAATTTTTTTCGAAATATTAAAGTTTTTTTGATATGAGGAAATTTGTTGAAAACTTCCAAAGAAATTCAATTTAATAATGGACAACATTTACTATGCCATCATTACATATAACTTTTAGTTTAATATTGTGATATATTTTTTAGGTTTTAAAGAATGATGACTTTGTTAAGATAGAGACTTTTCTCGTCCATTAAAAGTGAACAACAACCAAACCAAAGTCATTCATCTTATTAGACGTTATGTAATCTAGTATATACATGATGATGGCATCTATGAAATAAAAACTCATCCTTTAACTATTCGGACGTGATGTTAAACGGTAGAAAATGAAAAGGGGATCCTTTGGTAACATGTTATTGATTACATCACATTAACTCACATTGAAAAAGTTGATTTTTTTTTCGGCACGTATTAAGAAAATATAGTATATACGAGTACTAGTTGGTGTAGAATTCTGGGAAAGATTAGAAATTTCTGTCATTTGTATCTTTTCTGGTTTATTGAGAAATTAACACAACCTTAAATTTTCAATTATACACATATACACGTATAAAAATACACATTTTGTTGCAATTATGATTATTTGAAAATGATTGCCTCAATTTTCTTAAAATTTAGTGGGTTAAAAGATGGGGATGTACCGATTAACCGTAAATGTTAAATCGGAAGTGATCCTTTTTCGTCAATAAATTATTTCAAATATCTGACACAGTTGGTAGGTAGGCCATATCATGCAATGGTCGCCTCAAATGGATCTTTAGTTTGAAGCAAAAAAGTAATTCTTCTTGCAAATGATACATTCAACATTTTCAGTTCAATAAAAAACTGTAACAGTACTTCAAATAAATTTACATGCAAGAAGTACTATTTATGACATCTATTAGAAAACGATGATTTTTAATTCCCGTTACCAATAATAGTGTAAATATTTAGTCCTTCTTCCTTTCGACCTGTGTACACGAATATCCCATTTTGAAAAACTATTTCAACATTCACTATTTCATTTATTATGTAAATGTATATTCACCATCAATTCTTACGAGGCCCCAAAGAAACATATCTTTACATTTTCTGCATTTTAAAATATTTAAATGAGACCTTCAAAAATATTCGCGCAAAAAGTTTATTGTAAACGTTCTGTAATTATTCACGAAATTATCTGATATGAACAAAGATTATAATTAATGAGAAAGGCGTTGAATAGGAAATATGCTGGAAGAAGTTGAAATTAAAAAAAAAAAATTAAAAGAAACAACAAAAAGTTTTCTTTCGTTTTTCTAAACTAAATGGAAAATCTTTTGTTGAACAAAATATCTTCTCTTTAACTCTATCCACCCGGAAAATAAAAGCGCAGAACTCAAACTTCTAGGAAAAATTGCTTTAGAAAATGTTAAATTACTTCACTTGGTGAATATTTTAATGAGTCCTTCATAAAATTTCTTGTATATTTAATTTATTATAATAAGATTTAGTGGATTTCTATTTTGTTCTTCGTAAATTTATGTATTTGTAGAAATCCTATGTTCGAAGGTTTTAAGATTGTTTTGTTTCATT
Source organism: Xylophagus ater (assembly GCA_963422695.1). NCBI lineage: Eukaryota > Metazoa > Arthropoda > Insecta > Diptera > Xylophagidae > Xylophagus > Xylophagus ater. The sequence goes on along the minus strand of OY730485.1, from coordinate 9,610,374 downwards.
TATTTTATTGTTAAATTAGAGTCTTATTGATGAAGAAAAGGGTTTGTTTTCGATTCACATTTTGTTAGATAGATTTAATTACAATGAAATATCAAAACAACTTTATGATAATAATTGAGATATTAGGAGTTTTTCAAAAAAAAAAAGAAAAAGAAATTTATTTAAAGAACATTTTGAGTTAAAAGTAGACTTTAAATAAATTAGTTAGAACCAAATTACAACGTAACTAATTTCAAAAACTTTTCATTACTTTTGTAAATATTCAGGGGTTATAATTATCATGTTTTTACGCAGGTAATTAAAAATTGATTTGTTCTTCTTAACACAAATAAGAGTTTCCGATATACATAGCTTATGATGTTTAGGGATTAGAAAAATAGTGAATTGTCTCAATACTGGTATTAAGGTATTTAGTATTTTCTATAGATTTCTAGTCCTGATAATGAAGTTGTGAATCCTAGCTTCAATAACTTAGCTTGAATTAGAGTAACTATAACTAAAAACTTTTGATCCTGAGTATTTTTCCAGATTTTTACTAGAAAACTCCGTTTAGTTCGCTTTAATGGATTGTCCACAAACTTGATTTCTAGTAATAATACTGTACGTCCGTCCGTCCGTCTATCCGGTAACTTAAAAACATGTTGTTTGATTTCAATGAAATTTGGAATATAGCTTCCTTAACTCAATTTTGCCGCATTTTTCGCATTTCATTAAAAATTTTATGAACCAATTTCGATTAAATTAATTAACCTAGTTTGACTACATAAATAAGCAATATTATGTCGAATTTCATTAAAATCGATTCCAGAATAGGACACAAAGTGTTTATTTTTCAGATCTATTTCAAAAGGTACTGATTTGAATAAAATTTGCAGAATATATTTATGGTACTCGTATTAAGACTGAAATTATTTGTAAATTAGAGCAAATTGGAGGAAAAAGCAACAAAGTTATGCAGAAAAAACCCTGAATTCTTTGTTTTTTTTCTCAGAGCTAATTCATTGAACTATAGATTTGTTAATTATGAATCCCATTTCAGCATAAGGCATCAAAATATCGGTTATAGCCTGATTCTAAGTTTCTCTCTATATTATAACTATTTTTCTATATATCGGAACTAATTAAAGTTTTATGATTTTTCATTTCATTTTCCTTTGGGATCAAATAATTAGTTCAGATGAAATCTGAATATGAGTATAAAAGAGTATATATCTCCATTTGTACTATATGTATTATCTCGGATGTAGTTTTAAATGAAAAGCCGCGAAAATACAAAATTCATTTCCATAGACAAATTCAAAAAAAAAAAAAAAAAGAAATGGCACAGATCATATGAAATGCAATTCCCATGTTCATTTGTTATATCACATCCGGCCGCGTTTTGGAGCAGTGTAAGATTTATAATTAAAAATCATAATTAAAATTTTCAAGTGTCATCAGAAAAATATTGAATCAAAAATTTGTGTTAAAAAACAGTCTTTATATTTATTTTTCTGTGAAATTTATCAGTCAGAAAATGTTTACTGAATTTTTATAATATTTATTGGAAATAACATATTTTTGTTTATAAACATTTTTTACTCAATATTTTTGGTGTTTAATTTCTTGAATTTATACAGAATTTTTTTGTTTGTCTTCTAAAGAAGATTTTAATCAAAATAATTTAATTGACTGCAAATATGTGTTATATAATATCACACATTTTGGGTGGCATAATCAGCGCCGTAACTAGGCAGGTGCAACAGGTGCACCCGCACAGGGCCCAGAAATCTAGGGGGCCCTAAAATGAAATTGTTTATTTAATTTTCTTTTCAAATTTGTTTTACAAAAATTTTGTTCGAGATTTTAAAACACAAATTTTTTACAAAAATTTCCATTCGAGATTTTAAAATAAAATATGTATTCCAGGTCAATAAATTTTTTATACAAGTATGATATCTATTTGAACTAGAATTACTTTTTCCCAAAAAATATAGGGGCCCTAAAAAAATTTTTACACAGGGCCCTAAAAAAGCTAGTTACGACGCTGGGCATAATTATTTTTAAACTTGAAATTTCTTGGAAATCGTTTATTTGCATGCCGATTTTATTGGGTTCTAATTAATTTCTTAGAAATATAGCAATGATATTTCCAATATGCAACAGGCAAAAAAGGGGCGAAAAGGGTTGGGGGTTTTTTTATACACACAGTACCAATGTCGGAAATCTTGCGTTTTGTTCAGTATGGTCCGTTTACTTAATAAAATTATTGAAGGAAATTATTTTTTAATATTTAATCTTTGGTATTTAAAAAAAAATTTTTTGGAAAAACTTTCAAAATGGCGAAAATAAATGAAATTTGAGTGTGAAATTTCTGCTACTAAAACTACAGAAACTTATCAAATTTCACAGTAGACTATTTATCTACTATTAGAGAAAAAAAAAGAGTTAGAAGCACTTGAAAAGATCAAAAGAATTTGCAGAAATAGAGTCACAACTGACCACGAAGACAGACGTCTTGTCGGTTAAAAAACTTATCTACTGCTCCATATAAAGTAACAGTAATTGAATTTCGCGGCTATTTCATTTAATATTGCTCTTTTGTGTAGCGTTTCATGACAAATAATCTTAATGTTTGGTATATCACAGCAGTAAAAATTGTATTGCTACCAAGCTAATAAAACAAAAATTGTGCAATATTTCAATCTGGTACTCTTATTGGGACACCTTTTAATATTTCAGACGCTCCGCCTCAGGCTCGCTGCCACTTTCTATTATTTTTAGACATTTTCATGATAATTTATAACAAATAAATGTAAATTGTCATAATTATTTGAACAGCTCTTTCAATGAATTTGCTCCAATTTGGTTCAAATCAATTCTTTTAGGATTTTATGTTATAGAATTATAACTTCCGTTTGTTTTAAAAATAATTTTTAAAATGTTTATACAAATAAGGAATTTAGATGGATGTATTTCAAGTATTACCACTACCGTGTTAGAAATTTCTGTTTAAAAATATACGTTAAATGCTTAATTTCTAAATTAACAAACCGATCAGACACTTTTTTAATCATGATATTAACCTTAATTTTTAGTATACTTACCTTCTGTTATAAGAAATAATATATCAGTTAACATTTAAGAAAATACAATAGTTTTTTTAGTAAAGCTAAATTACCTCGTTTTTAAAATCTACTCGTAGAATTGTCTGAATTTTGATGTAAATTTTTTTTAGAACTTCTTTGACTAAAATTTTCGAGTCATTTTTACAAAGTAATGTTCCATAAATAGTCTACCTGTCAAGATTTTCTACGACTACATTAAAGATATAATTACTTAATTTAGATTATGTAAATTAAATATATATATTCGTGGTTCAAATCTCAACAAGACCTTTTTGCTAAGAAAATATTTAATCTAATTAGAATTAGAAGTGTTTGCAATCATTATTTTAATATGAAAATTCTGTGATTTAATTATTTACAAATTTCGAGAAAATCAACTCTTTTTTTTATATAAAATTGAATTCTTATTTTCATTCATATTCTGAGATTGTTCTATAGTAGTGTCTTTTTATCTTTTTTTCTTTTGTTTATTTTATCTTTTTTAGATAATAGTTTTGATAAATTTTTCGCATAATAATAATCATTTATCATTTAATTTACCATTACTTTATTTAATTACGTGAAACTTAATTATAAAATAAATTGTCTAGGTTAACCCATTTTCTCTATAATAACAATTCAATTTAAATTATATTTTTGTTTCAATAATGACAACAATAACTTTATCAACGAAAAAATTATGACTCTTTTGTATGTTACAATGCCGAAATTTTACTCATTATTTCCTTTCGAATATTTAAGATTTTATAATGCTTATGCCAAGAACATATCTCTAAACATATCTCCGGATTAAGTTTTCAAATTCATAGTCGGAACTGTCGTATACAGAAATAGAAAATGCCACCCATTTCCATATAAAAAGCTTATAGATTTTTTTTTTTTAGTTCTTTTCTTTGTATTTTAAAATAAATTCTCTTTTAGATAAAATATATAGTTTATCGAATAAGATTCACTGCTTTCCACCCACTCTGTATATAGCATTTATCCTGCAATACACTAAAGTTTCATCTTCAAACTGAAAGTGTTGAATGATACCATTTTTCTAAATAAAAATAAATATACAAGTACCTATACTAGTTACGTATGGATCTATAAATAATATGAGCTAAGTAAATATCTTATTCGGAATTGTTTAAATAAGATAAAGGAAGACGTTTTTTTGATGAACTTTAATAATAACAGAAATATAAATTTAAAATAATTATGAAAAAATTCAAAGAATGTTGGTAAATTTTAATTTTCATAAAGAAGAAATTAATGAGGAAAAAATTTTTCTCGTAAGTCTTATAGTTAACATGTTTCTCATTATCATCATTGGTTGCATATTATCAAATATATAACACAAACCTTCATATAATAATCGCATTTCCTTTTAACAAAGTTGACAACGTCATTTTAAGTGACATTTAATGACAGGAAGATAAACTACGTTTAATAATCACTACCATCACCAACAGTATTACCTACATATGTATATATGAAATGTGGAAATCATCTAACCAATCTCATAGAAATGTTCATCCTAGATCTGGCTTGACATTTAGATGAGAACTTTCGTGTCAGATTCATGTGCGTTATTAAAAATGCATTAGTGGCGCCTTTGGATGAAGGAGTAATAATACAAAATATAAACTAGATAAAAAATATGCTTATATACACTTCCATAATGTCGAAAACTACGAGACAAGTGAATAGCTGACATAGAATTTGTCACGTTCAGTTTGTATGTGTTTGATGGGTTCTACTTCTGATACTAAAGGTTTTTTTTTATAAAATACAAATATTAAAATGGATTATCAGATATGATCATTTTATATACTGGAATCAGAACGAAAGAAACCAAAGAAAAATTAACTTTAGTATAAAACCATCATTAGAAATTCTATATCTAACTATGAAATGGGTTATTTATTTAATTATCAGATTCCTACAAAATTTGCTGTTCAAAAGACCAAAAAAATAAAACTTCTGGTAAGTTTATCTCAAAGTAATATTTATTAAAATGAGTTTTTTTAATTATTATTAAACGATACCTATATGAATGAGAAAAAAGGAACTCTGGACGTTTTGCAAGCAGTCATATTAACTAGATTTTTATAACTTATGTGATGAAGAAGAATTGAAATTTGATATTAAACTATATTAATTAGATATCTTTTGGATTATTATTTGATTTTACGGAACCTTCTATGTTGGGTTATCTATAACCCCCAATATCCCACCTTGAAAGAATCGTTTCCTACTTCTGAAAACTGTATGACATAATACGAAACATGATTCGTAATCTGTTATTTGTTCATATGTATTTTTTTTTGTACAATCTAAAACGTATTAATTTTTTTTCTTTTTTTGAAAATAAATAACAGCAATTTGTTATCATTACATAGGAGATGTAGAATTGAATGAAGAAATCTATGGATTTTCCTTTCAAGGAGGTTGAGAAAATGGTTTACCTCATGTGGTGCATAGAACTATTGATGATATAACCACAAAACTGGGCAACAAACAGAAAAAAAAACTACAACACATTGGAAAGACATCAATAAAAATTCGAAATATAAAAGCCAATGGTGAATACTACTATTGTTGTTGTTTTTTCTTTATATTTTCTTTAGATTACAATAAAATGAATGTAACCAGCGGGTGAAAAAAATTTTTGGTAACATATACATTAATTCCGATAACTACTGACAATAGTAACAGCATCAGGAGCCTCCAAATATCAGTAAAATATAAGATAAAATAACTGAAAAAGCACGTTTTGCTGAAAACCAATATTTTCGTTGTCTACTACACGAAATGTTCTACAAGACCGGAATACAAATGGCACGTAAATCGTGTACGAAAATCTACCACCGAGTCTTTTCAGGAAAATACTCTAGTTTCTTCTATGTTCTCCGGCTAACTAACCATTTCAATTTTTAGATACAATCCTATATTGTAGTATTTTGGATTACAATGTTGGAAACAATGAAATCTTTTAAGAAAAAAAAGACGGGAAATGTATGCTTTCGTTTTTAGTTGTGTTCTTGTCAAAGAAAAAAACTCAGCCACTTACCAAATATAGTGTAGTATTAAATAGAACAAAATTTTACATAATGAAATCTTAGCCGTGTGTTCTTTGGAACATTAAAAAGGTTAAGATGGAAGTGCAAAATGGTTTATACTATCCTGCCTTTAGGATAAGACAAAATGAGTTGTAAATGAGGTTTCTTTTACTCTAATCCAAGTTTATTGATTTTCAGGCTTTTCATATTATTACTATTGTAGTCACTATACCAAAATAAAGTCGATTGTTTGTTGCGATGTGAATAAGTAACTAAGTTTTATTCATTTCTTTTGTATTCTGGACAGACAAACAAAAATAGCTCTGTCTTTATAAAATGGAATGGAATGTTCGTATAAATATATTGCTAGGATCTGTTCGGTTAATTTTCTTTACCTCCTTCAATTTTCTTCTCTTCAGTAGATTTTCATTTACATGGTTATGTAAAATTGAATTGATTCAGTAATCTGATTAAAATAAATCTTACTTAGTTTAATCTTAAATGTTAAAGGATTGAAATTTGGGGAATTGTAATCATGTCCAACGTATCCAGTGTATCCACTGTAAAATCTAGTTGGAATTTATGCTGTATTTTGAGAAAAATAACGTTTTTAAACGCACTATGCAGCTGCAGTTTGGCAGAACATTCAAATAGTGCTATGTTTCAAGATCTAATATGAACAAGAAATTATATATACCTGTGAACTAAATGAATAAAAGATTACATCATTATTTAAAAAGATATAATTCCTAAATTTAAATGTTACTTTAACAAAAAGTTAATGATGCGCAAAATATTAAGTTTTTAAACATAATAACAACACCTGAGTCCATGTTTTTCATATATTTTTTTAACCATGTGAAAGCTTTCATAGTCATAGTTCTAACGTGGGTACATCATAATCCAATCTGTAACATTCATAACATGCATGTACCAAATGAAATTCGCCTTAGGGACAATACTAAATTGGGTTGTCATATAACTGAGTTTTCAAGTATAAACATCATCAACAGGATGTATATGTGCGATTCCATGCATATACATGCATATATATCAGACAACATATAATAATGTTATAAACATATGATTTCACAGATAGCCTTTGGAAAATATTGAAATAATGTTAGTGAAGTTTCCATTCGATTTTGGTCAGTTTGATTCCATCTCATCGTATTAAAAAATAAGGAATATGTATCGAATGTATAAAAAAAAATTCTTGCCCAAATTTTAAAAACACCGACCTGGTCCAATTCTATGGAATGAGTTCAAATTTTTTAATTTTGTACAAATTTCTTCGCTATAATGGATAAGGCAAAAAGTATACCTGAGGCTGATGTTACACAGCCCTTGGGCAGGAATGTTAACTATATTATTGAATAGAATCAGTAATACTGACTCGCAAATAACTTTTTATTATGGTAATATGCCAGCGGAAGAGGAATATATATGATATTATTTTGTTCCAGTATATACTGTTAAAGAAAAATTTTAAAATAATAATTTTTATCCAATAAAAAATAGACTTTTCATCAAACTGGATAGTTGAAAGTTCCAGGATTAAATACCTACATATACTATGGTCTCTACCTCACACTCACTACACCTCAACATTGTCCTTAGCCACAATTTATATATTTAGTAACTCGCCTATAGATTGACATCCTTTCGTTGTTTTTGATAGAGTAAAATTATATTTACTATAGCTATAGAGAATTAGTACACAATCTTTTATTCGATAGAAGAGAATCTAATCTAAGACTTATTATATTATATAATATACAAATACTATATACATATTGTTCATACACGTTAGTACGAGTAGGTAAATGTAAGAAAGTTGGAAAAATATTGAACAGTTCATCTTCTATATTTTTACTATCTTGTATATTCAACTAGAAGATATTATCGTAAGCAGGTTACTAACTAGTGTAGGAAGGTGTTTATTGAATTTGAATATTTTATTTGTTGAGAGAAATATTCGAAAGGTGCTCCCTCTAGGGTTGGTTCTACATTATATACCACAAAAAAAAAATTTACCTTATAGAAGAATATTGTATGTTTTTTTCTATTTTATTTTTATTTTTTAACAATATTTTCAAAAAAAAGCATATGAATTCTTAATGGAATCGAGAAATTGAAGAAAAAAACCATTTCTAGTGAATATTTATATATACAATATACATATATATATATATATATATATATTTCTTGAAGGAGTATAGAAAGGGGTTGTACCCTATTTGTATAATATACATTATATTTTGCTGGTGAGAATAATATTAAAGTAAAGATTAAAATATTAAACTACATAGAAGGATTGCAACAAAACTTTAAAGTATGTGGTACAAAATTTTTGGTTAGATACTTTGGGAAAAATTAATTCTAAAATGGAATGGACTGGTTGAATAAAGCTGGTATTCATTTTACCATATGAATAGCAGGAGATTTAGATAAAGTTTTCTGAAACAAAAAAAAGGTGATCCTTTTATACAAGAATTTCATTATACTCTTATAATGTAAAATATTTAATTTCTTATTGGATTCTTTTTTGGTTTATGCAAAAAGAAATACATAAATTCTTTTTAACAGTTTAAAAAGAACTCAATTTATATACATATATAGGGAGAGGTCGTAGAGATCTGGTATGTAATGCGGTTATTTAATTAAAATGTTTCAGAATTGTTTTTTATGGGAATTTAATTTATAAAGAAGAAATTAATTTTCATGTTGGTGGTAAAAGAAACATTTTTTTGGGGGTTCAAAATATAGGCTTTTTCATTTTAGTTTTGTTATTTATTTAATTCAATTTAGGTCGCATCTAATATTGTTTTCATATAAAATTTGGGCGTTTTCATGAATTTCGAGATAAAAGATATCAGGACTTTCAAAAGTTTCTAAATAGTGTTGAGAGTATTAAATAAAATTTGTAAGTTTTAGTAATTAATTGAATTCTATTAAATTTACTTTCGAGAACTTGATTAGAACATTAGACAATCAATGTCTGGAGATTCAATTAAAACGTTTATATTCATTAAATGCACAACTGACCTACTGGATTTTATCTATGGTACTAATTTCTTCCTGGTTTCTTTAAAATTCTTATTAGATCTGTTTTGAATGTTATTTTGAGAGTATCTGCAAAGAAAACCAGAGTCTCCAGAGATAAAAGAAATAATGTAAAAGTATTAGAATTTATGATAACTGGAAATTCTTATAATTTATCTTTAAAATCTCAAAATTGTTTAAAATTATACGTCACTGATCATCATTTGAAATGATTTCCCTAAAGAGACAGCTTCTTTACGACTTAAATTGTTGTCGAATATATATATAGTATAGATATCATCCTTCACAAATAGTATGACAAACGATGGTATTAGTTCAATCTTTCGACTCTTTTATAGCATACTGACGATGTGGTATTTACGAAAATGACTTGTGGGACAGAAACATTATACCTAATTCCAAAAAAGGGTTTTTTTTTGCTTAAATTATTCTGTACTATACGACTTTTTGTAATAGGTTAAAGAAGTATTTAAATTACGGTTTTACTTCATACGTTTGTTTGGAAACTTTGTATTTAAGTAATAGACAATGAACAATTAAGGAGTCTACTACAAAACGGACATTGTTTTTATGTTGGCTACTATTTATATAAAATATACTAGCTTGTTGCTTTTTTTAAATACTTCTTGAAAAATCTGTTATTACAAATTAAATTTAAAATTATGTTTTATATGTGCAATGGTGTACAATCAATTTAACAATTGTTATTTCATTGGTATAACTTTAATTGGTTGGAAAATTTATACTTCATAATGTGAAGTACGAACTTTATATTGAATATACATGATACTGTATGTGTACTCAGAATACTATAGAATGAAATGGTTAACAATCAAATACTTTTTTAAACTGTGAAGTTTCAAATCAGTTGAGTGTCTGTTGTGAAGCACTAGTGTAACGGTTGACAAACGGTTACTAAGCAAAATATGTAAGTTAGAAACTAATACGTTTTGTACGTGTTGTACGTAGTTAGTTCGTTTCAATTAACTTTCAGGTTTACTTAAAATTATCTTAAGTTATAGAAGGGTTAAAATTACATGTTTTAGAAGAGTTAAATCATATTGGGATTAGATTAGATTTGGCTCATTATTGCCCGGCTCATTATCAACAATGTACTTTGAATCGGAATTTCATTCATTATTCATTAAAAAGGGATCCAATACCTTAGAATTCGTTTACAATTTTTCAAATCAAATTTACAATTTTTCACCTGAAATAAAACTAAAAGGACCTATCCGATTTCTAAACATGTTTTTCATCATTTCTATTGTTTTCATAATACGAATGTAAATATTCCTGAATTATGTCACATAAAACAAAATGTTGTTGAAAATTACAAAGAAATAAATTTGAAAGTACATATAAGTAAAACTCTACGTCGTAATTTTACAGAAAAACAATACAAAAAAAAATGAGGAGTTCTAAAATTTTCTATGAAAACATTTTGAAAATCAGTTTTCCCTTATAATATATCCATTATATTTTAAATAGGAAAGGTTGAGAAATCTTTTAATAAAAAAAATGATTGAAATATGCTATTCAGGTGTTTTTATGTACAATAGAGATTCTAGGTTTTCTATGTTTTTTGTTTTCTTGCCTTTTTTTTTATCCTCACTTTCACTTGTTCTCAATTAAATTATAACCCCGAGAAAAATGATCCAAACACCAACAACAACGAAAATTCTGTATACTCGAAGGATATAAAAGAGATGCTTCTCATAAATTTGTTGAGTGTACAGCATTCATTCATTTTCTTTCACTTGAAAGTGAAAGAAAATTTATTACAACAAATGATATAGAAACAATGTCATACATTCCATTTTCAAGACAAACCACCATTTTCTCAAGGAGGTGAATTTCTATATAAAAAGAGCTAGAAACTTAGATGGAAGAATAAATACTAACATAAGGGAAACACACTAAAAAATATAAATTTAGACAGCCCTTTTGGAGCATTATTTATACGCGAAAAGAAAGCAAAGGTTGTATGAATATGTGGAAATTTTTTATTCATTCGTTTACATATTTCAAGGATAACTCCCATGCCATTAGGAACATAGAAACTTATATTAATGATTTACGATCCGTCAACGGTTCTAAAACTATTCAAAAAACCAGAAACTGCCTCTTGCTGCGTTGTATTTGCATCCATATTAAAAATGTACAGGGTGTTCAAAGTCATATCATACCCTTTGTTTGTATTCGAATTATTTTTCAATTTTGTTTTCTAATTTTTGACAGGAACCCAAAACGAATGTGTTTTTATAAAAAATAAAAAATATTAAAAAAAAGTAAATAAAAATTTACCTCGAAGAAAAAGGGCAACCATAGGCAATCCATAGTAGCCAATGTACTGCCGGGCTGTGTACACATACTTCACATTTCAGTTAATTTTTTCTTTAAATTTTTGTTTTTTTCAATTTTTTTAATTTTTTTAATTTTTTTTGGACCGCCAAAAAAAAAAATTTGTACTAAAATTTTTTTTCAAATTAAATGTCATTTTCTAGTAATGTCTATAAAAATGTTTTATAATGAAAAAATTAACGAATTCTCTCCGTTAAAGTTTCTGTTATTGTGATACTAGTTCAATTAATATAACGATAGGTAATGTAATTTTGATAAATAACACTAATTCGTTTCAGTTACGTAGCAAAGTATCCTTTGCATTCCTGGCTTTAGCGAATTATTAAATACTAACGGCCCATCCCGGCTTCGCACGGGTGGACATTTAATTTTTAAACATTAGAAAGGTCTTTGTGCATGAAGTTAGACTACAGAGAATATTAGACGCGTCAGACATGAATGTGAGGGTTATTGGATACAGATGTATGCGGAATTACATTAATTAAGTTTTAGTAGGGATCCCTAGTAGTAAATATAGCCTATGTTACTCAGGGATAATATAGAATTCGAATGGTGAAAGAATTTTTGAAATCGCTCCAGTAGTTTTTGGAGCTTATTCGTTACAAACATACTAAAATACAAATCTTTCCTCTTTATAATATTAGTGTAGATGAACTGAAAAAATGATGAAGAGTACATTCAAGCCTAAAGAAAAGGTGAGACTTGGAGTGCCCTGTATTTTTAAGGCAGTTCAGACATTCTAATGCCAATTTACTTGCAAAAACTGCAACATTTTTTGAATTTATTAATTTGTGTTCACCTACGTGTTGTTGTAATTTAATTACGTATTATAATTCCATAGTAACTTCTTAGAACAAGGATAAAATGAAAAGGAAATTCCATTTAATTTTAGATATTTAAATACTAATCTTCGGAAACTTAAATTGTGTATCCCGTAACAAGCAATTATAAGTTTATTCTTCATATCCTTAGGATAGACATACATACAATGGATATATCATAAAATATTTTCAATTTTGATTAGGGTAAAAATCATGGTACTATATATCCCTAATTCTTCTTCAGATTAAATTGATTTGTAACTACTAAGTCTTTCTAACTTGGCATATTTAATTTTGACAAAATTTGTTATGTCTATAATAAGTGAGTGCGGCTAGATAAAAGTTATCAGATGTTTGAGTAAAGATAAATTAATTATATTCAAGAGATTCTATTTTAGAATTGGAAAATACTATTAGAAATATAAATATTTTTCCAATCTTCTTTGTATTGCAACTATACATTGCTTTAAATTTGTCATGTAACTATAGGAATATTGTAACATAGTGTAACTCGAATTCAATTACACATGTTCACATTTATAGCTCTTTTATATTTCTTCTTTTTGTACATTTAATAGAAAATCATCTGACCTACATGATATAACAGTTGGTATTTGATGTAAACCAATTACTAAGTTAAAATCAATTTTGCTATGGAATAACAGACAAGAAAATGGGTAAAAAGACCAGTTTAGTTTAATATCAAATTTTGAAATATAGAATCCTACTAACAGGATTTCAATTCAATTTTGTTGCATTTCCTTCCCATGGTGGTTTCTATTCGATACTGATAGCTTTGAATCTGATTTTATTCTATACAAATACATTATATCTGAACATTGTATAATATTCCTGTGTATTTCTAATCAATGTGCATTAGTTTCAAAATATCTAACCTTACAGTGCATAACAAATTCGTTGTTTGTAAACTTGATTCTAACCATCAGGTGTCATAAAGTGGTTGTAAACAAATTCCCTGTACTCTAATATTAACCTTTAACACCGTTCATATGAGTCTATCTTTATACATATATATAATATTGTTGAGAAACTTGTAAATAAGTTTTATATGATTTTAGTTCATCAATACGTAAGATGTTGTTTATATGAAAAGTTTTCAAACAATTTCGAAGAAGAAAAACTTAGAGTTTATGGTTTTTTAATTAAATATTTTAAGTAAAACATTAAAATCAATCAATAATTAAATTTGAAAACCATAAATTTCATAATTCAGGTCTTAAAAGATATTTTAAATAAATATAATCACCATTACCGTCCTCAGTGGGTGCCGTTTGTTTAGGACTCTTATTGCTAGTGACTGTCGTATCAGGTACGAATTATGGCCTCGGCACTTTTTATTTATTTTTCTTAGCCTGCCACCTTGTAATTCAAGGAGCATTGAAATACTAAACCTCAACATAATCAAAGCTGTAATAGTGTTTTTAGTACTAAACATATGTGAGAAAATGTTATTTGGGAAGTTTATTAAACCCTTTAAATTTGTTTTTTCCTTTGCCATATCAGATAAATTGCTATATTTTAAATTTTATTTAAAAGCTTCATATCTTATTTCTTTAGTGTCATTATCATAATTTTCTTAAAAAATATTTACATCCATAAAACAAACCCTTAACAAATACATTTATAATGATACTGCTCAATACGACAGATTTCCGTAATTTAATTTTCTTAATATTTTTATTTTATTAGAAAGAATATTGAAGCAATCTTGAATCATGAATTTAGGAGTTGTACTAGATTTAGACTAATTGTTTTTTAATAAATACAAAACAAGTTATAACAATAAATTCTTTGGAAATATGAGGGAACCAATTCATAAGAAATTGTTAAAGCTATAACGTTTTTTTTTAAACAACCAATTTTTTATTGAAGACGAAAAAGATATACAAAACCTCTACATCCCTTTCAGAAAGCTTTATCAGAAAGATAAAGTTTTTGGGGTGTTTCCAGACAGAAAAAAGAAGAAAAGAGTAAACGTCCAACGATCCGAAAGAGTTGAAACTCGATAATAAAATAACAATCAAAGGACCGACCAGAGATAGTAATAATTTTTTAATGAATATAAACCTTGGTAATGTTAAAATGGGTTGAGCAAAGATTTTATGATTTATTAACTATACAATTTTTGTGACACTCCTGACAGTTTTTATTTTTTTTTCTTGTTTCATTTTCTTATCCAACTTCAACTTTACAGAATAAAAGGCTTACGATAAGACCAAAACAACATTGATTTTACTTTGAAAGTTCACTGTTCTAAGAAAGAGCCCAGAGAAACTGAATTTTCTAAGTATGATGAAGAATTATCATAAAAATGATGAAACATGATTTGAGTAAGATGTTAAAATGTGTGTTTTGCTACTTTTAGTACAGCTTTTAGGATTTTTGTCCGATTAGTGTGAGTCACAAAAAGGATGGTAAGTACTTAAAAATGAGTGAATCGAAGATAATGCTGATGATAATGGTGTTCTACTTGATAATGGTGGTAAAAACAAGATAACATTTATTATTAGATAGAAAAGTTAAGTCAGGAGGTGTTATAAAATAAAATTGTTTAAATTATTTAAATTTTCTGATTAAAATTTATTAACACAAATCAAAATGAGATTTTTTGAATATTTGACTTACATAAATTCATTTAATATATGATGATCTTTAACTTAATTTAATGATAATAAATACAACAAATAATGTGAAAAAAAACGAAAAATGCGGAAAAAAACAATTTCCCAAATTTTATAGACTAAAAATAAGGTTTTGTACAATTTTTGGTCAAACAAAAATATATGCTTTTTCTACAGTCAAGGACTAAAACGTGTTTCCTAATTATTCCCGAATAGAACAATTTTCAACTGAAAAGTTATAGAACAAATTAGATCCATACTAATGAATAAGTTAAATAAAACCAAAATTTTAATTTTTACGTATTTGTTGGAATTTATAATTTTAACTATTTGAGTCACTTTGTTTCAGTTTTTATGGTGTTTTATACAATCTCAAAGTTCAGACTTTCTATTTTGGTGTTTCCCAATTCCACACATTAATTTATTATCAAAATATTCATTTCCTTCGGGATCAAAAATATTTCCCTTTCGTTTGCAAATTGATTACGAAATAAAATTGAAATGTTAATACCTTTTTTCGACGATAATCTTTAGAAAACATAAAAAAATTACAAAGTGATTTGGCAAATCTTTCTTATACACAATATTTTAAGTTTACTTTTTTCATAAAATATGGACATATATAGAAAGTTATTATCACAAATATAATTCCTCATATCACATTGTATATTAGGATTGTGATTATAGTACTCAATTCTACGAAAGCAAATTTTTGTGACCACATTTTGAACACTCAATTAAAAGGAGCTTTCAACTACTCTAATACGAATACTTACAAAACAAAATTGTCATTGTATTTCATATTTTAAATTGGAGAACAAAACATTCTAAGATACACCCAACTCTTTTTTTCACGGCTTTTTTTTACACGATTCTGAAATAACACGGTTCATCAATAAGAAAAAATACACTTTTTTACACGAATTTTTTGTTCTAGTACGAATCCCAAAAAAAAAAAATTGTTTTAATTCTAATTTTGACAGTGTCTTACAGAAACTTTTGTATACAGCAACAAAATACGATTGGGGAAATACCCTAACTCCCGATATACGTAAGTAAACAAGCCGCATCCTAGCTCCTAAATTATAATTCCTACTGAAAATTAACTCCAAATAGATTAAGCGAAATTTTGTTACCTATTTATTTCTGTAAATATTAATGAGATAAATGCAACTGCGCTGTGCTAATTTCAATATTTTTTAAGTAAGATACGTGCAAAAAGTGAATTCTGTAATCCACCACTCTTTGCCTTCATCCGACGGCTAGGTTCTGCTGGGGTTTTGCTTGAAAACTTGCTAGAGTTTTCTTAAAATGCAAAAATGTCTATAACTTTGTTAAACTACCCATATTAATTTTGAATTGTTTAGGAAGGTAAGGAAGGACAGTTGTGCTAGACATATCTACTGATGATAGCATTTTTGGTCCAGTCCATAATAACTCGTGCACGCTTGTTACGTATTTATCGTGTAAAAAAAGAGTTGTGTGTATATATGTGATATTAGGTGCATATTAGATGTCTTTCAAATGAAAAATCGGTTTACTTGTGCGGCGGGTTTTAGCCTATGCATTATATTATCTTTGAAAACAATTTAGTAAAGTCTAAACATTTATTATTTAAGATACATAATATAACCATATCAGAACATTACTTAAAATGATTCTCGTTGAAAAGTTTTGATGAATATGTACATTCTTTATTTCCACGATCGATCAAAATAAAAAATACAAGAAGAAATATTTGTGTTCCTTACCGATATATCTTATCTCATGGGATATAATAACAGGAACTTTTCCACCTTTGATATTGACATGCAAACTTTCTTCGAATAGATAAAAATCTAAATAATCAAATATATACAAAATAGAAAAAATAAAAGTACTAAAAACAAAATGACATGTATGAAAAAAATTGAAGATGTAAAAAAATGTTATTCTCTTCAGAATCAACATGATTTTTTAATGAGCAACTTTTTCTACAACATTTTGTGGCAAGCCAAATCCATCACTTTGATAGGTTTTTTTTTTCTTGTGATATTTTACATAACATTACATTCATGGTGTATTTTTTTCAAACAAAAAAATTTTCTTCTTTCAAATTGTTACGAAACTTTCTTTTCTTGTTTAGAGAAATCTCGAGAACTTTTCATTTTTTTTGCTTATAATTTGCAAATTCGAAAATATCAAATACATTTTTTCATTTCTATATTATAAAACAAATTACATTGTTCAGAATAAAACTTAAGGTTGTAAATAAAAAAGTAAGGAAAGTTAAAATAATTTGTACTTCGTTTTATAACAGAATTTTCTTTATAAATAAATTAGAAGTGATCTGTCTGTTTCGTAGTGAAACCCAAAACTAATCTCCTTCAAGAATATAATTTTTTTTTAGATGAACATACAAGTATGCTATATACAGACCTTTTCTTTCCAACTATTACTAGATCATAATTTTAAAGATATAAAAAAAAATCATAACGAACAGAAATTACATTGTCTAACCTGACGGCTTTGTCATTTACTATGTTGAGGAACAAAATGTGGAGCACAGAAAAAAGAAAGTGAAAATATCTGTTCATGATATTTAACAAAGTTTTTAAATTAAGTAAGTCAAACAAAAATACTAACTTGCATCTTATACCCTTAAAAAAATAATATTAGAATCTTTGAGTTTGCTGTTTGTTCTTGGTTTTTACTTTCTTCGACTTGCATTAAAGTATAAGCTAACACTCGTATTTGTTGTAATCGTTCAAATATTCATCCATCGCAGTTTTTAATGAATATATTGTATTATAAATTTTTTGAAGTCGTGAAATTGACTATTTTTGCAACATATTTCGCAACAAATTTTTCACAATTACAAAAGACGCTGAAATTTTTAAAATAAGAAAGCAAATATCATGAGATTTCTATTAGCTATCATACCAATCTATCAAATAAATATACATAATAAGGGTATTCATGAAATCTGGGAATTTTACCGATCGCGTAAATGTATAATTTTCCGAGGAGTGTTTCATGAACGCACCTCGTGTATAAACTGTGTAAATTTTGTCTTATAAATATAATTTTGTCAATTTAATTGTTAAATTTGATTAGTTTCGACTTACCTCCGATATTTTTAACAAAAAATAAGTAGTATTTCTTTAGTTCTCAAAAAAAAATTCTTTTTCTCTCCTACTACAATTGTCAGTTAGATTTGTAAAAGTTTACGAGGTTATTTACGCACCAAAATCGTCGCGGAAATTTCCCAGGTTTGTGTATTGGACTTTCCATAGGAATTTTGACAGTTCATTTACGAGGTGGGAAAATTATGCAGTTTACACGATTTACGAGGGTTTTACGCCTTTTCATGAATACCCATAATGATATTCATTGCGCGCGTATTTTTAAAAATACAGTCTCATTACTTTTTGTCTATAGTAGTAAATTAACTAAAGAACGGCTGGCCTAAATTGGTTAAAATTTGGTACAAAATTAGGTTAGACTATAGAACTGAATAGATATTTATTGGAAGTTATAAATCGGAAATGGTTCCTTTAGTGTAAAACATTTTTTTTGCACAATATCTTCATAATTCATAAGGAAAATTAATTTGAAATATTTCGTCTAAGAAAGTTTGATGATTTTCCATGCCCAGATATTTCTTAGTAGAATTTCTTTTATATACTATACCAAGTGTACATAGTCCGTGTACAATAGATACTTCAAGGATTACTTTTTATGAATTTCATTTCTAGTGGAGAAAAAATATGTACATGAAGCAGCATCATAGAAATATTTATTAATACCATCTTTTCATTTCAACATTATGAAGTTTTCTTTGGGAACGAACTTAATTAAAGTTTTCTTAAAAAGAAAATTTCGGTGCACATACATAGTTTGTGCACCAAATACATGTATACCATATGTTTCTCAGAAATATATCGTACTATAAGGTAAATTCTATACTATAATGTAACAAAAACAAACATAAATCCCTAGAGATAATTTTGTTTGTTTGCTTCTGTTAAGGTAATATATGTACAATTGTACATGCAATTTTATGGACAGAAATCTCTGAACAATGTATTATTTTTTATTTATTTACGATTCATACGGGAGACAATAAAGCTTCATCACATTTTAAAGGACTTCAGTTACATACAGTTCTCCATTTTATTTATTACGTTTCTTTTTGGTCTGTTTTAAAAATACTGACTTTTATAGATTAACAATACAATGATAATTTCTCAAAAAGTAAAGAAAGCACCTCAAAAATATATAGGGGTTTCCATTAAGTGGTCGTTTTTTTTAGTTGTAAATAAAAAACAATGTTTATACATCTGAAAAAGAGATTATTTTATTGTCAATTAAAAATGAAAGATGAAAAATAATATTAGAGAAATGAGCGCCTTTTGCTGTCTTGCAGATGTTAATTCTATAATCAAAAATTTGGACCACATTTCCACATAATTGTGGTACTATCTCTCCGATAACCTGAATTATTTCGACTTTTAAATCATGAATTATTTGGAGATTGTTTTTGAAAATCTCAACTTTAATATAGCCTCAAAGAAATTAATCCAACGATGTTAAATTGCATAATCTTGGGAGCTAACCGGTTAGAGAGATAATTCGTTCCGCACATTTTGAATGCAATAACTCTGTTGACTTGAAACCACATAACCTCAAGATTCATATCCTCTAAACTGGAACACAAAAAGTCTTTTATGTTTTTGCCGTACCGCGTGGTCCTGTCATAATTAACCACTTGGTCGATCACATTCTCAAAAAAGTGTGATCCAATTACTTCTCCGATCTACAAACCATTTGTTCTTCTTGAATCGTTCCTGGAATTTCCTCACCCTATATGTGGCAGTGTTGCTTATTAACGTATCTTTTAAGGTGAAAATGTGCCTCATCACTAAAGATGATTGATGTCAAGACGAGAACGAAATACAAACGACATATGTATGGGTGCCAAATAAGATATCAAAAAATAAACCTGTTAGTGGAAAGCCCTATGTAACAAGAAAAAGGTTTACACAAAAAAGTTTTAAACTGAAGCAATTTTTTATGATCCTGGCCTGGTTTATTCGATTTGCTGGTCTATCGTTGTTCTTTTTTTTATATAAATACTATTTTGTTAGTATGACTAGAGCTATTATGATTTTTTTCTCTTTGCATATATTGTATTTAAATTCTATTGCAGTAATGCAATTTTACGATTCCATGCCACGAAAACATTTTATTTTCGTTATATAAATATCGGAGAAAATTTGAATGCAAATAAATTGCAATATTCAAATAACATAACGATATATTTCCGTTATAAATTGTCTGATATTTACATATTTTTGGTGAAAATATCAAATTCAGCACAACAATATGAACTATGAAATTTGCATACATATTTCGATAACTGAATGGAATCATGGAAAATCTATACCAGAAAAATATATCACTAACAAACTGTTGATATATCATATCATATAGTACATAGAGTACTTTTATTCGATGTGATATTTTGTTGGCTTGATTTAGGAAAATGGTAGTAATTTTCTTTTTATCAAACAACTATCATAATTTAAGTTTTTAAAAAACCAGGAAATTAGAATTCATGGTGGAACAATAGCTGTGTTTTTTTCATCGGGGTCAGCGTCAGGATCTGCTTCATAACATGTAGAAGCAATTCGTGAAAAAAATTATTTTTTAATATCATTCAATAAAGATTTTTGAGAATTTGCGAGTATTTATTTGATTTACGCGTAATTTATTTAAAAAATTATCGAAAAAGTTGAATTTTTTTCAAAGAAAATTTTTTTTTTCTACTCGAGGCCCACATCGTTTTTTCAAAATAGACGCTGACTCCGATGAAGAAAACACAGCTAATATCACATAAAAAAAAATCTTGTTGATCTCAGCCTATACTCTCAAAATATTTAAATATATTTCAAAAATATTTGTTTTATTTATGGAGAAATTTCAACATATAAATTTTCCATTTCCAATAATATTTTATGTGCTCCAATATAATAGAAAAAAATTGTTTTGATATTATAAACTTATTTTTCACATTTCAGTTCAATTACTATAAAACTTCAGCACTTTCAGGTTAATTTAAAGAACACAAAAGACAATAATAGTGTTTTTCGCCATAAATTTGATCTTGTTTATGCATAATAAATTGGTTCCACATTTTTATATTAATTTATAAAGGAAAATATAAACTGAGAAAATTGTTTAAACAGCTTTACAAATCATATCAAAACGTAAATATTTTCTCTCTATAACATTTTCAATAAGTTTCGTATCTCGCCGATAGATGGTCAGCATATTGATTTTAAATTTACTATTGAAAAAATTCAAAAAAACAAATTCTTTTTATTAAAGAATTTTCCAATGCGACAAACGAATATTTTCATATTGAAATATTGAATTTTTCGAAGTATATATTTTTATTATATTGTATTAAAGGAAACTTACCCTTAAAAAACTTTTCAAAATAAATAAAAAATGGTTTCCGTATTTTGTTATGCAAGATATCGAATTGATAAATAAACACAACATAAGATGAGCTTTTGTAAACAAGCACTGAAAAAAATATATTAGAAAAACCAACTAATCATAATTAGTTAATTGATTTTTAGGAGTGTTGATATGTTCACTTTATTAGCTATGAAAAGTAACCAAATTAGTTGATTTTTTAAATTTGAATTCGTTGTTTGTAATGCCCAAGCTGTTATTTACTTCAACTAATTAATTTGAATTTATTACTAATTCAATTAGCCGAATTTAATATTTATGAATAATCAACTAAATTATTAGTAATTCCAACTAGTCATATGCAAAATCCTATTTGCTTTCTCATGAGTAAAATGAAAAATGGAAAGATGGCCGGTCAGTGGATGGATTTTGATCTTGAGCATTGCCCTCCCACAACGTTCGTTTCCGAACTGTGACTCTTTAAATATCCTGTCAGCGGTCTATTTTCCTCCCTACACCTCTGGACAACAAGGCTCCATCCAATCTCTCTTCCTTCATATCTCTGGTTATCAACTAGCCCAACATACTAATGATTTTCAGCTTCAAATTATTTATGTTTCTTTTTCTATACATTATCGTTGCTCTCATCTTCGAAAGCGTGCGCAGTAAGCCTAGAGCCCATGTGGCCGCACACTTAACTCATTTCACGGACAGAAGACAACATTATACGATATTTCTTTTTAGGATTTTAAGGTTCTGTTTCTAGATTTCTGCTGCTCAATGCTTATGACCACTTGCATCACCGGTTTCGAGATTTTCCCCTTTTTCTTTCTTTTATTCAACGTGCTTTATATATGCATAAAAAAATATAGAATAATAAAAATATTTTACTTACCGGCGAAATTTGTGGATCTTGAATAATAATTGCATGCCTTGAAGTCATAAAGCACTGCCAGTGTGCAATCAGAAGGCGTCAATTTTGCAAATATTGAAACCAACGGGTATTTTATATGAATCATGTAAGCAAATAAATTTAGATTTGCTAATTCACCTCGATAAAGCCAAATTCATATATAAACTTCAATTTGGTTTAATCAAGCATTCAATTAACATCATCAATATAACACCAGAAATAGAGGAGTCTTAATTCCTGCTCGTTCTCGGACTATCAAATACTACATGTCGTTAATTCCTAGTGCAGTGAGGATCTTTGCAAATCTCCCTGAAGAGTTTCTTCATATTAAAACACTGCAAATATTTAACAGACGTGTGCTACAGTTTTCAAAATTGAAAGAATCAAGTAAAATTTCATGACAACGTCAGACGACAATAATATTACCAATAATAAAAATAATAACAAAAATATACTTAGCAATTTACACTTTAACATTAATTTATACTAATTTAACAAGTGTTTACTATTAATTTACCTTTAATTAATTAACGTAAGAATTGTAATACTCTTAATACCAATTTGTACTCTCATCCTTCTTATCAGCCTCCCGCTGTTTTGGATGGAGTCATATTATAATTTAAGTTCTTTTATTGTAAAAAATTAAAAGATTTGTAAATGTAAATATAAAAAAAATATAAAATAAATATAAATAAAATATATAATTTTAAATAATTTTTTGTATTTTTTAGTTATAAGAAATAATTTTAAGGCTTGGGGATGTTTTTATTTTTTTCTATTCTTTTGCTGAATATAAAGAATAATCTATCTATTATAATAAAAAAGTTTTCTCCGCACATCATTTATAAATTTTGTAGTAAGAAAAAACATAATAAATTATTTTTATAAATGAAAAAATTTTCGGCACCGACGGGGATTGGAACTAACAACTCACGGCACAGTGTTTTTACTAAATCTTGCCAAGGAAATTAACGTTTCAAGTGATTCAGATTCGTTAATATCAAATCACAACTGAATAAATAATCTATCTATTATCACAAGTTATCATGTCTATATAAACTGATGAGACGTTTGCAGTGCTGTAAAGCTCTCCTAGTACTATTATAAAAAAAGAAGAAAAAAAAATTCTAAGGTCGTTCCTTTTTTTTGTTTTTGGAAATTTCTTCCAAACACGTGGAACTTCTATACAACCTTATTGTAGGTTAGGGCCGCAAGAAAATTTTGAAATAGCTCTGTCAACAGAATTTTTATTTTGATATTAAATAATATCACTATTTTTAAATATAAAAACTTTACCCTTAATTTTTGTTTAACACAGACTTGTAGGTTTCTATTAAGAGTTGTCAGAACTAAATCTCATCTTTTTTCCCAAGATTTTCCATACTTCTAGAATTTCTTCTTTGGCTTGTCTTTTTTTTCTTCTGTTTTTTCCCCAACAGATTTTGTCTAATTTTTATGGCATTTTAAATAAATTTTGTAGTTTTTATTATTTTCTCAACAAAGAAAAAAACAATTTTTCTTCACTTATAAAATGTGGTTGTTCGATGGTCGAGGATGGAAAAGAAAAGATAAACCAAATCCAAAATGGGTTCTTACTTTTCTGTATGTCTAATAGAGCACTGAATTAAAATTCATTAAATATTATCAAAAAGCAATTTTATTATTTGTTTAAATAGTGCATTAATATTACAAATATAATTTTTTTATCAATGACGTGACGATTAACCAGATTAACCAGTCAACGATTTTCTTAGCGGAGGTTATGTTATCCGAAAATACTAGAATAAATCAAATTGCATGCACACAGAAAAATCACAAAGCTTTTGGCTAGTTCTGACAACTGAATTTTAGTTGTGCGAAATGAAAATTTAATTGTGACAACAAAGTTTCACTTGTCGAAATTTAGTTGTCAAAACTGAGTTTTCAGTTCTCACAACCAAAATTCAGTTGTCAGAACTAGGGAAAAACTTTCTGATTTTTCTGCGTGTATACATTATTAGTCGAATGGTATAAAAATACGATATTTACATAAAGTAAAATCTGCTCAAAAGTCGATCAGTGTTCAGAGGAAACGTAATAGATTTCAAAGCTATAGAAACGAATCAAATTTGTTTGATTTGATATAATAATGGGAATTATTGTAAATTTTAAGACATTTATTAATTTAAAATCAATATTTATATAATTTTTATTTATTTATTTTAGAAATATTTGATATTATTCGGTTTTATTACGGCAATCTTCGCTTACGCATCTACTCAGAAGTTAAACGAAGAAGTAGTGTACGTCAATCATTCCTCATCATCCACGATGAGTTTTCCAGATGACTCAGAAGTATTGTTACCATCACTAACAAGGAAACATGGAGATTCAGCTGATAGAACAGAACCCCCAACGCGATCACGTCTTGCCGATTTTTTAAAACTGTCCTCACTATTTGGTTAAAAAAACAAGAAAATATTGTACTTTTAGTTCCATCAATTTCCATTTAAATGTAATTAGTTTTAGGCAAAAGAATCTTGCAAATATCGCATAATATCCTAGAAGCAAATCTCAGTTTATTTTTAGTAAAAATGTTATTGTAATTAAGTAATGGCAGTAATGTTTTTCATTTTAATGTTAACAAAATAAATTGGAATTTAAAAAAAAAAGAAACTTTTGCAAATAATATTTCCTTCTAAAAAAATGCGAACAGGTTTTTATTTCTTAATTCAAATTTGATAAAATATAAAAAATTTAAATAAATGTAAATGAGTATTTAATATAATGCTTTTTAATTAATAAACTCGTTTTGAAATTTGCATCTTCGCGATAAATATATAAAATTCATGTTGGATTAGTAGATTTAAAAATTATATAAATATCCGTATTTTGTTGCGAACTTAATTCTTTTTCCAGAAGATCACACTGAAACAATATATTAGAAAAATCAACTAATCATAATTAGTTAATTGATTTTTAGGAGTTTTAACTAATTCATTTGTTGAAAACTAACCAGTTGATTTTTTAAATTTGAATTCGTTGTTTGTAATGCCCAAGCTGTTATTTACTTCAACTAATTAATTTGAATTTACTACTAATTCAATTAGCTGAATTTAATATTTATGAATAATCAACTAAATTATTAGTAATTCCAACTAGTCCTATGCAAAATTCTATTTGCTTTCTCATGAGTAAAATGAAAGAAAGGAGATTTATATTTTTCTGATTTTTTCCCATTATTTTTTAAAATATCTCATATATTATAGAACAAAATTTTCCTCATTTGCAAACAAATTATAAATGAAGAATATCTTGAACATTACCATTGTTATAGTGTTATTGATAAATGCGATCAATACTTTATATTTAATCCAGATTTTAAATATCCGCCAACAAAAATTGCTACTTTTTCCAACGGAAGAAAAGTAGTCAAACAAAAATAAAAACTATGAATGAAAATCAAATGTTAAAAGTATAAATTTGAAGTAAAATAACTAAAATAATTGTTAATCTTTTTTAAAAAATAAAATATTTTATACAACATATTTAAAAAAAAAATTTAATTTGAAATCCCTTTTCTAATAAATTAGTGTAGTTTACTAATTTCGCTTGCCAAAAAATATTGGCAATTGGCTCTTATAGCGACTTTAATTTTAAAAATCAGGTAATGAATTAGTAGCAGTTACCTTTGCAAATTAGTGATATTAACAAATTTTTTATAAAATTCAACTAATTATAAATTTGAATATTTAGCTAATGTTTTGGTTGATTTTCTTATTTATGGATCAACTAATTACAGTTGGTTCAATCAGCAATATTAGTAGGGTGAGAGACAACTAATTTTTCAGATACTATTGCTGATGTATTAGTAGAAATCAACCAATGTTTTTTTTCGGTGAGTCCTTCAAAATAAATATGGAAACTAATGTCATATGAATATGTCGGATCCCATATGATGCGCTACTATACCATATAAGCAAAAAAAAAAAAAAAAAAATCAAATGTAGACAAAACTTACGCTCAACTGATTACAAAAATAATCTGTCACTTGCTTGTTTTAGGTATAGCATGGGTGGTTAGAATACATCCGTTTAAGAACACTGAATCCCATAAGGGATAAATATTCAATTGATCTGTTCAACCAACATTCCATAAATCACACATAAGTTAAACGGGGCATCAAAACCTATTCAGTTCCATACTATCGAAAGGCGATTCATATATGCTATACCACCTACCATTTAGCACCATATGAAATACATAGAATATTTTTATATAAGATTTGATAAAAAATCTGAAGAATTCATTTTCTTTTCTGAAAATTTTTTCAATAGTTTTGGTAGAAAATATTCTTCTCTTCTACGAAAAACTTTCAAAAGCCATAAATTTTATCCGAAAAACATTGAATAAGATAAAAATTTATGTCTTACGTTTCGATTTTTCATTTTAATCGATTTCAGTATA
Organism: Xylophagus ater; assembly: GCA_963422695.1. Lineage (NCBI taxonomy): Eukaryota > Metazoa > Arthropoda > Insecta > Diptera > Xylophagidae > Xylophagus > Xylophagus ater. Next base: position 9,583,503 of record OY730485.1, on the reverse strand, counting down.
GTTTTATAGAAGTTATATAACTAACTATCGTTTCGCTACGTCTATGCTTTGACATGCTGTCATTTTATATAAGAAGAATAGAGATTTCCAAAATTGTCATTCCATAAAATAATATAACTATTATAAAGTGCATATCGTAGCCCTGCTCGGGTAAGCTATAGAATCTTGTGGAGAAAGTTTGATTTACAGCATATATTGTATTGTAGTAACTTGTACGAGTATATGTCCCAGAATAACTATATAGTAAAAAAGTTTTGTTGGGAAGTTGATATTAAAACTAAGTTCATTGACTTAACTATTCTGAATAAAATCTTCATCATGAATAAATATTTTATGACATATGGTCGAAGGAAACATCAACTAAGAATGGTAAAGGTAATGCTTTTTGGAATAAATCGTTGGTCTACCTACACGTAGGCTGGATTGCTTACAATGGAACAAGTTTATTTCATTTGCGCTTTATATAAAATTTTTTCAATAATAACTTTGGCGTTCTTTTTAATAATTTTGGCTCTAACATTATCCATCGTGATAGTTACACCGAAAAAGTTATTAGTAAGAAAAAGTGTCGGATTTGTTATTGAAGGAAGAGAAAAATAAACATGAATTTATTTGTAAACCTACGTGGTTCATGTAGTTGCATAAGTTGGTTTACTTCGGTTGGTATTATCTATGCTGATTGTCTACGCCTAAAATGAAAATGAATTAATGCAATATTATACTTCTTTAGGAAAAACTTAACTGTATTTGGTACTTATGAGCTTTGGAAATTGTGACACTATTCGATATATCGCAAATTTCATATTACATCTTCTACCCCTCGTATTGTAGAATACCACAGAAATGGAAATCATATAAACTTATCATGCATGCATACGTGCGATTTTTTTATATAGGTATACATATAATATATTATATTTTTCCAAAATATTTTAAACCCGAAAATAATACAATATAAACGAAAGAATATCGGTTTTACAATTTTATATCGTAAAAGCCATATTCTTAGCATCATTATGTGTATCTTTATTCGAGTCATAAAATATCCTTAAAGAAACCAAATTGACCACATTACCATAAATTGGTATCGGAGGAGAGTAAAATTGATAAATGGCAAAGATATGCTTTCCATAATGAACTGTGTGTATAATAAAAGTGTGGAAAAGTCCTGTCTCTTTCTTCAATCCACCATTACAGATGGTGCTTATATGGCGGCACAAGTAGGTAAATATAGACAAGCTTAGTTATTGTAAAATATAATTTTAAAAAATTATAATGTGTATATATTGTACATTAATAGGTTTCAGTATGTAAAAGAAAAGAAAAATTAGAGATGTTGCTTATGTTTCAAATGCAGTAATACGCCGTACAAAATAATGCATCCGTATCCTCAGGCAATCAAACTATTTCCAGATAACTTTCAAATTTACCAATCGAACAATTACGACAAGAACTATCTTAAGGTATTTGGAGCTCCTGTGCTAATACCACAGTTTTTCCGGTAACCAAACAAAAGAATAATGTGCCAGATATACAACATAATCTTCAAACGGTGTTTATGGACCTGTTTTCACCTATGCTAGTTAATGTTTAGGATTGTCCTAGTGTCATCGTCAGTAATGATGACTTTGAAGTAACAATTCCCAAGTAGTTTCTCAATTTTCAATTCGTGTGGCACCCAATTTCCTTGTTTTTGAATCACTCCAATTGCATGGAAAAGGTTGACTTATCAACATCTAATGTTTCTGCAAATTCTTTAAGATTTTGACAAGGATTTTCATCCAATAATATTTTCTATTGAACACCTTCACATGGTTTTTCACGTTCTTTATCTTCTACATCGAAATCATAATTTTTGAAATGTCGCAACGACCCTTTGCAAATTGTGTTCAGTGGAGCATATTCACGAGCAAAAGATACGTTTCCGTAGCAAATTTCTTTGGAATAAATTAATGAAGCAACATTTCTGGCAAATGCTGGTAATTTGAAATATAAATTGGCCATATTCAATGCAATAAAAAATATAGTTTTTTATACTTCATAAAAAAACCAAATACTAAATTTGAAAGCTTACATTATATAGCGTGATTCATTTTTTACTTTTTTTTAAAATAAAAATAAAACACTTAGAATTGAATGCAAATATCAAATCTTTATTATCAACTTTAAGCACATAGTATGGCAATTAATGTTTGAAAATAATTTCCTTCAAATGTTGGCCGGCACTACGTTTCAGCTCGGCCAATTTTCGATCACTCTCTCAAGCATTTCGACCGGAATCTCATGAATGACACGTGTAATGTTCGCTTCCAATGCTTCAATTGTCACTGTTTTATCGGCAAAGACTTTTGAGTTTACATAGCCCCAAAGAAAAAAATCCAAAGGTGTGATATCGCACGATCTTGGTGGCCAATTCACTGGGCCAAAACGTGAAATTAATTGCTCACCGAAATGAAATAAATCCATTGTAACACGGGCTGTATGGCTCGTAGCACCGTCTTGTTGAATCCAAATATTGTCGAGACCACGGGCTTCAATGTCAGGTACCAAAAAGTCCGTTATCGTGGCACAATAGCGCTCACCATTGACGGTAACGTGGCCGCCGGCCACATTTTTGAAGAAATACGGACCGATGATGCCCCTGGCCCATAAACCACACCAAACTGTTGTTTTCAATGGATGTAATGGTAGCTCTTGAAACTTTTGTGGATGCTCATCATCCCAAATACGGCAACTTTGCTTATTAACGTAGCCAGAAATGAGCCTCATCACTGAACAAAATTTGGCTTGAAAATTCCGGATTTTCTTCGATGTGTTCAAGCGCCCATTCAGCAAACGTTGCTCAGATGTAAGTTTTGACATGATGAATTGCCATACAATACTGAACAAAAATGACAAATCAGAATGACACTAGTCACGCGTGATCTGTCAAAAAAAACCCTATTGAGAAAAAAAGTAAGGTTTGAATCACACGGTAGTACTGCCAAATACATATATTGTCAGTTTAATTAAACTAACTCTAAACAGTTTAACTAATACCATCTTTCAGAAAAAGCATATCCCAATGTAAAAATTGTTTAACGTAATTAAATTGCTCACAAAATAAAATCTATAAGTTGTACATATGTACAAAATGTAACCAACTATTTAGTAATATCAAAGATAGAAATGAGTAAACATATGTAAAATTGTAAAAAGCTTTCATTTAATATGAGTAAACTACATTAGATCTTATGGAAATAGCTTTTAGGAGCTTAAGGAGTTTGCCATATGATCTAATGTACTTATGTTAAATAAAAGCTTGTTTGACCTTTGCATATCTTCTCTCCGTTCATATCTTTGCTAATAATATGGTTAAGATTCTGAGTGAAAAAACTTTGCCAAAGGGAAAAATTATATTTTGGAAAATTTGTACTTTCGGTTTTGAATAAGTACTAAAAATTAAATTTAAATAAACTTACATAGAAATGGTGAACCAGAGAATATTGAATTTTAATAAAAAAATAATTAACATACAAATTTGTATGCAAAATATATTTTTTTTTTTATTAAACTTATTCACATAAAAGCTATTATAATTATGAAGTTGTTTTTCGGAATGAATGAATTTAAAGTTTTTTAATTAATGCATATTTTTGATGTTTAAAAATTTAATATTTTGTATGCTTTTATTACTGACAATTTTAAATTGTATTTTTTCTGATAAAGTTTTAAAATTTTAACATATTATATTTTCAAAAAAAAAGTTCATTTTTTAATATAATTTTTTAATGCTTTTAGAAGTTTCAAAACATTTTTTCTATAATACCGAAAAGGAAAATGTTTTCAACAAATTATTTTTTAATTAAATAGAAATTTCATGTATTTAAAAACATAAGATTCGAGTAATTGTAAATTCGGAAATAAGTAAAAGAATACAAAACGAGAAGATATTATATTGATTATATTATAAAACTGATGAAATTAATAATTCATACCAAATGAAAAGTATATTGATTTTTTAAAGAAAGTTTTTCTTTAGAAAAATTTTACGAGAAAGAAAACAGCAACAAAAAAGTTACGATTTTAAAATTATTGTTGAAAATAATATTAGAAAAGTTTTTTTATTTAAATTTGTTAAAATCACTTCGATGAATTCGAAATTCACTTTTAAGATGTTCAAATGGATTATGGTCATATTTTTCAAGAATAAACTTTTCCGTAGAAAATCATATACTTCAGTTCTTATACAAAAACATGAATTACGAGAGATACTTATGTGAGTAACTTAGTCACATATATTTAGAAAATCAAATAAAAATATAATATATAAAAAAATTTTTTTTCTACTTATTCTAACTTTCCACATATATGGTTTTTCCTAAGGGTGTACCTTAGTGAAATATTCAACTCAATTTGAATATTTTCGATAGACAATTGGGTAAAGTGGTAAAAACTTGTTTGGAATTCTATGAAATATTTTCTATGGACCTTCACATCTATAGCTGGGACATTTCTAGTGCTAAAGTTTATTTTTTCAGTGGTCGTTGGTAATGGAATTGATAATGTTTCCAAAGTATTTTAGCATAATCGCTTCTGGGTTATTTTTCGGTCTGATGTCATTCAGTTTTTATATAATTTTATATATGAGTAATTTAATTTATATAGTTGAAGTAAGGACAATTTGAAACTACGTATAGGTAAATTCTGACAAATAACCTTTGGTTTAAAAATCTCTCTATGTCGCTATCAGATGCCACATAGTCGAGTTGTATTTTAACTAGTTGCCAGTTATTTCATAGAATAAGGTTTTTCATTCAAATAATCACTTCAAATGCAAGAGCTTGAATACGGTGAGCATAGAGCTCTATATCACCTCTCATTAGTAGATGAAGTCTTCATTTGCCTCTGGTTGGACATATGCATAACTGCATAACTAATATAAATATATATATATGTATCCTTTGTATGAGGAAAAAATTAATGTTTTATTTAATTATTTTCGAAAAGAAAAACATATATTTTATCTTGCAATATTCGGACGAATTTTTGAGCTCCGTATCTAATTTCTAAATATGATGAATCCTTAAAATTTTAATTTTTGAACTATTCAAAAAAGTATCTTGTTCTTGACATTGCATCCTTTTTTAAATAAATTAAAATTATCCCTCATGGAAAAGAACTTCATGAGAATATGTATATTAAAACTCAATAGATGGACTAGAATTTTCGTTGATTTCTTTAGCAGAGATAAAATTCTCGTAAAAAATTAGAATTTAACTGATTTACATATTATTTAGAGATTTAATATTTATACATATATAAACGAAAAAATAAAATATCTTGTCTTCTAGGAAATACTATAAATAAAATGGATGAAAAAGAAATAATGTACAGATGAACTTTCTTAATACGGCAAATCTGCACAGTCCAACAACTTTGAATTACCCTTGTAAATCCCAAAATTAGTCACGCAACTTTTACAAGATAGGTTATTTTATTTTCCTTTTTTTTTCATCCCGAAAGATATATATAGGTATTTATAACTATAAGATTATACTTGAATAATATCTAAGTCTTTATAGTGTAAAAACTTTCAAGGAAAGGTAAAAACAGTTAAGATATAGTGAGAGAAAAAAAAATAAGATAAAATTAAGGTTAAAATAAGATTGTCTTTTTTTATTCTATTTCTTACCCGAGGCCCAATAATTTCTTTTCAACAATGTGTACAAACGTTAAAACTAATTCTCATTATCCGAACCTTTGTGTTCAAAAAATGCGGGCTAATTTGGTCATCTATAGTGTCCAAAGTTTTTTGCGTTTTTTAAATATATATTTTCCTTTTTCATTTGAAAAATTGAGAAAATTAGTTTTTATCCTTGATGCTTTTTCTTTTTTCTTTACAAAATATATTTCAGTATTCGAGTATAGCTAGCCACTATAGTATATATGAATATTGTATCGCATATACAATATTTAAGTTTACAGCACTTTACCTTAGCGATTTTCTCAAAGGGAATTTTTAACGACCATCATATTTCCTCTTCAATGCACAAGAGGGTTAAAGACAAGAGTTTTAAACGTTTTAACTTGCTCATAAACGATGTACAATATTTCATAAAGATTTGGTAATTCAAATATTAATAATGCAATAAGTGCTTGTCTTTAAATAAATTTTATATAATATGACTTAATAAGTTTGTGGATTTTAGTTAAAAAGGGATTTTAGATTTTAATATAGTAAAGAACTTTTTTTTAGTCTCTATAATATAAATTTTTATATCTTTTATGATTTTAATACCGTTTATTTTGTTCAAAATTAATTACTATGTACTACAGTTATAAAATATTACATTAAATTGAAATTTAAATTCAAATTGTTCACACTCAGAAAAAAATACCTTATTAAACGTAAAAATTGAAAAAAAAATTTTGAAAATCTTCTTGAATTTATAATGAAAGTTATATTTAATACAAGTTTATTTGAAACTAATAACTTTTCCCTCAATAAGTTTTTATTATTTGGACTATTTATAAATTATTGTTTCATACAATTTTGGTCTTTTACCCAGCAACTCCATTGGACTTATTTCAAGACTTAATTTTAGTCTACGGGCGCCATTTTGAAGACATTAAATTTGTAGGTGGGCAGTTGATGTCCTGACATGTTATTTGTAAAAAGGCCGTTGACGAAGCAACAATGAAATGTTTGCTTCATCAATTTATTATAAAAATATTTTATATATGTTGTTTCAACTAAAAATGCGTTACAGTTGACAGGAATGAATGTTTTTTTTTTTATAAAAAAAAGGATCCAACTAAACTCATTAATATTTCTAAAAAATTGTCATAAAAAAAATTATTTTGAAATAAAATTATTGAAATATCAATCCTTCCCGGAATTATAATTAGTAGAAACTAAACTCGAGATATCAAAAATTTCTCAGAAAAATGTATTGCGGTACGTCAATGCAAAAAAGATTCTTTCTAAAATCTATCCCATGATCATTACGAATATTTCTAGTACTTTTGTCATAAAATAATACCAATTTTAAACCAAATTTATTTTTAAATGAAATTCACTAAATTGTATACATTTTATTGCTGTCGTTTTAAAGGGGCCAAATTAATCTTTTTCTAAAAAAAATGTCTACAAATTAAAAATATCTGAAATATCGAGAAAAACCTATTGCAATTACATACATTCGTATGCATGTAATTCATTCTTACCATTTTTAATTTCAATACGTCAAAAATAAGTCTGGAAAAAAGTCTTCCTCAAAAAAGTCCATGTTTATGTCTGACTGAAATTATGTCCAATTTTTAGAGTCTCTATTGGACTTTTTTTCAGTTCGACTGAATATATGTCTTGAAATAAGTCCAATGGAGTCGTGTTGTTAGGAATGTCTACAACACCTTCTGGCTGTTTTTCTTCTTTCGTTGAGCGACTTCGGTTTTGAGGCGTAACACATATAAAGCAATTATTGAATATCATTCAATAAACAATAAAAAGTTATGAATTCAACAATTATAAAAGCAATAATGAACTTGTAGGCAATTTTAATAACTGAGTAGTTCGTTTAACCGGGAACACTAAATAATGAGGTTATGGAAAGACAAGCGTTGAAAAAATTCAGATTGTTGCCTCGAGAATTTTATTTTAAATTTTGCCTTTTTCTGAAGTTCTATAAGTAGGCTGAAATAATTCATCCTAATATCTCCTAAGAACTTATTAGAAGGGAAATCAGAGACAATAACTTTAAAATTATGATTTTAATCGACTTATTGACCTAAAATAGCGTGTAAAATTATTGATTTTTTATATGAAAGTTGAAGATTCAATAACCTTTTTCGCTCAGTGCAGAGATAGAAACTTTTTGGAACAAAAAGTATGCAATAAAGCATTGTTAAGGTACGGAATTAAAAATTGAAATAATATACTATAATCGTTTAATCCTCGTTAGTAAAGTATATTTTCCGGTTAAATCAAATCGGATAAACAAATATAAACTTAAAGTCGGACAATAACGGATTTTTCGGCAGCATACCGTATGGCAGTTACGAAATCTATCTACTGATTAATAAGATATTTCATTCTAGGATGGCTGAGATAGTAAGAAAATAAAATAAACTAATTGACGAAAGTTTACCTTACACAATCGAGTCACATACTCTGTAATACATACAATGTAAGTTTTTCCAATAATGTTTCTTGAAAATACCTCTTTTCGAAATCATACATTCATTATTAGTAAGAAAAGAAAATGAATTATACCAACAACTAACATTGTAACAACTAAATTATGAATTTCCACTCAAAAAGTTTCCAACAATGAAAATTTCATAAAGTCAATTTAATACGACTTAAAAAAAAAGTTCATGTAAAGAAAAATAAATAAATATAATAATAAAATAATATATAATCAGGGAAATTTTTAAGTGTAGTAAAGTAAGTAAGGAAAACAAAATAATCACAATGAAAACAACAATACCAGAGACTTTTCTTCTATAGGTGTACATTTTTTCAAAAAGAAAAATCTGTTTAGAAAATTTTTCTTTTCTTTAAAATTTCGTCAAAATAAAAAAAAGTTGACCTTAAAATTTCTATTGTGTTTTACGAAAATCTTTTAGAATATAGATTCTGTAAGATTATTTTGTTTTTTTTAATAAGGGCGTGAAATGTATTTTATTCTTATATTGCTTTGATAGCGGTTGAGTTTTCAGTCTTGATTTCTATGACATGACCTGAAGGACAATTAGATGTAGTATAATTACTTCTTACCATAGTATGAAGTCTTTTGACCTACTTACATCTATAAGCATCATCAAAATTTAGATAGAGTCGCGTAATATACAAATAGGCAACTATTCCTATGTAAAATCAATGATCTGCATTCTGTTTATGAGCTACTGTGAATAAAAAATACTGTTTTTTGAAAACCTGTTTTTAGGACTCAAGGAACCCTATCAAAATCTTCACAAACAAAACTCTAATCCTTAATCCCATAATGGGAGGAAATTTAACTTATTCAACTTTGAATAGATGAACTGATAAAGTAAATGCGGAAACAGATATGTGATTTCAATCAATAAAGTAAAAATTTCATAATGCCTGGCATCCCATCTTAACTTAGGCTGAATATGCCTATATGTATACACATTTTTTGAAAACAAGACAAATGTTATAATTTCTCTGAGGATACTGTTCGCCTATTATTTTTAACCAAACTTTTTTACAAGATAACTTTCTTGTATTAATTTAATTTTTTCTTCTTCTGTAATTTTCGAAACTGATATTTTCAACTTCTATACTGTAAACGGTAAGGTATATAAAAAATACTCTTATATAATATCTGTCTGCCTTGCTGAAGCAATTTGAATAGAATTTGGTACAAACGAACTAAAAAACGATTGTGTCAGGATTAAATGAATCTCATTATAACTTCAAATACTTAATTGCCGAATAAAATTTTGAATTCAAATGAAATTCAACGAAATTTTAAAAATCGTGAGTTTTCGATAATATAAGGATGATACCGGAATACATAATATTGTTCAAAGTTAAACTCACTGTGCTTGCCAAATATACCTGTAAGCTCGGAATTTTGGTATCAAATAGATGTTACAATAATTTTATCCATATGTATAGAAGTTTCAATCGTAAGTTTTATATTATAGCTTGTATTTATATTATAAACAAAATACTGTTATATGGAAAATATATCTCTAAAAAATTGGATGAATAAGAAACAAGTCTACAAGAAAACAAATCAGGAAAAAGTTTTTTGATTAAAATTTATGACAATATCATGCAAATTATACTCATTATGGTAATTCGTGTTTTGACTGTGCGCATATACGCGAATATAATAATACTTATTAACTTTCAAACGGAATGAAAATCATTAAATTGCTAGAAGAGTCGTTCAGATAAGAAGAAAATACTAAAAAAATAAAATTAAAATCAGAAAAAAAGTATTTTTTTGTAGTAGTATTAACTTATTTTTGCCTCGCGATTTGTTCTATATAGTCTCCTGAGAGGTATTTGTTTCTATTTACCTTTTTTATCCAAAAAATATTTTTGCAAATCTAAAAAGAAAAGAAAATATCTCGATAGAAAAGAGTTTTTAAAATGATTCTAATTCAAAAGGATAATTTAAAAAATTTTTACTACAAAAAATTTAAATTATATTTTTCCATACAGAAACAAATACCATCAATTTTTATTGATTACAAAGAAGTTATGAAAATAATAGTTTTACAGAACTACGGCCACTAATCCTTTACACTCTATTTATTTTTTCAGCTGGTTGTGAGCCAGGTTTTAAATTGCTTTTTTCGTATAAATTATTATTTTTCATTTAAACTTATTTTCTGTCATTTACAAGAATTATATATAAATGAAAAATCCAGCAGAAATATTTCCAAAAATATAGACTAGAATTCCTTCCATGTTATGTGATAATTTAAGACTGGAAAGTAAATAAACTATTCATATTTTGCATAGTATAACTTTTCTTGGCAAGAATCTTATATAAATTATAGAGCTCGAATACAAAATGTTTCTCCTAAATTAGAGCTCGAATACGATATTTAAAAAGCTTTCATTATATATCCAATTCTTGAATATGAATACTGTTGATATTTTATTTTGGAAAATGTTTGGATAATTGATGGAGTATAAAATCGTAGAAAGCATATACAAATCGAAAACGTTTATTTCATATGGAAATATTGTATTTCGTTCGTTTTTTTTAAATCAATAGAGACGTTTAAAGTTTCTTAATTAACAAATTTCATTCGAATAACTTAAAAAAGTATCAAAAATCAATTGGGGTGAACTAAATGCCAGTTGAGAAAATGTATTCCTCAGATTTATTTTTATTGTAAAAGTTACTATAATATCTATAATTACGTATCGTCTTACGGATTTCAGGGATCAAACGTGCTAATTTTTTTTTTTTTAGACGAAAAGGAAAGGTTGGCAATATACTATATATTTAGAAGGCGTTTAAATTGAAGAGAATTTTGGTAGCGTCTATTCCTAAAAAAACGACGATCATATTTTAACAAAGGACACGTATTCAACGACTGGATTCATCCATCTATCTAATCATATTGAAGAATAATAGAGAAAATTTCTTCTAAAAAATATTTATTGAAGTATTGTTCTACAAGATGTATGAATACGGATTCTGATTCTTATTTTTTTGCTCTAATATCGAGAATGTCAATGGACATGCGTATAGTTTATTTTTCCATAGTATACTTTCTCGTGTATCAAGGCTGCCTTTATACTAAAGAGTATTCAATTTATCTTTCATAACTGTTCCTAAAAAAAGGATACATTCGAATGATGATAAAGACGACACTGTCGACTACCATGAACAAACAATCCAACCGAAAAACCAACAGCGTTAGAGAGAAGAATTAATACAAAATGACAAACCCGCAGTGAGTTACATGGTGGATGTGGTTTAATACTATCTCCAGAAAAGAAATTTCTGTAAAGGATTCTTTTATTTATATAAATATATTTTTTATTTATTTATTTACTATTATTGTGATTATTATATTTTAATACTTGTTTTTCAGATAAAATATATTGAATTTATCTAGTTTGTAAAGAAATTTTTTCTAAAAATTTTCTACATGTAAATGTGAGGAAAAATGTGTATATCCTATTTCTATCCTTGCACGTACATATGTATATGTAATGAAAATTTCTGAATAGATTTTTAACACCATTTCACAGGACGGTGGAAAAAGGAAATTTTCTCTTTAGTAAATCTCGTACTGTAGTTAGAATTTTGCCGGTGTACCAAACGGTTGTGAATTGTTCTGGGGATTCTTCTGATATATGACATAATTTTTGAGAATATTTTAATTTTTTAAAAAAATTACTTTAAAAATTGAATTCTTATTGATGTAAACAAATTTATAAATTGCAAAAATAATTATTTAAGAAAAATAAAAATTTAATTATTTAATTTATATTAAAGAGAGATATATCATTTCTTAAAGTGATATAGGATAGTCTACAAGTGTCGGTTCTTGTTCTTATATTTTCAAAATTCTTATATAATGAAGGTGCTTAATCGATAATTGTTTTATTGTGGGTATTCAATTAAGATTAGTGGTGATTGTGTTATATAAAAATACGTGTTAATAAAGTTATTATCGTAATTTAATAACCATTATTGGGTATATATGTTTAAATGGAGTGTTCAATGTGGTTCACACTTAAAAACCGCAATAAACTAATTTGATATTTAAAAAAAATTAATTACATAAAAATGTTAGTTGAACATTGTCCATATGAACTGTATTTTAATACATTTTAAAAAAAAGAAATATTTTGATATAAATGTTCCAAAGTTCTACATTTGATCATCTTCAACAGGAAGTCAATGCATTAATTTATTTAAGAGATGCTATCCCTTGAATGCCTGCCAGTATTTATTATTTTGGTATATGTTTCGGGTAAGTGCAACATTATTTAGTATTTTTGCTTGTTATTAGAGTTTTTTGGGAGGTGATCTGGGCAAATATTTCATATTAAATAAAGTAAAAAGTTATTTTTTTTTTTTGAATTTATTACAACCGAATACCACATTTTTGCTTCGAATAGAAGTAGTTTTCGCGTTCTTGGCATTTTTATTCGATGACATAGTTCTGGACAACTTCCGTTGATATACTTTTTGGCATTCAGTCAAGAAAATTTAGTCAATATATAATATATATATAATATGAAGGTTTAATACAGAATATTGTCTTCCTTTATGGTTTACTAGGTTTGTATTTGATATATTGTGAAGTACTTACTTTATTTTTAAATTTCTTTGTTTATTATTTAATATTTTTAACATCTAAAATATTTTCAAATTAACTTTCTCTTTTTATGTGAATTAAATTTCATGTAATTTTTATATATACATATATAAATATAACTTTATAATACATTTTGGTATAAATTTTTATTATCTTATCGTTTTCCTTAAAACTTTCTTCATTAAAATATATGAATATTAATAATTTATAAAATGAAAACTGTTCCAAAGGTGCGCGCCTTTCATAATCATTTCTTTTTAATATATTTAAACTTCATTATGAATTCGCCGTGATTTTCAAGAACCATTCAATTTTCATTTTACGGGTTTTTCAGAGATAATTAGAATTATTAAATTAATAGAAATTAAATTACTGTATATTATACAAGTAAATTAATTTATTCAATTGTTATTATGTCAATTAAAAATGTATTTTAAACTTGTATTAATTATGTTAAGTTATATAGGAATTTTTAATGAAATCTTTCATAATTACATGTACACTAAGAGAAAAAATTCAGATATTGTCTATAATGTTCGCTACTAGAATTAAAGTTCTAGTACCTGTTTATTAAATTAAACACTAAAAGCAGTTACAATAATTTAGATGGGAATATATGCTGTATTTTATTGGGAATGTTATCCGCGCTTACCAGACATTTTATAGGTGCTTATTTGGAGTCATATAATATCGGGCGCTAAATTAGCGTCCGATAGAAGATATGTACTAAGCACAATCAAAATCAAAACTTTGTTTTTATTGGAATATTTAAAATTAATAGAAAATTGGTTTAAATCTTGAATCATACCTGATTTTGGTCAGTTTTTTTCTAAAAAAAAAAAGTTTTAATTTTTTAACCTAAAAAAATTACTCTAGTTGGTTACGCAACCAAAAATTTCTATCAAATAATTTCAGTGGTTCGAACATTCGAAATTAGAACATATATAAGAAAAATCGTTTTTTTAAGAAATTGAAATAGCGCTCGATAGAATTCCCAATAAAATACAGGTATTATATTTTTAGTAGCCAAAAGTGTGAAACTTGATATTTCGATCTGGAATTTGATCCAAGTTAGGGAAAAAGTCTAAAAAATTCTAGTTCGTTAGAAGTATGGATCGGATTTCTTTTTGCTTTTTTTAGTATGCTTCATATTGTTTCGAATTCATATGATATATATTTCCTTTTCGAACTAATCGAGACAATCTTAACATAATTCAAAAATTTTATTAGATTCAACGAAGAAGAATAAAAATAAAGGAATATTGTCCTAATTAGTAATAACTAGTGCTACTATCAAACAATCATGAAACACTGTTATAGACAAAGATAAACAAATGTGAGACAACGCAGTACGATCTCAAACCTTCTCAGATATTAGTACAAGAGCTCTATCCCAACGAACCTATCTATTGAGCCACTATATTCGTCTCTATTTCTTTTCTCTTTATATTAATTGAATATCATTTAAATCATGCAAATATGTTAATTAGCCTCCTACAGGTACCATAAATTTCGAAATACATAAATCGATATTTCAATACATTTATCAATTTATAGACAAAAATCTTGTGAAAGTAAATATTTGTAACAACTTACTTTAAGTGTTGTTTGAATATAGTTCTGAAATAACATTAAGATTTTAAATATTACACAAAAAATTTTAATTTAATTACAAAACAAGCAATGTTCATATCTTTTAGTTTCTTTCTATTATTGCTATGATTTTAATGATAAAATAATTCCATAAAATAAACTTTTCTTTAATTCCTCATAGGAACTGAATCTGAAATAACATAGTTATAGTATTTGTGTGCCTTTTCATTTTGCCTCCACAAGAAATTTAAGTTTTTTTTTTCTCCTTTACAAGACTTATAGTTGTAGCCCTAATTAGTTTTCTATTAATGTTCTTTTCATTAAATTGCCATTTCAAAAGTAAAATAGTTGGAAAGGACTATTCGGTAATGTTATTAATAATTTCGTTATAGGAAAAAATTGTAGAAGTTACTACTAAAAATTTATATTTTACAGGAAAAATATACTTAATGGAGAAATAAATTCAATGAAAACTATATTGAATGGCTTTAAAATGTTTAAAAGAAAATATAAAGTTGGACTTCAACATTTTATTCAAAATAAATATTATTAAAATTTATTAATTACAAATTTATTTCTCTTGTTCAATTTAATTATCATTATACCCTAGAGGCACATAACGAATGGCCTAAATTTTTGATCCCTAACCACTCGTTCTCTGCATTATGTTATTTATTTTACAAACGTTTTAAAAGTGCCAATTGAAACCCAGATATATTTTATATATGTTTGTGCTCTTAATTTCGTTTGGTTTTTTATATTCTTCCTGAAATTTGGCAAACTGGACGAAGAATTAAAACACTTCCATTTTCTTCAAGCTAACAGTATTTATTTTTGGTGAAAAAAAAATTTTTTTTTTTAAACCTGCATATATTTATAGGTACGTTTTTGGTGTGAGGATATTCTCAGATTTTTGTAAAGTTTCGATCCAGGCGCCAAAGGACGTCACAATTACTTCTCATGGTGCCGCATTACACTATTAAAATTAGTGCATAATGTAAGCCTGCCGTGAGAGAAACAATTGAAACAATAGTGCAATCGTTGGTTCTAGTAATTTCACTACTAAAGTTGCTGCTATGTGATAAGTCTAGAGTTCAATCCCGGCTTTCGATAAATTTCACATTTCTTTCCTTTCATGTCTGTAAAGTTTTCCTAAATTTAATTGAGTTTATATCTAAAAAAAATCGTTTTCGTGATATTTTGAGGAAAACCATTAGGGGTAAAAACATTAGAAAACATTTTTGACCCATCTGACTACAAAAACATATTATTATTACATTTTTTATATAAAATATATAAATATATACATCGAATATTTTAGTTTACTAAACATTTTTTAATTTACTAGATGATGTTTTAAAATTTAACAAAAATGAACAATACATACAACATTTGTTAATGAGTTATTTTAGCTGTCTAAGTTAAATGAAAACCAAATTAAGTAATTTAATAAAAATTACAGATAAAAGTTTTATACTTACTTTATTAAATTAGATCAAAATTAATTCCGAAAAATGGGTCATAATTTGAACAAAAATTTATTTTACTAAACTAATTTAAAATCATATCAATCAGAAAAACAACCTACATTAATGTCATAATAAATAAGAGCAATAGAAAAGACATTATAATATTTTTATTGAATTACAAATGAGTTTTATTTGGTGTCAACAAAAAAAAAAATATGCTATCATACTTCTAATAAATAATAAGATCCTAAATCAATATGACATTATTTTCCTTCATAACACAATTTATCAAATGCAAACAACTAGAATCAATTAAGTTTAGACTTTTGTTTATAATATCGTTTATTGCAAATCAAAATATTTCGGACAATTTAAGGTTCATTTTTTTTATTGTTTCATCTCCATCCATATAAAACCACAAAAAGTAGAATCTTAGCAAATAAAAACATCCTAAAACCTTCTGAAAAATCTTTTCATTTCTTTTGTCATTCAGTCATATGAAATTCTCTTTTTTATACAATCTACAAATATACAATATTACTGATACTATATAACTATGTCTTTACAGGTTCAACAATAAATGATATCGAAATCTTATCAACATTACAAGTTCAAAACACTAAAAAAACATTCATCACGTCGACAACAACATTAGCGACAGCAATAACGACACCATTACTGAGAACAGAAAAATCAACAAAAAAGTCAACAGTATCATCCAGTTTACTAAGTTCTGAAATATTGTTGGACCACGGAATAAAGCCAACATCAGTTACATCAATAATATCATTGATAGAAAAATTGCCTATCGAAACATCACCATCATCAATAACAACGACGACTACACTATTAAGGATATTTCCATTGAATGGTCGAACATCAATTTTGTCAACTACCACCAATCCCATAGTAGAAGATTCTTCGAGTCGAATAAATAATCATAATAATGTGGGCATTGGATATTTAAATATAACTAGTCAGGCTGGTACTCATGCCTATTTACCATGTAACGTAAGTGTCTAGCTTATATTAGATAACAACAAAAAATAGATATTTCAAAGTAAGATATTTCAAAGCAGCAATAGTATAGTAGAGGATAAGGAAAGTTCCATTTTTTCCTTGGTCTTCAATTTTTCTTCTTTTTTTTAATAAGTATTTACAAAGGAAAATTCATCTTTGACTATAGTATTGACTTAAGAATGAAATATGAGTGAGAATTTGTTGGTTTAGCCCGTTTTTCCTTAGATACCATCCCTAAGTAAACACAAATAATTTTTTAACGTATGTATACACAAGGTTATACTAGTTATGAAGAACATGTTCAGAAAACTGGGTGAATATCAAATGGCCTTCATCTCTGAACCAGCATCCATTGATTTTTTCTTAAAATTTTTTTTCTTTATATTATATTTATTCAAGTCGCAATTCAGCGTCAATAGATGAAGGTGAAAACTTTCGTTGTTTTCTATTTTTTCCAGGAATTTTGAAACGACGTTGTTTAGAGTTAAGGATAAATTTGGATACTAAATATTTTCTGTAAGGGAATGTATTTGGTTAATTGTATTCAATGCATTTCCATATTATTTTAAAGCGATGATGTGCTTTAAAAACTGGTATAATTGGTATAAAATTAAACACCATTACATTTGTATCAAATTTGTACTGGCGTCAAAATTGTAACATCCGAATTTTTAAATGTTAAATTAATTCAAATGTGATTTAATTAGTTGTTTGCTGATGAACACCACCCTAAAAGCGGTATCAAAATCCTCTGTCTAATATCTTAAATTTATAAATAATTTTGTATTAATTATGCTATCAGGACAACTCAAATAACTGTGGACAACTCACACCATATGTTTCCTCATTTTATTGTTTTTATTTTGTTGATATAAAAACTTTTTTTTTTTCTCCAATACCTATTAAAAAGTTCTCGTCCACAAAGTGTTAATAGCTAATCGAAAAATTCGTACCAAATTTCCAGGTTCTAAATTATTCATTATATAGAATAGTGTTAAGGTGTTTAAAAGTAAAACTTTCTTATATTTTTCCATAATTTTGTTCAAGTTCGTCAAACTCTCTGATATTGATGATGAGGACGTACCCTATTTCAATACTTGACAAAATTGGAAATTTCTCGTCATAGTTTCTTCTTCTGATCATTCCTCCTATAAGCGCGTGTATAATGTTACTAGATGCTTTAAGTTTAACCGTATGAACTGCGTAGGACTCCATATTTTAGGAAGCAACCAATATCGTTTGATGAATGATGTTTTGGGATGACTTTCAAGATTTTGTACATTCTTCACTTAATTTTTTTTGTTGTTTTATTTACGAATACCTTTTTTTATATTTTCCTGTTAAAATTTATCTTATTTTTTTTTTTTTAGAAATTTGAATCCAAATACGCCTCAAGCGAAATCAAATCCAAAACACAGAATTTTCCCTACAATATGATATCTTTTCCCTTTTTTTTTTTTAATATATTCGGGTTGGGTTAGGTCTCAAATGGTATACAGTATATGTATATATATTCGTATCTGTTCATAATAAAGCGTATTAGAAGGTTAGCGTATTGTGATAGGTAAAATAGTGAATGAATCTTTAAAAGAAAGAAACAAATATTGATAAATTTTTGGGCTTTTTTTCTTATTATTTTTGGATCGGAGATTTTTCTTTTTCAGATATTGACATTCAAAGGAGAAACTCATCTCCATATCCGATTTGAATTTGAATAACGAACAAGGATAAATGTATAAGATGAAAGCAAAAAAAGAAAAAAAAAAGAATATAAGGAAATAGATGAAGATTTTCTTTTCATTGAGAGTTATATAATAAAATAAAATCCATTTTGATCCGTCGATAACAGAGAAAAAATTAATTCTTGGTTCGTTATTTGAATGAAAAGCCTAAGGATTTTCTTATATTGCTTTTATACATAATATAGACATAAATATTACATAAATAATATATTTTTGGGTGTACAAATTTGACACCATCCTTTTTTGGACATTCATTATTATATTTTTTGGTATTTTTTTTTTTTTTTAATTTTTATTTTGTCATGAATAAGCAATTTGCTGAATATGATTAACATCCACTTTCCCATTGAATTATGAAAGAAAAGCCTAATAAATTGATTTTAAAATAAAATCAATTTTAAAGATGTAATAAGGATGATTAGATGTCCGTGATTTGAACGAGAAATAGAATTCTAAGAAACTTGAGAATTTCTTTTGTATTAAAGAATTTGAAATATAAAAGTTTTTGTCAGAGTTCAATAATTGAGGGGCTTTTCCTTATCATTTTGTGATATTATTCTATGTAATGTAACATTCTTCTTATAACTAGCACATATCTTGCAATTGCCAGTCAAGGTATTTCTTTACACAGAAAATAAAACATTGATATTTTTAATTAATTAGTTGAAAAAAACATTTAAGAATTGAACTAATAAATTAGAAAATTTGACTAAAAGAATAGCTAAAAAGTTTAAAGACTTTATTTTAATTGTGGATTAAACTTGATGGAAAAATAATTAGCCTAGTTTTGCAACATGCTCTAATAAATTTTGTTTTCATTAGTAACTTTCGAAATTTGACTAAATTGATATAATTTTTGAATGCCTTAATTTAATTTCCGCATTTTAGGTGAAACAATTGGTTAAAAAGCCAGTTTCATGGATACGAGTTCGTGATGGACATATTTTAACAGTTGATCAAACCACATTTATCGCAGATCAACGTTTCCAATCAATATATGGACAAAATCCAGAACATTGGTCACTACAAATAAAATATGTACAAAGCCGCGATGCTGGATCATATGAATGTCAAGTATCCACTGAACCGAAGATGAGTGCTAGAGTTAATTTATCTGTAATAGGTAAAACTATTCTCATTCCTATAATAGAAAATTAAAAAAAAAAAAAAATGTAACATTTTTATATGAAATAGAACCAAAAACTGAACTTGTCGGTGAACCAAACCGACATGTGAAAGCTGGCAGTCGTGTTATATTACGTTGTATTGTAAGTGGTGCTTTAGAACCTCCACTATTTGTTAATTGGTATTTTGATAAAAAACAAATATATTTACATAAACAAAATAGTTGGAGAACGGAAATAGATAGGGAATTTCTAGGCAATAATAGTGATAAACAAAATACGGTAAGAAAAAATATAAAAATTAAATCAACTTAATATATTTATATTATTTCAATATATTATTAAATTTTCATTTTATCATAATTAATGAACTAAACAATATTTGTTTAATATCCTTCTATATACTTCAACTTAAATGCTATTTTGATTAACATCAATATTGAGTTTATCGTATTTTCATTTTCAATTAAATATATAGATTGCCTCATTAATTATACCATCCGTAACAAAAAAGGATTCTGGCAACTATACATGTAGTCCATCAAATAGTGAATCAATAACATTCGTCCTACATGTTCTTAATGGTAAATTAATTTTTTCCTTTTTTTTTTTTTGAATTTAGTATAAATGAGTTTGTTTTTAATTGAAATTGTATCTCTTATAGAACATATTCATTACAGTTTTCGTATTCAGTTTTGTTATATAATAAATTAAATTTTAATATTATTTATATTTATGTATATATAGGAGAATATTCAGCATCAGCAATTACATCAAATGCTGATATCCTTAAGCAGAGTTTAACTTTAATAATTATCATATGTCTACAACTTTTTATCAAAATATGATGTATTCATGAGATTTTCATAATAAAATAGTCATCACATGTAAAGTGGACTTCATTTTGAACAGGATAATCTTGAATATGACATCAATGACATATGCAGACATACATTTTCTCTATTGGACGATATTATGGAAGACATATATATAGGTATATACAAGTAGATGTTACGTATAATATTATTAAATATGAGATAAAAATTAATAATTGTGTAAAGAGAACTTTTTATTTTTATGAAATATTTTGTATATAATTTTTTTTTTTTTGGTTTTTTGAAAAATTGAATTAAATTCATATGATTAAATTTAATTAGGTTCGATTAATTAATAATTATTAATAAGATATGGGAAATTTAAATTCATTATCAGAAGAGACGTAAAATGAGAAAATCTAAACATTTTATTAATGTAAATAATATAAAATAAAATAAAATAAAAATTTGAGATAAAAATTTTATTATAAAAGTAAAACAATTTATTTGCGTTTCTATCCAAGAAATATTTATATACTATTTATATATTATTTTTTATGCAAATTTACATACCTTTTCTGAGTACAGTCCTAAAAAAATTAAACATGTCATAGTGTACCGTCATAATTACAACTTTTCATATGACACTAATTCTGTATTCACTCCTGGTCATAATTTACAACTGTCATAAAAAAAACATCATAAGTTCTGATCGATAATATTAAAATATTTAATTTGTTTATGTAATATTGAAAAGCTGCAGAATAAACTGGAATAATAACTGTTTAAGACTGTCACAAAATCAAATTGTGGGACATAATTATGACTCTGCTAGCACACAAATTTCCTTTCCAGTCATAATTTTAATCAAAATATTTACAGTCACAAATTTTTGTGAATGCGAATCAGTCACAACCACAGAATAGGTATATTAATGTTATTTTATTGTGATTTTATTTTAAGTATTTTTCAAGTCATATTAATTAATTAATTAAATGAAGGTTTTAGTCATTCTTTTTTTGTTCCAATTTATATTGGATTATACTTTATTTCGACAATAATTTATTATTAATTTTTCAGAATGCGTTATTGAATTTAATTACAAACATTGTCTTTTTTGTGAATTTTATATATTTAATATTATTTCTATTTTATTATATGCTTATTAATTTGTCATAATAATTTCACATATTTTATATTGCCAATGCAGATTTGTAGAATTTGTAATATTTGAATTATTTCGAATTTTTGATTACAATATTTTTTTAAAAATATTGAAACGGATATATAGTAGGTCTGTTTTATTTGCCATACCCTACACCGGAGCAGGGTAAGTGGCAAATAAAACGAGCGTAAAAGATAGCTTCAATTCAAATGTTTGGAGCGCTGCTTAGCAACCATATTGTAATAAAATGGGAAATTCTTAGCTAATACACTTTTTATGGTAGAAAACTGAACTAATTTCGGTGTGAGAGGTGCCCCTGGTCTGAAAGGATTTACACTTTTGTTGCTTTTGTTTTCAATGTAAAAATTTGCTCTACCCCAGAGCAAGTGGCAAATAAAACAGACCTTATATGTTAAATAAAAGCGGATCGATAAGAAACTAAGATTTGAGAGTACATTAATATTGTTGCGTGCTACCCCTCTGGTTCGAATGTTATAGAATGATAATACTTTTTATTTATGTGAATTTAGTGTATAAACTTTATTCACAATTATTTCTGCGTTAACAATTAGTCTTAAAAATATTTGTCTATCAATTATTAATTATTACGAAATTATTTTATCGCAGTTTATTCACAATGGAAAACATTATTAATCACTTTTTAATCAAATCACTTTTATAATCCCTTTGTAAACCAACCACAAATAATCACGTTTCAAATTACTTATGATTCAATCTCTTCCGAAGTTTGACTTCAACTATATTCGTTTCAGCTATGTTTCCTCCTTATATACTCCATCGCTTCAAACTCGAGAATGTTCATGCATGCAAACGTACTTCTAGAACGTCAACAAACTTATTCTCAGAATTGGTTACGGAAATGTCAAAACGACAGTGATCATTTGTGTGTTGTTATTAATTTTACTTTCTTATAGTGTTTCGCGGTTTCCAGAATCACGAAACATTCTAATTTATTATTTTAAATTAATAATGTGTTTTCTGTGTTTTGTTTTTATAAATATAGTGCAATATTTTGCAATACAACTAAACAACACCGCTATTTCTAGGCAAACAAATGGCACAATTTTCATTAAGCTTTAAATAAAATTAAAAAAGTTTCATTATGGTCCGATTAAATTTTTTTTTTAAATTTTTTCAAGATTAAATTTTAATTTATGTTTTAATATGTCACAAAAAAAAATATATTTTTCTAGATTATGTTTAAATTCTAGAACAATTTTTTTTGTATATTTTTTACAAAATAAGTTAAATTCTTTTTCTATGAATATCTTCTATTTACCTATTCAGAAAAAACATGGAATTTTGATGAAAAGGTGCTATTTTTATTAAATTTATTTTGCAGTGCTCCAAAAAGACCATTCAGTCAAGATCTCGTTCAGAACATGAAATACCTATAATGTCAAAGAAAAAAATGCATTTTATTTTTATATACAAAAATAAATTAAATTGTCGTTGAGGTTGGTTTTTTAATAAACCAACAAAAACAATGAAAAATTTTTCATAATATTAAATATATAATACAAGTACGTAGCGTGGTTTTTAATGAATTTAATTAAAAATAGGTTTTTTTCTGTCAGAAAGAATGACTTGGAATAAATTTTAAACACTCTTCTGAAGTGCTTTTTTTGCTTTTGCTTTCTTTCAAAAGCTTAAATCTTTAATAGATTCGAGGAACTTGCAGCATTCTCATTTTAAGTCCACATACTCGTATCTCGCTTTTCTAAGCTTTTTATATTATTTAATTAAGTCAATGGAAAATATTTCCCATACCGGATATTAAAAAATTCTTAAATTACGGAGTCTAGAGTATACTTTTGTCTAAATAATGTTTAGTTAACGCTTTGTAATATAGGATTTCGTTAGTATATATATATATATAGAGGTCGGTACCAAGTATGTATACAAGGAAATAGATTAAGTAGGTCTTGTTTTGCGGAAAGTTCATTTTCTGAAGGATTTTACGTAACAGGAATGAAATTTTTTCTATATACTGCTTTAAAGGACCCTCCTACTAATAATGCTAGTATTGGAACAATGTTGTGTAAACCATCAGAACCAAATTGAAAACGTTTTTTTATACATAATTTTTCTTGTCGCTTTTTTTATATTTTTAATCTTTTATTTGCTCTAATTGCAATAGTACAATAATATGTACACATAGCCTAGAAAAATGAATAAAAAATAGTGTATTGTACTCTATATTTTTGCTCTATATTATTTAGCAAAGGTTTTTGAAGTGTGCTATGATATTTGTTGATATAAAGACCTATTTTTGATGTAGGTATTGTTATATTGCCAATATGCTTTAATTAGGCAACAGGCTTTGAATGAAGTAATTAATATACGTATATCTATCTATCTATTTATATATATATATCCTCCTTCAAAAACATATCATTAAAGCTCAAAGAGAAGAGAAGTTTGAGTTTATTTTTAATTTCCGTACTATATTGTTTATATGTATATAACTTTGAATTACATTTTGAAATGTTCTTAGTCAAATCTAATTGGTATTATTAAAAGTTGGTTTTGGTATATTGAACCACCTTCTAAGCCTGGATGTCAAAATCATTTTAATAGAAGAAAATATTGAAAAGACTTCTATTGCTAAATGCTTCCAAAATATAACATACAGCGCTGGTTCATAACCAGTTTAGTTAGGATTGGGCTTCGGTTAAGAATCATAACAAGAGCGGATGGATTGAAAGTATGTAGAAGGATATATCTAGTTCTCTTGTAAATAATTAGAGTTTTACAATTCCAACTAAAATCAAATGTGTCTTATCTATTTACATAACAATTTCCTAATTTTTATTATTCAACTCTATTT
This sequence comes from Xylophagus ater, assembly GCA_963422695.1. Lineage (NCBI taxonomy): Eukaryota > Metazoa > Arthropoda > Insecta > Diptera > Xylophagidae > Xylophagus > Xylophagus ater. The sequence continues at coordinate 9,558,914 of OY730485.1, read as the reverse complement.
TTCTATCCTAATCCTAATTTACAGTGCACTTGTAATTCAGATAAGGTATTTAGAAATATTTCAAGACTTTTATCACATTTTACCATATTTAAATTTTTATTCACAAAACCAAACAACAAAACTATATTACTCTACCACTATCACTATAATATGAAGATGTCGTTTACATATCCATAAAGATTGAAAATGTCTTCTCCAGAGGATACTACATTAAATTTATTTTTCACATGTCAGAAAAGGATAATATTATTCAAAGAAATAACTTTCAACCATTTTACACACAACAAATTCAAATATTCATGAATACTCTATCGTTATTAAACCAGTCACATCACCTGAATATAAGCAGGAAAATCACATATTGAAACGATACGACAGTACATAACTTACCATTCATTCGTGTGTTCCTTTTTTTGTACTCAACATTTGAAAAAGAATGAACGGCCAACACAAGAAACCATCATTCTACATCGTTTGATTTAAAAATCGAAGAAAGAAATTCTATATACCACAAGAAAACTACATATATGACAAGCAAAGGACACCTTAGAGATATGCTCTTCCTACTAATTTACTTGGTTGAATAAAACGAACATGCGAGTTTCGACAGCTTAGATGGAGTTTAAAACATCAAATTGGTAATAAAAGAAGTGATGGTAATGCTGTTTAGAGGATTGGTAGATTTGAAGATTCGAAGATGGGTATAAATGCGACACTTTATGACAGAAGTAAAGGTATACCTTTTATATTCTCAAGAAAAAAAAAACGGTTTATCGCCCTAAGTCTATCACTTATACAATCAAATCTTATGTCTTTCCAAAAATAAAGAAAAGCAATGAAGTAACGGAATAAGGATTCAAAGAAAATATCATTATAAAAAAGGACAAGAAATATATGAAAATTTTTAACAAAAAAAAGGCTTATACATAAAAGGTTTGGCAAAGGCCCAAAGCAAATAAAAGGATTTTTCGTAAACAAATTTGGTTTACTCTTTTTTATTCAAAAAGAACCTCTAAATACCCCAGCCAATTTGGATACTAGATGTATTTGAAATTTTCAAGGGACTTTTTTTTTCTTTAATGAAATTACAATAAAAAAATTCTCTTCTGATTTGATAGAATTGATCATAATCAGAAAGAATTTTAATATTCTTCGAACTTTCTTTTCTTACTTCGGAAATATCTGGTATGGGAAATCATCCATTTTCTTATAGTTTTCTTTTCACTAAAAAGAATCATTTAATTTAGAAATCCCTATCGAAATATAAACATCTCCTCATTGTAATCCGTCATTCCAACAAGTGTGAACAAAATTGCATAAACCGTTCTTGAGTTATAGTGCTTAAAAGAAGTGACCATGCAAACAGCGATATACTAAAGTTTATTTTGTACAACCTTATACTTTAATTAAACTCTTAAAAAAGTATAAAACCTTTTGCTTGAAACTTATTGCACTAACTTATTTCAAAATTATTTTATCTTCTTTTATAATTTCAATTTATATAAAAAGAATTTCAATTTTGAGGAAAAACAAAACGATTTTTTAATATAAAACCGTTTAAAATTAATTCGACTAGCGATGAAAGTTTCGACCTACTTGCATTAACAATTCAAGCTCCACTCAACAATTTTACAATATCAACAATATCTCGAAAAATTTCTTCTACTGATATAATTTATTTATTTATTTTCATATAGAATTTTCTCTAGAAATCCATTGACTGGTAGCCAACTCTATAAATTCTACTAACACCATTCGTTTCACAAGAAAGAAAATCAACATTCCACAGAACTAGGCGACCTACACCAAAAAAATTAGTGCATAATGTCTCCTAGAAATTTCTATATAGATGTAAGCTTTCGATGTACATATTATACATACAGAAATTATATATTATATCTTTGGAGGGTGCAGGCAAATATCCTGTTATCTTTACAAGGATACCAGATACAAGGAAACCAAAAATTAATAGGACGGAAGTAAAATAAACTGCTTCCTGCTGTGCAGCTTTTATTTATGTGAAACGAAATGGAAAGAAAATTTTTCTTTGACTCATATATATGTACGTAAATATTTTCCAATTTTCTGTTTTCATTTGTGAAACTAGAAATCATTGTCTTTCGGTTTTGTCTGGTATTGTATGTAAGCAGTTTCAATTCTATAGTTTTTGATATCTAGACAGACACACACTTTATTTGGAAAATGGTCACCCACCACTTTAAGATAGTTGAATCCCTTTAACATTTCATTGGATAGGTCAGAAAATACAAAAGATATTTTTCTGTTGAAAAATTTCTATGATTGAGCTTTCATGTTCATGTGGTGTAATGGAAGTTTTATATTCTTTGTTTTATGTTATTTGTTATTGACTTCATCAGCATTTCATGTTTTAATGAACGTTTTTTGAAATACTAACAGAAATTTAAAGTTAATATATTTCTTTATTAATTTCAAAACAAAACCACACAATTTTACAGTGATACAATGTACTTGTGTAGTGAAAATGCAAGCATTTTTGTCTTATAAAAAAGAAGGCATCTTCTAAAATAATTAAATGTGTACACAACTTTCTCTGTTTTCAACTTTCACTAACTACAGTTACCATTTCTTTTCAATAAATTAGTTATTTTCATCATAAAAATTAGATTGTAGCATTCCAGTATTTAAGATTGCATATAAAATAGTATTAAAAAGCGTACAATGAAACTTGGATTAATTTGGTCATATCTTTTTCAGTCTGCAAAACATGTCACTCTTGCTAATTATATTTGAAATAGTATCTTTATTAATTTACTGTTGGATGAACAAGCGTGTGTGCTATAAAGTAAAACTGCGATACAGAATAAAATGAAAAATTGGACACCTTTAATATAAAAAATGTACAATCTCAACAATTGCTAATAATCATAATCTAGAAAATCCTTTATTATTTTCAAATTATTGTATATACATGTGGGAATATGGCAACAGCGCAAAATTTATAGACTTAAATAGAGTTGAATGGAAGCTACCGTGAAGTTAAGACGTGTGCGCGTATATTATTTCTTAAGCTAATTAATACGAATTTAATATCAATTTTCTTGTAAATTTAATTCTAATAATAAATACTTTTTAAATTATCAAAACTTATTAAAATCTTACAATATTTGGGGGCTCAACCGGGATATGAATGGATAATCTTACAAATTTGGGGGCTCAACCGGGATGTGAATGGATAATCTTACATACATATGTCGAGTAGGCAATATCATTTCCCCAATCAATGGTATATCATCCTTTGATATTGTAGTCATTTGCAATGACTAAACAAATCAGTAAGAGTCATCTCTGTTCCCTAATATTGAAATGTGCAGCGCGAGGAAATAAGATGGAAACATCGATTACGATATGTTTGACAAGATTTAGAATTCAGATTTTGCTAGATAATATTACCAAAAGCAGAATAAACCACAATGTACATTGTAAAAAAAATTTCAATTAGCTTCAGGAAAAATTTTAATAGATACAGTACCTATATTTAGTTTGCTCCTTTCGTTTGGGATGTTAAATTTTAGCTTCTAAGTTTTTCTTTTTTATTAAATACAAACTAATTAGTTTAATTTTTATCGCATCATGTTAATTATAATTATATATCCAGTCCTAGTTTGATTACTATATTGAAGAAAATAATGGACATCAGTCAAAGTACACTAAATGTAAATCGATATTTGTCCATTTTTCTGTTTATTTCTTCGTCTATTCAAAAATTGGCTGTAGACCAATTTTAGTGTCGTTTTTTTTTGGCTTCTGGTCATACTTCATAAGAATTCCAATTTCATTTAATATTCTTTGAAATTTTTTCTTCCAGGATAATGTATAATATGAAATAAAATATGACATGGCAAAAATAGTAAAGTCGCAAAACAGAGTAGTTATTTAGAATTTAATATTATGATTTTAAGGGATGAAAAAAGTATCTTCAATGACTTTATCCTTGTACATTTTAAAAGCAGAAAAACAGTGTTCTTGATGTTATTGTTACTTTATCATCATGATTATCATATTCTTTAACCTTTCTTCTCAAAGGACCCAAAAAAAAAAGAAAAAAAACAAAATTCATTATTTGGAAAGACAAATTTCTCGCTTGTTACTGGCATCTTTAGGTCTCTTTACTTTGGTCCTTTTGGTATACTTGAGAAATTTAAGAAAATACTGAAATTCCCTTTTAATCTCTAAATTGAAAGTTCTTTAAAGGTACACCAGAGCATAAAATCCAATTAGGAATAGACTGGTCGCGGGATTAAATTTCAGAACTCAACAGAGAAAATTTCATCGTCAGTAGATGTATATTTTTCAGTTCGAATGAAAAAGAGACGCGGGCATATGAAACTTGGAAAACTTTTTAATTAAACATTTTCGCAATGTTTTTTTTTATGTTTCTACTTCTGTTTCCTTCTTTTCTGTTATTTGATTTCTTTCATTTATTATTGTAAATGATTTTTATAAATATAGCAAACGTTTAAATAGATCTTTCGAAATTATACCTATAGGAAAAGTAACCAAATAAAAGTATTTTAAATGTTTTAAAAGGACAAAGGGAATAAGATCAAATAAATTAACATGATATTTACTGGAAATAGTAATAAAAGTTAAGATATCAGTTAATCATTATGTCGGCAATCTGAAACTAACGAAAACCTAATATTTAGCTTAGTTAAAGTTATTTAAAACCAATATTAGTACACATCGCACTATCTAACACAACCTGTGAACTATATGCACTTTGATTTTATGTCATAATTTAGGTAAACTCAATACCATTTGAACCTAAAGTTTTTCCTTATTAGGTACACAGATTTTTGTAATTAAAACAGACAAATTATAACTGTATCGCAATTATATGTTATATCTGGCTTTAGGTATATTTCTTTTAAATCGATGGTTAATGTAAACGCCACTGCTTATGTAGATTTTAGAGACAAAAATATTGATGATTACTTTTGACAAAAAAAGTAAGACTTTTGTCAGCTATTTTGCAGAACAAATTCAGATAATTTGTCTGTAAAATTTTCTTTGACACCAAAAATTATAATGATCTTCGTTTCTGTTAAAGTTAAATTATAATATAAAATTGGGATAATTACGTTTTAAAATCTTCCAATTTCAATCTACCCACTAGCTCATGGTTACAAAATATATAGTACTTTGATATGAAAATTAATTATTGATTTCCCAACAAAATCAAGAAAATAATTAAACTTTTAGTTCGATTTTGTGATAGTTAATTTGAACGACACAAAATGATGATAAAAGGACATTTCATCATTGTAACTATGAAAGTTTCAATTGCATGTCAGCCTTCAATCTACATTACACAAATTTTGTAACATGTCCTCTTTCCATATTTGAAAAAAAAAAAATGCTTCCATCGATTTTATTTCTTGTTTTTGTCAATTATATATGTACATAAATATTCTGAAAGGCCATTCATGGCTGGATAGATAAGAGGAAACCTGTATATGTAACCTTTTTAACAAACAGAAAAAAAAAGAGGAAACAAAGCCTGGAATCCAAAATAATAATACGAAAATATAAAAAGTAAATACAACCGCAAAGTATGACAGCGGCAAAAGTTGTCCTTTTGTAATTTTAATTAAAATCAACAAAAACCAAACCCTTTTTGATGTTTTTCTTTTTATTTAAATGTTTTTCATTTTTAGAAAAAATGGTTAGAATAATCGAAAAACTGAAAAAAAAAAAAATAATTGGAAGGATTATGGATAAAAATGGGATAGAATTTGGACAAAAATTGACAGACAGTATAATCTTGTCGTATAGAATGGAAGAACATAGAGGACTTTGGAAATGGTCACAGAATAACAACGAAATCACACAGGAATCATATTCGAAATTCAATTACAATAGAAATCCTGTACCAGCAAAATGAGCAAGATTTAGGAAAGGAAGAAGATCCAATAACTATACACTTAGTTATTGTTGCATTTTCCAATTATAAAACATATTTCTTGTGGGGTATTCTTGTTTTTTTTTCCATTCAATAAGTAAAGATAGACTCGATTTGCTTCTGGGATCATTTGGTAATTTTCTGATTATGCTTCTTTCTAAAAACTGCATTTTTATTTTATTTAGGAACTTCCAGAAATTATTTGTTCAAAGAAATTATTTGTAACAAATATGTCCTTTAAATTGGAATTTTCCATCAGAAACTATCTGAAAACTACGTACAAGAATTTATGTATTTTAAATAACATAACAAAAACAACATAAAAGGATGTACAGAAAAATAGCAAAGAATCATGTTTTTATTTTATATAGGAGCAGTTTTTATCCTTCAGCTTATTGTTTAATGAAAATCAAACATCAGGATATTTAGTAGGACTTGACAATTGAATGCAATCCATCTGAAATGCTCTAATATGTATGAAGAAATATGTTAGTGGAAAATTAAAAAAAAAATAAGTTCTCAAACTAGGATTCAACATTGATTAAAATTAAAACATGTACAAGGACGATGCTAAGGACGATAACAGGGATATTTCTTATTAATTCAAATTCTCGTATGAAAATTAGAGCAGATGGAAATTAAAAACAAAATATGTATTTCAATTAGAGTTTGGAACTTCATTTGTAATGCAATCTACTATTTTTTCCAAAAATTTTTCCTAGAATTGGGCCGATATTTGATATTTTGTATTTAGGATTGAGCAGTTTCGATTTACATATTGTAAGAGTTGAAAAATAGGATTCAACTGAATTTGGTTTGGTAAAACAATTGAGAGGTTTAAGACAAAAACAGTTGTAATGATTTGATAATATAAAATATTAGAGGAAAAAGGTAAATGAACAGACTAGTAGAGATAGTGTAGAATGGTCTAGTTGGTTAAGATCTCGACCTCGCCTCATGAGACTGATGAGACCCTGGTTCAAATCCAGGTCTCGGTTCTTCACTTTTTCTCTACTTTTCTTTACCTTACAATATGAAATAATGGAATACTAGAAGAAAAACTGCAAATATTAAAATTGTAGTCAATTAAAAAAGAAAGTTTTTAAATCTTCCAATGTGTGTAGGTTTTTTAATGTTTTAAGAAAAAGTATAACTTTGCATAACATTATTTCTTATTCGTCGAATTTGCATTAATTATGTGGAACCTAGACACTATGCTAATGTAAATCAATTTTGAAAATTATTCAAATTTTTTAACTATTCTTTGAATTACATCTGAGAAATTAAACTGAAAAGCAACAAAACTTTTTATGGGCCACAGTCAGATTTTAGTCTACAACTATTTCATTCTGCTATGTCCTTTGATATGTTACATTCTATAAGCTATGTAATAAATTTTAATACCACAGGTTTTAATTAAATCATTATAATTGTACTCGTTAATACAATACTTGACTTTGGGACAAGTTGTTAAAGCATTTTTGAATTTTTTGATTTGATTTTACAATGCTAACATATAACAGAGACAATTCATAACGACGTAGTTATGAATTGTCTCTGGCCATTTTCGGAACGCAGATTTCAACACTAGTCAAAATGTTAATCGCCTCAGTACTTCACTAATACAAAAACTACAAATGTTGCCATTCGTATAGCTTTTCAATATGATTTGGTTCAAATCGAGTTACCCAATTGCACTCCTGCTTTTATTCATTTTGTGATGGAGCTCAATAATTGGAATTTTACCCTGGTGCTTTTTTTTTGCAAACATTTCGAATTTTCATTGGAATTATTTCCCAAAATCAATTTGATTTCGGGAGGCCAAATTAGATAGACTGAAATTTTGATGTAGCTCTGAATTTGATTTATTTATCAATCTTCTGTCATAATCAGTACAGGATTATTTCAATAATAAAAGACAAAAAGAAAGGAATAATATTCTATCTGATTATTTATGTTCGTTCGAATGAATCCGATATTTTCGATTGAAGACTCAGAAAAAAATTTAAATATTATTTAATTATTATTTTTCTCAAAATCATTTTGAAAATTAGTTATTAAGCAGATTTTTCGTTTTATTTTATCGATTTTTATTCAATTTTTGATTGAATAAATTTGGGAAGCCTTTAATCTTTTCTTCCAATTTTTATTTGAATGTTGATTGAAGTTTTCCAAAGGAAATCAATTACATGAAAAGCACTCAGTAAAAAAAATTATATTAAAATGAACGGTTATTATTGGACATGTGAAAATTAAGGAAAATTCGTTCTATAAGAGTATACACTTTCATAGAATAACAATTTTCCTTCATCAAATAATACAATTTTGTCGGTTCTTTTTTGGTGAAGATACTAAAAACTGTTAAATCAACAAAGAATTTAAGTACTTACACTTATTAAGTCTACATTTTTATCATTATATAATATTTTCATTTTATCACTATTGTAAGTACAAGTACAAATACTATTTGGAAATTTCTTAAGTTAGAAATTCTTACGATATTATTATTTTTCAAGTGTTTTTCCTGTTTTCTTATTATTTTTCTTTTTTCTACGCTTAAAAAGTCATTTTATACAAAACCACCAAATAATTTGTTTGTTGGTAAAATTGAGGGTTATAATGTGATGGAAGTTGAGTAATTCAAAGGTATTTATTTATTCCATATTATATAATGGCACAAACAACATTCATGTAACTCCAACCTACGACTGGTATATTGTATAACGAAAGGAAAATTGCAGACAATATCAGTTATTTTTTACGATTTTATACTCATAAAAGAAAAAAACATTTAGAAAATATATGCCTATGTACGAGTAAATATACTATATATATATCTATATAAATAAATACATTTTGTTTTTAGGCACATGTTTCTTGAATAGAAAAGAACAACGTATTTGCCATCAAGTTGGGCTTTCATAGAATTCTTATATAAGGATGAGAAAATGTTATAAGAAAAATCCTGTATTATATACTCGTAATAGATATTTTTAGTTTTAAAAGTGGGCAACGCGTGAAAGAAAACGCGTATCTTCTTAATATAACTGTTATATTTAGAAAACAGATTGAATATTGAAATAAATTAAAAAATTTGTTACATAGCTAAAGGCTATCTCGCAAGTCCACAAGCTCTAACTAAATAACTTTTAATTCATAAACTTTTTACTTAATCAATATCTGGGGTATATCCTCTATTTACATTAATCTCTCTGTAACTGATGTCTAACTTACCACTTTCTATATATAATGAAAGAAATGCTGGAGCCACACAAAGGCGAATGGATTATATATCTCTTAAATTATTTCCTATTTAAATATTAAATACCAGCTAAAGTTTAAAGTCGAAATGAGTACACACGTACATGGTTATTGACATAAGTACAGATCTCATATAATTTCCATCAATATTGAATATTTAGATTTTTGATTATTTTTGGAAAAGGAAATTCTTTGATTACCATTTTTATAAAATCAATATCATATAATTATTTTTTATGAACTTTACGTGGCAAAAGATAAATTTTGCGCTATTATAGAAAAACTCAGATATTTAAACTGCTTAAATAGAAATATAAAGCCATAGAGTGTGGAGAGAAAATACAATAATAATCGATTACAATAATTGACGTTGTTAATCAATTTCTTTTTTAACACCATTTTCGATTAATCTTGTAATTCAGACAAATTTCCGAAATAACCCTTAGAACGAAATATTTATTGTGTTTCTCCCTCTTCAGAAGATTTTATAGAGTCGAGACAAAATTAAAAACGCGACACCAACACTTTTTTCCCATCTTTCATGAACCAAAGTTTAAGGAATGAAGTTTTTTCTTAGGCTTTAAGATTGAATTCGATTCCACAATTTAACCTAAGATCAAATATTAGAAATTTTCACATATTTCTTCAATAAATTGATGGAACGATGTAAACATTGATTTTGTGCTGACAACGACCATTATATAGTATATCTTAGATCCAATATTTTATTATAGAAGGTCGATAATAAACATATGTTCAACATTGATTATTAAATCTTTTTTTTTTGCATATCTCAAATATTGTGATCGTTTAAAATCACATTTTTTTAAAAATGTTTCCTTCTAAAATTTGATCGATTGCTTTGCATTGTGTACCTTATTACTTTTACTATTAAATTCTCGTAGAAAAGTTTTTTTTTTATTATAGAAGCGAACAAATCCAGTTTTACATCATTTGCTCATAAAGGAAAAGTAAATCGGATAAACTGTCATATGTGTGTTTGGAAGATTTTTAGATTTCAAAATGTTTAGCATTTGCTTCTTTGGTGGATTGTCACGTACACTAAAGTGAATATTGCCGAATTCATAGTATACCTACAAATATAAGCACTATCCTATTTCGATAAATTTGACATCCATGTGTTTGATATTACGAGGATATTGGAAAAAAAGCTTCCACAATAATATCGTATTAAACTCAACATCTGAAAATTCAATAAAATTTCGCGTAGTGGTGCTGGAATATTGTTCCCACAATTTCAAGTGGGTGTATCAAGACATCCTGACATTCCTACTTTTTATTGTATTAAATGCCAAGAAAAGGAACAATAATAATTTTCAAATATATTCGGAAAAAGATTGGTTCTATTTTCATTGTATTATATAACTTTCTATCAATTATGTAAATCTGTATAGGTATGCACATACTATTAGTATTTATAAATCTATTATTTTTAATATAAACTATTGTAGGAGATTCATTTTAGGAATATGCATATAATTACTATTTGTTTACGGTTTGTAAAGGCCAATTATTATTGCAGGGTAGTTCCAGTAGATTGGAGCTCCAACTACTTATACTGATGTTTGCGCATAAACATAAACATTTCTGGTTTTTTTCTATTTCAGATTTATCCAAAAGTTAGCTAAGGAATCATTTAAATTTCGGTTAGATATATTTCCTATTTTTTGCCTAAGATGCAGTCCTTCGACAGATTCGAATGGGATTTGAAACATATTATACGTATATATAAATGCTAGCAAAATCTTGGCAAGATGAAAAAGATTACACCTAATTTTATTTACTACTATATTCCTAATATTATAATTGATAACATTGTTACTTGAGAATAAGGAATTCTATCTTGTTAGGAAAAATTTTGTCCGTTAATTTTCATTTCATGAAAAATGTGTATAATTTTATATCTTATAAACATGAAGTCTGAAATTTTCTTCTCAGAATTTATAAACTCTGAACTATTGACGATGATATTATATAGAAATCAAAAAGAAAATAAAAACTAGCAAAGAAAATAAAAATGTAGTAACATCATTTATATGTATATGTACTCATATATTTGTTATATAAAATGAAATGTCCTAAAATAAATTCTGGTACGGAACCAAGCTTGCAATTCAGTTTATCTTACTATTCCAATCAGTATTGAGCTTATCTGATTTTAGGTTCATACAACATGAACTTGGTACATTTGGTTCGAAGTTATTTATTTATACAGAATCCTGTTATGTACATTAGATGTGTATGAAACTTGTTCCATAAAAGATTTTTACGATATTTCACTGTTACCAAAGGAAAGAATCCATAAAGGTGAAAGAAGTAAAAAGCTTTTTATGCCATCGATATTCCTATCGTCGTTAAATACATCAATAGGTTTTCTTAACATATCATAGATACGCGTGTATAAAAATAGGGTGATTGGTTTTAACATAAGCATCACTTCTATATATGTGAACGATATCTAACCTGACTTGTCCCTTGATACAAAAATTGTTACCTTGTGACTTTACTTTTGGTTTCCTTTTTCTCTATCCTTTTATATTCGAAGATTTTTCTTGGTAGTGATGGCCTTGCCGATATATGCCTATATCTTATCCAGTCAATGGCAAAATTCGAATTGATCTTTACACTATGCTATCCCACAAAACTATACTATGTATACCCATCAACATTACGGTCCATATCCGATAATGTTTTTCGACATTAACCATATGGAAAGATAGAACGATGTACAAATCTTCACTATAGAAACAGATATTTACTGACATTTCCCTTTTAATTTTTTTTTATTTTGTTGGATTAGTATATCTAACGAAAAGATATTTCTTGCAGAAATGTATGAGATGGCTACACAAAAGGTATATAGACTTATTTTTCACTCAAGATGAATCTGGGAGGGTAAAGTTCTCCGAAAAGATTAACTTTTTTTTTTTGAGGGTTTCGTATTGAAACAGAAAGAAATCTAGAATATATTTTTGAATAAAAAAGATATAATATGAAAAAGGCAAAATGTAATTTGACTTAGTGAAATATATGTAATTTCATGTTTCGAATTATGTTGCGAGTATATTTGTTTGCTTATAGAAATAAAAATAGATAGTCGCACTCAATTTCCTTTAAGTTTTTATTTAGCAGGAATGAAACAATTTTGTATTTAAGTTGAAAACGTACCAAAGAAAACATTTCTAATGATAAATTAAATTTATTCTTTCTGTATTTCTATAGATCGATAGATTTTCTATGCTTGTCAGAAAATTATGTAGAATAAACTATGTATATAGAGAGAGAGTACAGGCAAAGTAAGATAAAAAAAAGTGAATCCTTAACAAAACAAAATAGATTGAAAAATTGACATATGATATGAAAATGAAATTTGACAGGAGATTTCATGAAATCTAAGAAAATGGTTTTCTTATTTGATGAAAATGTTTAACTTTCATGTTATTATTAAGGCATTATGTATTCCTAATTTGTATGTGATTTTGAAGGAATTTTTTTTAAGAATAAAAATTTTACGAATTTTTCGAACACATTTAATTGTAGTAACTATTATTATACTAGTTTACCAATAATAACTAGATACAATATTATTATTTGTTACTGATTTAAAGCTATTTCTGGAACAAGCAAGAGCGGTACAAATAGATGAGTAAAAATGGTTTTTCGATAACATAGTTGGAGACCCCAAAAAGTGCATTTATTACAGAATGCCTTCCCTTGGTTAATACATTTTTGGCTAGTTTTATAAAATTGGTAAATTCTCTTTTGAAGTTGTAAAATTATAGTATTACAAATATAATTAAATTTATTAAAACCTAATTGCGTTCTATTGTACATAGTACATAAAAAAGGGCAGGAATCACATGCAGTAATTTATTTGTTATGAATTGAATATAAATTTAATTAAATTAAAAAAATTATTTATCTGAATATTAAAAGACTTTGATAGCTTATATAGTTATGTTTGAACATAACTCTTCAATTTAATTAATTAAAACTTAAAGCACCTAGCTAAAAGGCGGTCATAAGATATGGAATTGGGATATATACGGTTCATGATGTTAAAATTCACTCTACTTTTCATTTGTTTAAGACTACTGTTCTTATTCTTAAGGTCTTTTTTTTATATTATTCATATTTTTAGTACAACCTCTAGGAAATGAAGCACAATTATATGATACTCTACATTGGAATTAAAATAATTTCATTGCCAAGAGAAACCGAATGGTATCATAGCTATTTAAAATTCTGTTCACATTGTAACATCATTATACTTGTGAAAATTCATTCAATTACGCTACCTTAGTTAATTAAGAAAAGTTGAAAATGACACGTTTATTATGCATATGTATCCTAAAACTGAAGAATTTTAAAATTGTTATGTACTTGAGGATAAGTTTTGTATAGTTTTAAATGGTTTTGAAATGTAAAAGTATAAAGTCAAATAAAATAACTATTTAAATAAAGTACATAGTTACTGTAACTTCCAGACCAAGGAAATGTATTACATATTTGAACATTTCCTATAGCTACATGTATGCAATTATGAAAATTATCATATAATTAATTACTCGTAGATAAAATTAAAGTTTTTAAGTGTTTTATATAAAAATTACAGGGGAAGTTGTAAATAAGTTGCAACCGTGTCTTTTTCTTGAAAGTCACACTATCGTATGTTAACAAGAAATAAAGTATAAATTATTTTCTTTTAAGAGTCTCAAAAACTGTGCGAATTTCGGGAAAAATTACAAATGCGGTTTTTGTGATTTTTGGACATAACGATAACAATTCATCCATTATATTTTGACAAATCATGTAAATCATTTTCGAAAACGTGTTTCCTTTCATCACTTCAAGTGCTGTAAGTCGAAATCTATTTCGAATTTAGATAATTTTAGAATTTCAACAATTTTTGAAAGCAAAAGAACAAAAAAAAAGAATTTTTGAAAATGTCGCAGTAATTATTTTATAATATATGAATTCATTGCCTATTAATAATCCTACGAAAAGGAGCTTAATTTTTTCTATATTATAAAAAAAAAAACTCAATTGCTTCTGCGTGTGTGCACTTTTATTTTTAAAACTTTTGAAAACTTCTAAAGTATGTAATGTGAAATTGCTTGAAATATTTTCCCAGAAGACTTGAAAATCTCGTTAAATTTAATTTCAACATTTTTTTCCTTTCATTCTTCTAAATTTTTCATGGAAAATAAAGAAGAAGAAAATTCAAGCCGACAATGAAACGGAAACTGTCTGGTGTTGGATTCTAACGTAAAATAAGAATTGTATGAATTTCATCTTCCGATGGGATTTCGGCTTTGCTGAACCTTTAATGACTTAATCGATAACTGGGTCAGATAAAGTATGTTTTTCGCTTTTTCGTTTCTCTACAATACTCTTTTCTTTCTGTTGTTACGTTTAAGATGTTCAAAGAAATCGCTTATTCTTGTTAAATCCCTAAAGAAAATTTTTAAATATGCTGTACAACAAAAACGTATAGGTATCCCAAATTTATACTTAAGAATAATTCTTTATAATGACTTTTAAATTCATTTTACGAAATTTTTATTTAAATTATGACGATAAGTATTTAGTGGATTAATTAAATGAAATACAAAAAAATTATATTCTATTTGCAATAGTGCAGAATAAGAAGAGGGATTTAATCTCAAAAGAAATGTTCATCTAGTGGTTTCTTTATTCCTTACAAAATATGTCATTTCTATGTAGTTTTAAAATTTTTATTTTAGAAATAATTGCACTTTTGTAGCAGTTTCAGACCTTTGACACAATCAAACATTAATTTCATGACGATTATGTTTTGAAATTTTTACCTTATGTACGAGTACACATAATATTTATGCATACATAATATTTGTGATAAATGGAATTGTTTAACAGTGGCTTAAAAGCACTCCATGCCTATGAGGAAAATTTACGTTCCTGTTCAATTAGTTATTAAGATCCTATTTTCATTTAATGGAAAATGATAAAAGGAAAATAGTCAAAACATAAGATATCTTAATCCTTTTCCGACCATTTATATTTTGAGACATAAAGCCTTAGGCAATTAGTTTCGCTCAATTTAACTTGAGACAGTTTTTCACACATACAAATCAAACAGAATAAATCACAACGTTGAAATATTCTTCAAGAAAAGATATAAATTTCATGCAGGCGTTTTTAGATGATTTTTTTAGCTTACTTTTCCTTAAAGAAGGTTTCTAAAAAGGAAAGAAAAACTTTTTTCTTATAATAGAATGATAAATTGAATTGCGTTCTGCTGGCTTAAATTGCTTTTCGACTGCTTTTTACCACAATTTCATTATTTGAATATAATCCAGATATTTAAGAAAAAACGAAGTGCAATTGACATTTTATCTAATGAATATATTATTTAACTAAACTACAAAAAAATACATTTTATGATTTATTCAAAATATTAAAGAAAAACTAACTTTAATTTTAAGGAGATTCAGATTTCTCAAAAAGGATGGGACTGACTTTTCTTTGACTTTAATATATTTTTAAAACCTCTTTTATGTTTGTTTTAAACATATTTACTATGGTTTCCTCTCACTAAACAATAGATTTGTTCCGACAAATATGTTTTCGTGTTGGTGAAAGATAATTTTCCTGTACTTGCCTACGAGTGCAAAAATTTTGACTGGTTTGCTTTTATGTTTGGAAAGATATAAAATGCTTCTTGGTGTATTCTTTATAAAACAAGCAATAAGTAAGATTTCAAAGTTTTCCTTTACACTTTATAAAATATATTTTTAATTTCCAGGAAAATAATTTATTAGATTTTGATAAATTTTTCGTTGTAAATTATTTCTGTTTGTTAGAAAATTGAAAATTTAATTAAAAGTAGGTTAAAAAAACAACAACTTTTCATTTGCCATTTCTTCAACCAGAATAATGATCACCATTTACTGTTAATGCAATTTCAGCAACATTCCCAAGGTCCAATAACATGCCGGGATTACTCTTAAATCGGTCCTGGATTCAGATTTTTCAGGTACTCTTTGTTGGACAGATAAAAAATTAAGCACCATACAAGTTAGTCAGCTCCTATTGGAACTCCCTCCATATCTTTTTTGATAGATTGCTTTCTTTTTCATTAATCGGTATCCTTATTGAAATGCAAATTCGAATTGCAGTTCTTTATAAGAAAATCAACTCAGATTGGAGAATTCCAAAATTATAGATTTACATTTTCAAAAACAATTAATATTGAGAAAAACAAATAAAAGTAATTTCATTTTCTAATTAAATTTTAATAACATTCAAATTTATGTAATTATTTAAATGAATTTCAAGTCAGATTCTACAAATTCAATTTAGATTAAATAGGATCTTCCTATTCTGCTATCATAATGATTCAAAATCTATTTTGAATTTAGTAAATAATACAAGATATTTCGGTTAGTATGCATCAATAATTCTGTTAGATATCAATCTAGTTATATTTTAATCTATTGTTACAAAGTCATTGATCAAATTCAAATATGTACTAGTATTTTATAATGAAAAGTTATTCAGTTAAGTAATTTTGTAAATTATTATGTATTTAAGAGAAAAGTTTTAGTAAATTCCTTTGATTGATTATTTCTTTCTTATAGATTCTTTTTATCTATTGGTAAATGCAGTCAAATATTCCAAATGAATTCTAACAATTCTAACAATTCTTACAATTCGATAATAATGAATTTTATATTTATTGTAAATTTGTTATAAATCTATATAACTTTAATATAAATGGAATTCATGTGTATCTAAAAATGTTTTTGAAAAATCATAGATTTTGTTCAAGGAATTTTTCTATTTTAGTGAAACCTTTTAATACAATAAGTCATGATTACAAGAACAGTCTGTCTCTAAAAGAGAGATGCAACCAGCACTGGTAATGGAGTCGTCGAGTAAGATATTCGTACCCTGATTTTTTGTAAGGACATCAGAGCTAGTTAATTCCGTTCTTATATACGTATTTAAGTTCAAATAATTATTATAGCAGACCTACATACATTGTAATAAATTATAACAAGTATTACAAGTGTAAATTGGTTTTTTGAAAACTTTGGGTTGAAATAATTTCAATAGGATGCATGCTAATTTTTCGGTTACAGCTGTTTAATTAATTTTTACATAGATTAGCCTTTATAATATTATACTATAGATTACAACTGAACTAAATACATATATATTTATAAAATTTTATAATATTAAAGATGCCTGAAAAGAAATAGATTTCTAAACCAAACTATGCCAAATATACATATCTGTATGTTTGTAAATAAAAAAAGTTTACCAATGTTTCTGTGGAGAAATACGAAACTATACTATAGTTGAACGTTTAAAATACATTCTTTATCCACATTAAGTTTATAATAGTATAACAAAATATAAAAAAAATCTATTTCAGTAATTATTATTATTATTTTTATTATTATTATTGAAATTTTGAATTCCATATCACGTATAAAGTTTAACTTTATTTCATATCACAAAAGTCATATCCTTAGTACGAATATTTCAATATTTTATTATATATCGAATGACTAGATCCGTATAGTTATTTGTGCCGCAAAACTCCAATAATAATGCATTTTTATCATCCATTTGTACCGGATGCAAAACTCTGGGAAACTATATAGGAAAAACTCAAACAGTCACGTACAAATTAAAACCAATGTAAAGCACTTGGTGCACTAGAAAACTTTTGTTTTAAATTAATTTAAATGTAAACATATCCTGGGCACATGAACGAGGCCTACATATAGAATAAATAGGATAAGTATTATTGCTGTGAAATTGAATAAAATTCAAGTGAATATATTATAGGAAATTTACTCCAAAAATGGTGGAAAATTTTCCCACTCAAATAATTTCACTACCAAAATATGATCACATTGAATTAAATCTATTTTCACCCATCTATGTATTTATCTCAAAATTTGTCCAGGCACACATTCGTTTTTTTGGCTTCATGAATACTTGCAAAAATAAAGCATATATTAGCATAGGCTTGAATTTTCAATAGAACTATAATTGGGATTTTATACTGCAAAACATAATTTGGATCTGAAGTATTGACTTCAATTTAGTGGGCTATGACAACTATGTTTACAAATGGACTTCATGTTTTTAATATTTATGAATTACCATAGGATTGGTGTACTACACTGGTATAGGAATGTGTGAGTATATGCTGCAAATTATACAGAAAGTAAATTTTTATTGAATAGGTTTTCCAATATATTTTTACTTGGAAATTAAATTCAATTAAATTTATAATTAATTAATTTATCAGAATTTTAACATTATGTATTTTAAATGCTTTCGAAAATGCAGGGTGCACCAGGATACTCTGATTATAAACTCACAATTGTTTTATAGCTACTGACTGAAATTACCAGACAGCCCTAATACATGCTTTGAATATAGTTTATGCAAATAGAAAACTATTTTATACTAGAAAACAAGCCGTATAAAACAATTGGAATGGAGAATAGTTATCTGCAAATCATAATTATTCTCTAACAATATATAATTTGAAAATAAAATACAGAACGAAATGAATAAAAAGCCTATCCAATTCATACGTGTACCATATGTATTATAGTTGACAAAAAAAAAATTCCGTATAAACCATTTTGCAACGAAAAATTAGTGGTCCTCTGTGCACAGCAAATTATCTGATAATAACGCTAATTACGAAATATTTTTTAGTTAACTGATCCATAAGCTATGTGAATTATTTCGAGATGGATAAGAGAAGGCGCCTGCAGTATATGCAATATGGCATTTTATGCTTTTGATTTTAAACATGGATAAAATAGTAAAACACAAATTTGGTAACGAATATATAACAAATTATATAAAGCACTATATATAAAATATTGACTTTCTATTCAAGTATTTAGTGATATACATTAAAGTATTCGAATAATGTTCAGCTTATCGTTTTGAATATATTATATTGATTGTATTTTATGTAATATCAATGGGACAACAATTATTTATTTACGTGATAAAGTTTAAAATCAGTATAGGTAGATACCTAAAGCTTTATTGGACGTATTTTAATTTTAATAATAATTTTCTCTCTTTAACATTTTACTGAATATTTTCAGATTCTCATGAAATAAAAAAACATCCGACAAATGTAATAAAAAAAAAAATTACGAAGTGGAGAATAAATAGCTAATTAAATTGAAATTCTGTTCATGAATTAAAACAGCAAACCAAACAGAACTAATATCAAGTTTCAGACATCAGTTGTATCATGTTTCCGTTTTATGAAAACTTCTTATGTACATAAAGGACTCAATATAGTACTGTAACTAAACTAATACATTGGTAATTTCTAATTACATTTTTATTTCTACCAAGTAAAAGGTCGAAAACAAGATTCAGTCCTAGCACGTTCAATATCAAGTGTCTCAGTGTTAATTGGTAGAATTTCAAATTAAATTTTCAAACCTTTTACTTATGACACTGTTTTCAAATTTATAGACGATACAATTTTTACCTCCTGGCTAATAAAATTAGATTAGGCAACATTTGAAAAGTTATATTTGAAAGATTTGCAACCGGAATTCGAATATTTAGAATTATACTTTACATTAGTATGTACGTTAAACATGTCTAAATTACATTTAAATTTTCATGAATTTTCAGTGTTTAACGTTATCGAAGGCGGAAGAATATGAACAGAAACCACAATTTTCATACACTTTTAAGTATTGGTACGCGACCAAACCCGATCAGGTGGATAGAGTATATTTTATCCCAAAATAGAAGCTTTCAAATCTTCCTAAATACTGTACAGGCGGTGTTTGAAATAATTTTTATCTAATTGATGTTTGAATACGTTGGCTCGGTAGTAGAATCTCATACTTAGTATGGAACGATTTTGATTTCAAATCACGGCGAAGTCAAACTTTCACATTTCAATTTTTCAAGTCAAAAAGTAAAAAGATTTTAATATTTATAAACTATAAATGACGGTTTTCATATTTAATCAATAATAAAGTTTTAAAATACTATATAGTATATTTTTGGTATGTTTACCCATTTAGATGTACTCCCCATCTTAAAGTATAAAGCATCGTTAATACTTTTCAATGCAAATTTCCAGTTCTATATTTTTTTAGTCATAAACTGAAATCATTTAAAACTCATTTGCATGAGTTCATCTCAGATTTGAGAAGACTGAATACATTTAAAATTAATCGACTGAATTATAAATTGAAAAGTAATATTAAATGCATAAAATAAAATAAAAATACTAAAAGTAAACATTTGTTCTAATATTTTACATTAATGAAATTATTTGAACAGTTTTTGATTTGTCGATAAATATTTAGCATTCATTTCCAATTCGATTATGGAAATGTGTACAAAAACTCTTAATTCTAGCCCTTCCTTAGTATAAAACATGAATCCTGTTCAATTTTCATTAATGTCACAAGCTTTTAAATAGTATAAATTGTTATTTTTAAAAGCCTCAACTATATCCGAATGATAAATCCCTGTGATTTTTGACTCAAAATACAGAGAAGAAAACATCTCGAAGCTTCTTCTATCATTACCACAATTGCCATTTTTAAAAAAATATAATTGGTGGTAAAATAGGACGATTCTCGGTGAAACCATAGAAAAATAAAAAAGTATAAACAAAACTGGAGCACAAATTAAAATGAAAGAAAAATAGGGAAGAAAATTAAGGTTTCACAATTTATTTATGAATACGAGTAGATTCAGTAAAGTTTTATTGTTGAAAATAATTAACTTAATTTGAAATTATTTTAACTACGTCTATGAAAACGGCTTTAAAGTTTATATCGGTGTCGTCGAAAGAACGAGAATTTCTATGTAAAATAAAAGTTGTAATAAAAGTGAGTATAATGTTGCATGTTTTATGTTTTAATAAATTAAATAATAACTCACCAATTTTGTGGGTTATATACACGAAAAATAAGTTGTCTCTATAGTTCATTAAATCTTTGCGGTAGTTAAGTACACAAAAAAGAATATCATTTAAAATGTAGCGCATTTTGTTCCTTTTTTAAATCAAGTAAATTTTATATAATATCTAATATATTACAATATACGCACATATGTATACATAGATATATATATATATATGGTTAAATGAATTTAATGTAAATATCGGACAAGTATTTCTATTTTTTTTCATCGGGGTCTAGGTCTAGGTTTGCTTCATAACCTGTAAAAGCAACAACAACACAACCCAAATATTTATCAGGGTCAGGACCTGAGACCCCGATAGATTTTAGTTACGTAAATTTGCAAGAGATGGCGCAGCCATCGTTTTCCATATAATGTTGATAATTGTAGTATAATCAATTTCATAAATTCATGAAAAAAATTTTTTTTTAATATCATTCAATAAAGATTTTTGAGAATTTGCTAGTATTTATTTGGTTTACGCATAATTTATTTAAAAAATGATCGAAAAAGTTGAATTTTTTCAAAGAGAAAATTTTTTTCTCTTCTCGAGACCCAGATCATTTTTTTTCAAAATAGACTCAGACTCCGATGAAAAAAAAGCACCTAATATCATTTTATTTTGATGTTGTCGAAATGTGTACGAGTCAATTAAAAAAACCCTAAATGCTAAAAATTATATTTAAATTGAAAGTGAATAATATTATATAACTTTAATTTGGCTGATAAAATCTTGAAGAAATTGCACTTGACAAGAATATAATCAAAACAAGAAAGAGAAATTATTATAATATTTCTTCTAAAAATTTTCTTTTACTTATTTTTCATCATTGCAGTTTTAAAAGAACCTTATGGTTATTCTTCATTGGAAGTTTATCAAAACTTTGTATAATTTTCAACTGTGATAATAAGCATTCCCGTCCATATATCATAGCATACGTATATAACTATATGTCGGCGCACGAAGTTAGATGTTTTATACTTTTCTTGGTACGAAAAAAAAGTATGGACTTCAAGTCCTGGAAATTTTGAAGAAAAGTTTTACTGATTTTAAAAAGAAAAGAAAAAATAAGAAAAATTAGAAAACTTTCAAACTTTTTCCCTTAAAAATACAAAAATGTATATACTTGTGTATATATTTTCAGTTCCAGTTAAGAAACGACCCACAACTTTTGTGTCCCGAACAAATTTTTTCAGAAGGCTACAACAATAATGAGAGATGATTGTGTGTCTTTGATCGTTTGTTCATGAATTATGTTGCAACTTTTTTCTAAATGGCACTTTTCAAGTGACACTAAGGTAATTATGATGATAAAAATGAAAGTGAAAAATATGGGAATCTGTTCCAGGAATAATAAATTTTCAAGTAGATGAATAGCGAATTTAAGTATTTATATGAAAAAATTTTCAGAATTAATATTCATGAGAATCAAAATTTTTAAATAAAAATAAAATATAATATTTTCATGTTTTTAGAAAAATTGATATTTTAAATATAGTAAAATTTAAAATTCTTGAAAAATTGGAATTCTATATTTTTGTATTAATTCTACTATAACCACTCTTTTTTTAATTATTTCTTAAAATAAATTTCTTTAAAGATTATTAGATATATTTTGTCTGCTTCCAAAAACACTATTATTTAGGTTTATGTACCAAAGTTTCTGACCAGCACTTGTTCGTTCTTATAAACTATTATAAGCCTGCTCTCTGAAAAAGAAATACACTTCTTTTCAAGAAAGTCTTATGGAAAAACTTTCATGTTTAAGAAATTGAATAAAAAAAATAAGAACAATAAAAAAATAAATAAATAAAGCTTTCATTTGTTGCATCGTTAGAAGTCCTGTTGCATAAAACATTTGTCTCCAATGATTTGCAGTCGGGTTGTGAACAAAAACTTTGAAGTCCTTTTTCTTGGTTTTTCATTTCACTAAAGTATTAACAAGATTTTTTCCTTGAGTGGTTGTAACGATTCTTGTCACAAGGACTTTCGTTTTATGATGTCCTTTAGTTTGTATTTTAACTTACATTTTTCTTTGTTATATCATTTTAGCATAAGTATTATAATCATCAGAAAAATCGAAAGACAGTTTTCAATGGGTTATACAATTACTGAGGTGTAGTCAATAGAGGATTAAGTATTTATCTGATAAATTCTATATGCCTGTGTGATTATGTGTTAGTTGGATATTTGTTCAAATTTTAAGAATACTAATTAAAATAACAAAGTCAGTTGATAGTGTTTATAATTGCACAGAGTGATACTTTTTTGTGGTGCTTATATCCGGAGAATGAGTTCACCAACATAACTAGAAATACGAGTGTTATGTTATTGAAGCCTAGTAAATATTGTGTATAAGAAAGTTGCATGATTTTTCGAACTACTATATATTTAGTACATGATCTTTTTGCTATCTTGTTATAAAAATAAGGACTTCACCTTCTGCACTTCGTAATGTAACACTGTATTAAATAAGTGATTTTAAAAGTTTTTGAAGTTACTGATCTGTCTCCCAGCTAGCATTTTTAGTCGCTGGCACATTTCTGTCACTAGTTGCAATATGTAGCTCACACGTAGGGAATACTGAAAATGTTAGTTGGGCTTCCTTAGGTTTATCTCAAAGATGTGCGAAATATGAAAAACGTACATTTGATTTAAAACCCTTGGAGGTATCTGTAAAATATTTATGTTTTTACACTTTATATAAGAACTTACCAGAACCAATACATGAAGATTTTATTTTTAAAGATTTGCCATATTCTAAATCAAAATTCACTTAGGAAAATATTTTCGATAAAATGATATCAGGCTTTAAATTTCATTTAGAATTCTTAAAATTTTTACAATGTCAATAGAATTAAATAAATATTATAAAATTTTATGAATTTTGGTTTTTATGTATCTTTTACGTAGCGCAAATTGAACTCCAAGATGTCACTGTCCCTTTAAGAATTAAAAAAGTTTGGTTTTACAGAATTTTATACCTCATTGATTTAAAAGGTAATCATTTCTTGTGTAAAATATAAAATACCAATTTGTCCTTTAAAACTTTATTAAATTTTGCTAGATAAATATATTATATGGATAAATTTTACTTCAAGAATTTTAATAATGAATTTATTTTATAGTATACCAAATATGTATGTAGGGTGGCTATCGGATGTGAGAAACATGATTCATGTCGAGAAAATGACGACATGATCATTGTTAACTTACCGACTATCGAGAATGTAAACATGTTTGGACAGCTGAATGGTAAAACTCGAAACAAGTCCTAAGTAAATATTAGGCATGATTGTAGAATATCTATCCGAGGTAGGAAACCTAATTGTTGTAGAAAAAAGTCCGACAACGATCTTGAGTCAGTCAGTCTGGATTGGATCGTCATTGTAAAACGATAAATAAAAAAGAAGTATTGTGAACCAAAATAAAAGCATTTTTACTTACCACACGACTCCATTGGACTTATTTCAAGAAATATTTTCAGTCCGACTGAAAACAAGTCTAATGGTGACTCTAAAAATTGGACATATTTTCAGTCGGACTGAAAATATGTCTTGAAATAAGTCCAATGGAGACGTGGGGTTACCCTTATTCTTTTTTTCCTACATATATTGTATTTATAATTAAATGAATACATTCCATTATTTTAAAATAATCAGGAATTTTAATCTAATTTTATATTTATTTGCATTTAATATTTACTGTCCAAAGAAGTAAAACTATTAAAGTCATTCCAATTTATAAATGATTGGATTCGTCAATAAGCGACTTTGATAATCTTAATTGTAAATAAGTGGTGAATTCATCTAATTCTAAACCTAAATAAAGAAACTAGAAAATCTAATCTAAATCAATTCCTTTGTGAGATGAAAAGATTTTCAGAATATGCGCTTACATTTACATGATTTTGTTCCCCTTCGAAGTATGACGTCTTCCTGCAGCCTTGCGCAGTAATTGAAGGGAAAAAGCGGTTTCAGCTACTTCCCTGGAATTTTCTTTAATGTAATATTGTCCTAGGTTATGTTTAGTATTACATACTTGCATCTTATTATTTGTACATTTTAAATTACAACGTTTTTAGGAAAAATTGATAGTTGTACAATTTGGCTGCAACACTGATTTCTCGAGTAACAATTGAATAGACAGTGTATATACATATTTCTCTTTGTAGAATTGTATGCAGATTTAATTTGATGAAGATGAGACGGACGAACTTATGTTTTATAATACTTTGTTTTAACATTCAGAAGAATATTTAAGAAACATTGAATCTCATTGAAAAATTGAACAAAAACAAGTATTATATAATTAGAAGTTCTTGATTAAAGTCAAATTCTTTTGTCCTAGATTAGATTAGATTAGATTGGTGATAGGGCTGGGCTCACAACCCAAAAACCACCGCGGCCAGAAATGACCTATTGTGGTACCCTAAGACTCCTAGAGCTCTCCCACGAACGCTAGGTTGCCAATAAACCCATAAACGTCCTTGAGAGGGCTAGATGTAATATCGACGGGTATTAGAAAATTTTTCCCGAGGATTTTGGATCTATATGTAGATAGGCCATCACATTCACAAAGAATGTGCTCGGCCGTTTCCCCGTGTTTACCGCAGATTCTGCACATCGGAGATATTGATCTGTCCATCTTATTTAGGTGGTAATTAAGACGACAGTGGCCTGTGAGGAAGCCTGTCAAGAGCCTGACTTGATTAATTCTGAAGTTCAGAAGTTCAGGAGTTCTCTTTTTTGACAGAGAAGGAATGAATTTTTTGGCTTTTAGACAACCGGGGTTGTCCTCCAGTGGTTCATTCTTTCTCTATCTAGCCATTTATTTATGGCTGCTTTTGCTGTGCTTAGTGGGATACCACAAAAAGGGATTGGTCGTAGAAAGGGTTTATCTGAGCCCTCTCTCTGAGCCAGTTGATCAGCCTTTTCATTCCCCTCTAAGCCAGTGTGTCCCGGGACCCACATTAGAGTGACACTATTTGTGCACGCTAATTCTTTAAGGATGTTAAGGCAGTCCCATACCAGTTTTGATTTTATCTGGTATGAGTGCAGAGCTAATATGGCAGCTCTACTGTCCGATAGGATGTAGATTTTCCTATGCTTATACCCCAGCCTGAGATTCTCACGTATACAAAGCTCTATAGCATGTGTTTCCGCTATAAAGACAGTTGAGAATTCATCTAGACTGATTGATAAGCTTATTCTGGCTTGAACACCATAGACCCCAGCACCAACCCCTGTGCTAGTTTTAGATCCATCGGTGTACCAGACTAAGGAGTTAGAGTCAAATTTTGGAGGGTTGGTCTGCCATTCATACCGTTCTGGTATAATTACTTTGAATGGCTTTTCAAAATTGTATCTAACTAGCATACTATCCGTAATGGGTATGCTGAGGATAGGGTCTTTCCCTAGTTCATTACAGAGGTCAGCATGTGCAGTTCTACGCTTCTCCAGATCTTCATCTGTAAGGAGTTTGTAGGTCGCTATTCTGGCCTCTTTTTGTATTTGTAAATGTAATGGTGGAAGATTCAAAAGAACTTCCAAAGCAGCTGTAGGGGTGGTGCGCATAGCCCCAGAGATACCTACGCATGCCAACCTTTGCAGTTTTTGTAGTTTTAACTGAGCAGCTTTCTGCTCAGTTTTCTGCCACCACGCCGGTGCGGCATAGGTTATAATGGGCCTGACAATGGAAGTGTAAATCCAGTGTGTAATTTTGGGCTGAAGACCCCAAGTACCACCCACCAGACTTCTGCAGGTCCATAAAGCTATTCTCGCTTTATTGATGACATTATTAAGATGGCTATTCCATGTTAGTTTGTCATCTAGAGTTACCCCTAAGAATTTAACTTCATTACTAAAGCTCATGGTTTGGCCAAAAAGAGTAGGTTTAATAAGATTTTCCCTTTTCCTTCTTCTTGTGAAGTTAACCACAACGCTTTTCTTAGGGTTGATGTTGAGTCCCACTTCCAAACACCATGCCGCAACTAAATTTAGTGCGTGTTGCATGATGTTTGAGATAGTGTCCTCAAACTTTCCCCTGACTATAATGACTATGTCATCTGCATAGCCTTGAGCTTGTATGCCAGCCTTCGCTAGCTTAAGCAATAGTTCATCTACTACAATCGACCACAGTATGGGAGACAGTACCCCTCCTTGTGGACAACCCTTAGCTACCGAAACTTTTAGTGTTTCCTGTGCCATTGTGGATTTTATAAGCCTGTTTTTCAATGAAGAATCAATCCATTTACAGGTTTTAGGGTCTACCCCTTTTCGTAAGGAAGCTTGCGTAATACAGTCGAAACTGGTATTGTCGAACGCTCCTTCAATGTCCAGAAAACTGCACATTGCCAGCTCCTTGTTTTTGAGTGAATCCTCAATTTTAGAAACAAGGTTCTGTAACGCAAGTGTAGTTGATCTACCCGGCAGATAGGCATATTGATGTTTATGCAATGGATTGCTTTTCAGCACATTATCTCTTATATGCCTATCAAGAATCTTTTCCATGATTTTTTGTAGAAAAGATGTAAGGCTGATTGGACGAAATGACTTAGGTTGGGTATGAGATGCTTTCCCAGCCTTCGGTATATACGTCACCTTCACTATTCTCCATGCATTAGGTATGTAACCCCATGCATGGCTGGCTCTAAAGATTTTTAGAATTAGGGGTATTACAGTTTCAATTCCCCTCTGGAGTAAGGCAGGGAAAATGCCGTCTTCTCCGGGGCATTTAAAAGGCTTAAATGAGTTTATTGCCCATCTGACCTTATTTGCTGTAAATATCCTCGAAGCATTCTTCCAGTCTACCGTATTTGGTTTGGTAGAAGTTGATACAAGTTGAGAGTTAACGTTACCTTGTTCAACTATTATAGAGTCTGGAAAGTGGGTTTTAGCTAATAGTTCTAGCGTTTCTTTACAGCTCTTAGTAACTGAGCCGTCAGGATTTTCTAACAATCCTATCCTATTAGTGTGCCGTTTTGATAACACCTTGTGGATTTTTGCACCAGTGGAGAGATCATCAATCTCTTCACAGTACCTCCTCCAAGATGCTCTTTTGGCCCTTCTAATTTCAAGGTTGTACTCAGTTAGGGAGTTTTTATACAGTTCCCAGCCACCATTTATTTTGGCCTTATTGAAAAGCTGTCTTGTCCTGGCCCGCATAACAGTAAGTTTGCTGTTCCACCAAGGGACCTTGCGATTGCTTTTGCGAGCTTTTTCAGGACAGGAATGATGGTAGGCATCTAGTATTAACTCCCTAATTTTGTCAGAAGCTAGTTCTATACTTATGATATCTTTGACATTTGGTTTGAAGTCATCCAAGCTCTCCTTGAGATGTTGGTTATAATCAGCCCAATTAGTTGAACTTGGTTGTCTAAATGTCTCAGATACTACTTTACAAGATTCAATATTGAATCTGATTTGTCTATGATCGGACATAGATATCTCTTGAGAGACGTGCCAATCATAGATTTTGGTATTGATAAAAGGAGTACCCAGAGTTAAATCTAGGACTTCCTGCCTAATTTTATTTATAAATGTCGGCCTATTGCCCCTATTTAAGATTTCTAGGCTATAGCTATTAATAAATTCGAGAAGATACTCACCCCTATCATTGATGTTTGAGCTTCCCCATATAGTATGGTGTGCATTTGCATCACAACCAAGTATAAGCTGTTTGTTGTTCAGCTTACAGAAGTTCACGAGGTCCTTCAGATCGTTGGAGACAGGATTTGATGTATCACCAGGAAGATAGGCTGAGCATAATATTATCTCTATACTACCCCCCTGGGATGGTATATTCACCAGTGCTGCTACCAGATCTTTCGTGCAGTACCTTGAAATGGGAAGATATTTAATACCCTTTTTAAACATAATACATGCTCTGGGCTTGCCAAGGCCAACAGAATTATATAGTAACTCACCTGCAGTTAGTCCTCTTATCTGGTCCTTTTGTAAGTAAGGCTCCTGGATAAGAGCTACCTCCAAGTGATCCTTGCTAAACCTATTGTCCAAAACTGCCGAGGCTGCTTTGGCGTGTTGTAGGTTTATTTGGATACACTTGAAAATGCCCATGATTACTTACTTTTTTATAGAACCTTCCTCCAGCATAACCTGTTCTGTTGGTTGTTTAGGTTGAACTGCTGAAGTTATGGTTGTCTCCGGTAGGGCGTTATGTCTCCTAACCTTTGACGCTTGAACCTTGGTGCTTAATTTGCTCCCTTGATTACTGGTGTTTCTACCAGTGACCTTCCTAATTTGGATGGGTGAGAAGTTGAGGTGTGGACGATATTTCAGCCTGTCCAGTATTGTCTCAGAGGCACTGTCTATGCTGAAAATAAACGTCTGCCCACCATTACTTTCTGGCACCGCTTTTAGGACCCGCCACGGTGTTGTGTTCAGGCCTGCATTTTGCTTTTTGAGCCTCAGCAGGAATTTATCACTAGATAATGTTCCAGCTGGAGTTAATGGTACGAATGTTTTACAGAGAGTGGCTCTGGGCATTTTGTCACCTTGAACCACCTTCAACATCGCACCTTCCCACGGCTTAAGAGTCTGTTCCAGTTTGAGAAGCCAGTCTCTAGTAGCTTTATCATTGCAATGGATCGACAGCCATCCTGCTGTTTTTTGCGATGCAGCTGAGAATTGTGGGTGTAGACCACTTTCTTCATCTAGCTTATCGATCTCATCCAACAAAGCTACTTTTATCTTTTCTAGCTCATCCGTTGACAGAGTGTGTTCTGGATGTAGCGCATGAATAATTGCTACCTTTTCACCGGCAACAACCTGATTAAAGGGCAACTTGAAAGTGAAAGACTTTGAGTTGTCATGTTTACTCTTACTCATAGTCTGTCTCTTTGCAATTTGCGGCTCATCTCTTTTGATGTTGGACGTGCTAGGCTTTGGGTTGATATGCTTACTCTTACCCTCTACCTGCCTTCCGTTATCATTAGAGAACTTGCTCTGCTTTGATGGCGCTTGTTCTGGTGTGCTACCATCTGATCTGCCTCTTTTCCTCAGGTCTTCTCGACTTGAGTTTGTTTTTGAGGCTTGATTGGAGCTTTTTTGTGCCTTATCAGGTCTGGAAAGTGTCGAGAGTCTCTCTCGTTCCGCTTTCCTCGCTTCTTCAGGCGCCATGCCTTGTATAATCATGGCTTTGATGCGTCTTTTAGATGCACCCGAGAAGTACTCAAACTTGTGTTTGAGCACTAGTTTACCAAGTGCTTCCGCAGCTTCGTCAAGAACTGGTCCTTCCGGCTCCTTGTTCCTGTCGTCGCCCAGAAATACTTCATTGGCTTTATCACCTTTTTCGGGTGAGGAGGTGAGCAGCTCCTCCAGTTGGACAATTTCTGGTGGTGTTAGCAACAGGTCATTTTCGACATCTGAAGCTACCAGTTCATCCGTGCTCAGTACGTCAGCTGATTCTACTGTCTCAGCTTCAGTTCGTTTTTTATATGTTTTTTGTATTTGTTCGGTATTCATTTTGGATCCCACGAGTATGGCGAGAAATAAAGGTCCACATCCGCAGAGCTCCCTTACGGACGCAAGGCTAGATACAATGGGGTGGCGCCTGGTGCCCCAAGGAGACCGTTAGCGATATCAATTTTTAACACCTGATATCATTCAGCCATCAGCACGGTTACTTACACACCTTGGCTTTAGTGTTGGACTACTGGCAATGTGGGCTAGGAAAAGGATTCTGGGTATAAGAAAGGTAGGCGACTGTCGGCTACGTAAACGCATTGCCCAGAGCGAACCCGCGTGGTGGACGTGTCACGCATTCTTGGAGGTCTTCGCCACTCACTCCTCTTTTGTCCTAAAGTTCGTTTCTTTTCAATTAAAAACAAAAAAAATTCATATCATATTGCTGGATATACGACAGTCCTAGTCCTATCCTAGTTTTCTGAGGATTCAATTTATTTTTCTTATAAAATGAATACAACTTTCTCATTAAGCAAAGCATTTCTTGATATTTAACGAACTGCATTATATTTTCTCAAAGTTCTTGATATTTACCTTTGTATAGTACCTAAATACATTTTAATTGAACCACTTTTTCTTACAACTCCGTTTGCCAAGGCAACTTTTCTGCAGTGAAATTTATTCTGCTTTTACAATAATCTTATTTGTTCTATTTTCTTTAATTTCTTTTATATGCCAACTGAAACTCTGGTGACATAAACGCTTACAATCCTTTTGTTATCCATTCGTTTCTATGTTTCTGGCCACTTTTAAAAGAGATAATTAAAATTGTAGATAATTGTTTCGAGTAGAAACAAAGAAATTAATGATTCTACTTCAAGATATTTGGAAGCCATCTTAGAAATGCAAAAAAGTTTATGTAAACAATTTTGAAACTATGCCACAGATATAAGAAATTCATATTATGATAGAGAAAAGATATTGTTGGTGTACTCTTCCGATATTGGAACTATTCCTATAGTATAGAGGCAATGTGGATAAATTGTACGCTTGAGAGATTTCATTTTGTAATTAAATTTAAGTTTTAGTTAGTCTGAAATTAGAGATTTTGTAAAAGCTTTATAAAATAGTAATTAGTTATTTTGATTAATTTGAATGAAAATAATAATAAATATTTTCTTAAAGTTTTCTAATTATATAATATTTGAATTTTTTGATATTTATTATACTAACCGAGGACGTCGTAGAGGAATTATGTTAGATGGCGGTAAATTAAGAATGTTTTCCTAGCCGAATTTAAACCAAATTGACTAAAGGGAATAAAGTGCTGTCAAACTATTTAATTTTTAATGCATAATCTTAATTTGGTAATAGGTTATTATTGTACTCGTTGATATTAAATTATTAAACATATAAAAAGAAGAAAAAAATTTCCAAAAAAAATTTCTTCTGATAAGGAAAATAATACTTATAAAGTCAAAAATTTTAGTACGTACTACATTTTATTAAGTTAGTTCGTAGGTGGTACCACCATTGGTAATACTATCCATAAATCCCACTAATTCGTCGTTGATTCTAGGTAAAATTCTTAAATTCACCCTAATTAATCCAATTACCCAATATTCAACTCCAATCAATTTGTTTATTTAATTAAAATTTATGAATAAAATCTCTTCAAAATAGAAAATTAAAAACAAATTTCCATCAACTAAAGTATCATTGTTTTGTATAGATTTACATGTAATTAGTTCAAATACATTAGATAAGGTGAATCAGAATTTACATTTATACTATATACAAAATTTTATATAACATAGTACTCGTATCGCAGCTCTTATTCTATCTTCTATCACATTAACTGAAATTAGTTTTATCTAGTTAAATTCGCGTATAGTGTAAGTTATCTCATTAAATTAATCCATTAATGTCAAATGAATTGTTTCAGAGTCCATCATTTCTGCTTACGAACAAGGTAATTCATATTAAACTATGTTAATCCATACTAAATGAAATTTAAATATTCCAACTATAAGATAGAATTTTTTAATCCACATTTAGAACTTTACTAAGAATTTTTTTGGATTGAATTCTAGCACTAGCATTCCATATGATTTTCTGAAATAGAATTTATTATAATCAAGTACAATATTGTTATGGAAAATTTGCATTGAAAAGGGTTAATGTACATATATGTATAATATATATATATGTATTTAAATGTCGCAATTTCTTTCACCTGCTAAATATGAACTTACGTTAACTGAAAGAATGAATAAGGTGTTGATTATCCTGAAGAGATACATCTTATATTAGAAAATTGTATGAAATCATGTCATTGAATTAATTAAGTCTTATCGAATATTGCACTCAACATTCTCGAATTTTGAGCTTGTTTTACTGGAACTTATTATCATTTTATAAGAAATTTTGAAGAAAGACATATACTATATGTAGAATTAATATAATCTTAAGAATGCCATTTTCTACACCTGGAAATAATATGAAAGACAATTCCCATGAGGAATGCTAAGAACTTTTTAAATATAATAAAGTTATAGAGACTGTAGCGTATCAGGCAAATAGTTTTCTTATTATTTCCTCTGAGGTTATTTAATTAAAATTGTACAAGTATAGTGTTTGAGTAGAAAATGGTTGAAGTGTTCTTTTCAAAAACAGAAAGTGTTAAAAGGAAATTTATACAGGTAATTCTTCTGTTGTAGTAAACTTATTAAAATTGATTAAATTATACTTACTAAAAATTATTTTACAGAGTGTTTCCTATTAATACTGATGATGAATGGAACCATAATTTAGTACCCACTTTTATTTTGTAGTAATTTAATACTTAATAATAATATAACTCAAACCCGATATCTGAATTTTGAAGTCCTCCTCCAAAATTTAATGATTTACTTCTTTAATAATAATAATTTTAAATTGAAGATTATTCAAATCAAAAATAGTTTCACTTCATACCAAATAGTTTTTGTTACAATCCGTAGATTGTCATAATCTTATTCTAAAAATAAAAAAACAAGAGTAGCTAAAACTACAATTCAACTTACTCGTCCTTCCTTCGCAGTACATGTGAGTGTCCTTCCGTAATCGTGCCTATGCGAATATGTATGATATGTCCTTTTCCTCATGTTTGCTTTTGCTTTATATGTGTATATTTTCATCCCTTTTGGATACAACGGTTTAAGGGAAAGGATTTTTGGTGATCAAACAACGAAATTTGAACATTCTTCAGCTTGGAACATCTTTTAAAGGACTTTAAAATTTTTGATTATAATTTTCTTAAAGGAATTATTTAGTATTGAATTGAATTAATCATTTCAAAACAAATCCTAGTTCTTATGATCTTAGTAATAGTATACTAATCTTGTTATATTCATAGTAGCACGAGGACGTCAATAAATATTTCATCTAATTTTCGGTTCTGATTAATTTGATAAATAAAATCGGTTCATTTTATTGCAATTTACCAATTTTAAATCATTCCATTACGATGAACAAAATGTATTCGCTAAAAAGGGAAAACTTCATAGAGTCTCCAAAATGAATATAAATTTTCATTTATACGGGTACGCGTGGATTCTAGATGACTTTTTTTTCGGTATATATATTTTGTAACAATGTCTGCCACATCGTTATATTGCGAGACGAACTTTTCTAAACCATTGTTATCTGATAATTTTCAGTGAAAAGTGCCTCTTCCAGAAAAATTTTCCATCGTTGAGTATCGATATCGAAGTCAAATGTGTTCTGTACATTTATCATACTGAAATATGGAAATGATGTATATCATCAATAGGAGAAGTCTCTGGGGATGATTTATGGAACCTCATTTGAAATTCTCATTTTTTTATTATTCTTAATTTTTTTGTTGTTTTTTTTTTCTGGATAAGTTAGATATACCTATGCTACGCGAGTACCGATATAATTTTATATATATATAGTGTGAATTGATTTTAGACAGTATAGGTGAACCATTTTCATTGGAAGTGATTTGATGTTATTCACCAGAGAAAGATTCCACCATCAAATTTTGAAATGATTTGTTAAAGAGATGGTTGGATGGTTTATTTTTTATATACGAATTGGAATTTATAGTGGAAACTTGAAATTTATGATTTCTATTCATCATTCGATATCCTCAATTTATAAAATGAAAATTTTAAAAGATTGCTCGCTTTTCAAGCAATATAAAAGCATTTATCAAGTAGATCCAGGAACTGCACTTTCCATATGATATACTCGTATAACTATTTATATACAGTCCAACCTGGTAATTGGACAAGTTGGGTTGGTGGTTTGGAAATGTTGGACAATTAGCCAGATGATCCGGTAATGGATGATTTGTTAAAATGTTGTTCTTTCTATGGAAATTTTAGTAGACTGGTTAGATCAATCGACTTAACAAGTGATCCACATACAGTTTCCCAATTATATGGTTTGACTGTATTTGGATAAAGAAATGATTTGTAAGAATGATATTTTTATAAATCGAGATATTACATTTCATAGAATTGTATTTTGATGTAGTAATACGTTAAAGTCATTGCGCTTAAAAAGTTCCCCTAAACAAAGGATCAGAATTTAATGTATACGTTTTTTTCTTTTAGTTACAATGAGGAACATAAGATAAATTATTACCGGAATAATATTATCTTTGGAAAGGGCTTTAAATCGGCCATTTACTTCACGTTCTTCATTGTCAGTATTTTTCTGTTTTATTAAAATTCATCCGGCTTTGGGTAGAACTTTAATTAAGTTCTTAGCTTTCAAAGATTTTTTACTTATTATTTTTTAGCTTTTCCGTTGTCGCTTCCACTATGGGCTTTAATAACAGTAGTATATAGAACTTGGGTTGAATGAATTTCTGTATTTGTGTGAAATAAGGATAATGAGGCGGAATACTAAAAAATGGGACACATTTTCATTTTTATTTAAGGAAAAAAAAGAAAGTTTCTTCTTTATCATCAGTCCTAAATGCAAAAGCATGAAGAATCGAAAGAAATGAACAAACGTGAAATTGTGAAAGTTTTTTTTCTTTCAAGTTCTGGAAAAATATAATAACAAAAAAGAAAAGAAAATTTGAAAGGAAGAAATTAGAAAAAAGAGGCTAGGAAAGCAAGACGCAAGAATAAAAAACGAGATTAGTTTAATCGGCGGTAACAGTTGTTATATCCAAGATTATAAATCGGAACGAAAAAGAAGATGATATTTTTTCTAAGAAAAGCTTGAATTTTTTATTTTAATATTGTCCACAAAATGAAAAGCTAAACCGAAAAAAAAATTAATGTTTAATTTCATGTGAAATTTGAGGACAAATTAAAAATGGGAGATTTTGAAAATATTTTTTTTCTACTCGAATTTTTAAAGTCGCATTTTAGATTCTAATACAAAATAAGCAAATTTAAAGAAGTTTGTGTGAATAGGTGGATTTGAACATTCAAAAAATAACTCAACTTTGGAATTTTTTGCAGATTTCCATTCACTATATTATAATGTTAAATTGAATAAATAATATAAAATATATGTATCTAAATTTTTGAAAAGTTTTCATCAAATTACTCGTCAAATAAAAGTTTTTTCATTCTAAAATGTTTCATTTACTAAACTTTAAACTTTTAAGGAGTGTAAAATCAAATTTCAATTTTTTTTTTAAGTAAGCAAACTCAAAATAAAATCTTCATTATAATGCTAGATGCACACGAATACAAAAATACTGGTGTTAGATGAGTAAAAATATACATTTTTATTAATTTTGTTTCAAAAAAGCTGATAGACCAGATTTTTAGGCACTAAACAGCCTTAAAAAGGGCTAGCAAAATTAATCTAAAAACTGAAACAAAAGAATTTATTTCATAGTTTTTTTTTCTGTAGGTTTTGATTAAACCGAATAGTTTTAGTCATGATCTATTCCAAAACTGATCAGAAAGGTTCTATAATATAGATACATTGATGTAAAAGGAATACTATTCAAAAAGTATTCGAAAATATCTTCTATAACAGAAAATTGACGGCAATATGTCACAAAAAGGTAAAAAAAAACTATACTACACGCTAAAGTTAATTAAAAAAGTAGATAGATATGTGGGAGAAAATGTTTATTACACTGTGGGCAAATTGATGCGAAAGGCAGTCAATATAGCTAAAAAGCCATTCAAAACAAAATATCAGATGGCATAGTGCTCCTTTGCTAAAGAACCGATTCGCGGTTGTCAATTAAAATTTTTTTTGGAATTGGTTCTCCTATGGAATACACATCAATTGGTCTTAATTCTCTTTCAAATATCATTCATCGTGACAGTAATGTATTGAGCTGTGCATGTACATCAAGCATTAGTTAACTTTGTAACATTCTATGAAAACGGAAAGAAATTTCATATGCTTGTCGGAAATTTTAAATTTTCACAGAATAGATTTAGAATTCTTAAGTTCTCAAAACTCAATGAAAAGTTGTCACAAAAATGTTCAAAATGGATAATAGAATTTTTGAAAGTTTTTCCTTACCATATGGAAATTTTCTTCCCAAAAGAAAAATTTGATTCATAACACTTTTTTTCTAGTTTTCAAAATCAGTTTTAAATAATTCAAAGCAACAAAATATATTATTTATTTTTTTTTGAAATTTTTAGCTTTTTATTAAAAGTTTTTATTATTCTTTCCAAGTTAACTAAGTAGGGGTCCAAATTGTGGCGGTCGGTAACAATTATGTACACCGAGTGTAGAAATACGTTCGGTACACTTTATATGTGTATCGCAGTTCTACATTCTTATTTATATTTAATTGGACTAACTATCACCCTCGCAAACTATCAAGAGCGAACCGTACTAGGCGATGTCGCAATTAAGTCCAGTTCGATATACAAGAAGACTCAATATACCATACACCTAGTGATGTCTGTAATCATGTCTGTTTTATTTATAGGTACGAATTATATTTGTTATTTTTTCATTTAGTCTTCATTCTATTTAGATAGTTAAAAATTATTTAATAAAATATATTTGAAAGAACTTAATAATATTTGTATATAACCCTGTTCCTGTGTGAAAAAATGTTTCATTTGAATAGGTTTATTTTCCGTTTTTATATACTCTCTACGTTCATAGAAATGTTTGCCATCCATTTGGAATCAAATCACCATGAATAGACAAATTGCAAAATTTTATTGTTTATTGCTGGATGATAAAAATCAGTTACGATTATATTTTCCAGTACCGTACAAGCGTTGTATCTATATAATACTCGTACTATATTATTGTTTTCTAAGTAACAAATGCATTGCCTAACAATATAGTGTTCTATCAATATATATCCCCAACATAAAAAGAATCGAGAAATAAACACTATGCTATATAGTATCGTTTTAGTGGCTTTTATTATCCTCGGAATGTATATGAATATATTTTGCATCCTGTTTTTGTATTTATAGATATTCATTATATGTTCACGGATTATGCATGGTAAACATATGTAAATATTTGTCGATCAAATATGTCCGACACAATAAATAAATGGTATGAGAAGAACAGACACATTTCGATGTTTCGAGTGATGTTATTAGATCCTTACTACGTGCTCAGTAAGGAGATTTATTAATTCAACGTTATAAATAAATGTATTTTTTCGGCGGTAATACCGCTAAAAATCGTATTGTTTTCATTATAAAATGCTTTCTTTTTGCAAAAATTTGAAAAATATTTAAATAATTGGAAATTTATATCTGTAAATGTAAAACATTTTTCAACATACAACGACAGTTTAATGTTTCGCCACAAGGTGTAAATACAGTTTAAAGTTTTATTTTAATTTGTATGTTCGTAACTCTTCAGTGCTTAATCGTTTATAAGTCGTTTCTAAGCACTCTCATGGAATATCTGGCTATTTTTCTCCGTGCAAACAACATTGCGGCCATATTTACAATGTGTTCGGAATAGAAATTGGTAATAGGAGTTTTCTCCATCCGAGAACGGTTCCAGCTGTCTAACAAAAGTTAATTTTTTGAGTTTGAAAAAAATTTTTAACTCTGCGTAGAATCTATTTAAACGTAACACTTTCTATATGTGAAATTAAATTGTTTGTCCCCATTTTGAAATTGTTTGTTCCGAAATTTGAAGTTGAAAAAATATAGTACATACTTGTATGTAAAGAAGTTCCAGTCGTGCGTTTAAACTAGAACTAGGAAATCCATAAGTTGCTATACCAGAAAGTGGATTTTAAATTTCGCATTTTAATGCAACGCTGCGAAAATACCACGGTAATTTTATGCATCCAATGGATAGGTCAACAAATAGAACTACCAAATTTAATGGTTCCTTTCGATGGGAAAATTTTTCATTAACTTTTCAAATTAATCAGAAAATGAGTTTCCGAATATTTATTCAGTTTGATAAAACGCTTTGATGATAAATATTTAATATCCTTGATCAAAAAGTTCATTTATTGAATTCTATCTCCTTTTTAATTTTTTTGATGAAATAAAATTTTTCACTAATTTCACTTTCCGATGAATTTTTCATCCGTGCAGTTAATTAAAAGGTTGCAAATTGAAAAACCAAAGTTTCTTTTATATAATCAGAATTTTCAATGGCATAAAAAAAATTATCAGATTTCAATTGATAAAAAAACAGCATAATTTGTCAGGCATAATGATTTCAATTTTATAGAAGATTTATTTTCCTTTTCATAATTATTTTACTGGAAAATATTTCGATTTAAGTATACATTTGTTTATTATTGATTTTACTGGATTTTTGTGGAATTTAAAAAGTGGTTAAAATATATATTAACTTAAAATCGGCCTATAGCCGATATTTTGATGCCCTATGGTAGAAATGGGGCAGAAAAACTGTCAAAACTAACATTATTTCAAGGTTTTTTCTTTATAACTTTGTTCCTTCTTATCAAAATTTCTTTCAATTTGCAGATAACCTAGACCCTGCTAGCATAAGTCCAATCTGTGTTTTGTTCAAATGGGTGTATTAGTTTTTAAATTACATCAAAAAAACATTGTAAAGAGGGTTATTTTCTCCTAGGATTAATTCTTTCTCCTTTATCCTTGGGTCGATTTGACTAAAATTTAACATGGTATCGTTTATTTATGTAGTTAACTTACATAATTAATTTAAACAAAATTGTTTTACAAATTTTCCAATTAAACCCGAAAAACCATAAACAACAAAACGACAACACTTTCTGGTCAACCTAGTTTTTCCTTTATAACTTTGCTTCCCTTGGATCGATTTTGCTTAAAACACCAAACCAAGTTAAGGAATAAGCAACTCACATTGTAAATGTCGTCAGAATCGGATAACGCGTTTTTGAGTTATCTTGTATACGGACGGACGGACGGACGGACATGTATAAATCGATACAACTTTTGATTCCTGACACAACCATACCATTAAAACCTTTCTACGACCATTATTTCAATATGTTGCAAATGGAGTGACAAAACTAATATACCCTCTGGTAGTACCTACCATAGGGCATAAACATACAAATGTATTAATATCGTGTTTTCTTTTTTTTTGTTTATTAAAATATTTTTGTTGTATGATTTTTAATCAAATATCTTTCTATTAAAAGTTACTAATTATTTTCCGGTAAGTCCAAATGAAAAAAAGTGAAAGCATCAAGAAACTTTTACATTGAATAAAATTATGGGACGAGATAGTACGTGGCAAATGGTCTGAAAACAATTTAACTTCAATTATGGAAGTCATTAATGGGTATTTGATGTTCGCCATCGTTTTTCGACATATAAACAATTTTTCCCTTTTCCAATATTAGTTAAAATTAATTTTAGTATATTCGAAAAAGTACGTGCTTCACGAAATACATAAATACGTGTCCAGTTTCATATCAGAAAAATCTGTAGATATATTAATATATATGTATATACTTATTATTATATAATAAAAATATGTATTGTATAACAGTGTTAAACCAAATTTTTAAGACTAAAAAACCACATCGGTGATATAATTGAAATGTTTTGGTAGTACACGATAATGACCAAAACGACAGCGAACAAATTTATTCACCGTAGAATTTATTTGGGTTCTAATTAGACGAATTTAAAGTCTTTTTTTTAGCTTTTAATATGATTTTAATAATTTCGTGACAAATTCAAACAATTGTACACATAATAAGTTTAAATGCTAACATTCCAATTGTTTAAAATTAATTACGAAAAATTCCTGGTTTTCAGGAGATTTTATCAATAGAGGCATGGCACAATACTATTGTAGTAACTACTACTACACATAGTATTAATTTCGTTTCGATTACAATGTATTTTATATTTGTTTTTATTTTTCCGACAAAACGAATGTTTTTAGGCACTTAACAAATACAAGTGTTCAGAAAACAAAAAAAGATAAGAATTTTCTTTACTTTTTGTTTACTTATGTATTATAAAAAGAAATTTTCCAAGTTGAATATTAATTTTTATAAAATAAGAAAAGAATTATTATTTTCATTTGAAAGTCTTTTTCTCGTTCTTATTTCAAAGTAAATATCTTGATTTTCATATAAAAGAGAAAACTTTAAAATAATCCCAGTATTGTTAAAAAGGATCTTCATCTATCTTTTAAAAGGTTATTTCATTGTACTCTAAAAACTACCTCAAACCTAAGATTGAAAAAATTATATAGTACCTAAGTAACTATATAAGAAGCATTTGAATGTTGCTATGTCTTTTTCGTCTTCAAGTAAGGAATAAACATAAAATTGACTAAGTATGTTTTGATATTCACTGAAGAAAAAACCAGAAAAAGCACCAACCCAACAGACATTTACTTTTTTTTACGTTACCCTGTGTAGTGAGGTCCTTTTGTATTTTATTTATTTATTGGTTTGAGAATTTTTTCTTAAATCCTTTCCTTTTCTTATGTACTTTATATGAATTTCTTGATTTTCTTTTCAAATACATCTTATGCGTACGTGCATGAGCTTTTCACTTTATGCAATATTTTTAAAAAGAATTAATTTTGCAAAAAGGGCTCCATTAGCATATTTTAGAATATTTCTGAATTTGTTATTTATTTATTAGAAGAAAATCAATATTTTCATTTTATGTTTTTTAGTTTTTTATACAATGAAAAAAAAGAAGAATTGTAAATATTGAACTTTATAGAATATAAAACTTTAAAATTTTCATTCTTCTGAAGTTCAATGAATAAAATGGAAAATTTTACTTTGAATATATGTATGAGGGGAACAGAAATGAAATTTATAATACTCTTTTCATTTTATATATTCAAAATAAAAATATCGAACGTATTTGAAAAGTATAAGGAAAAATTATAATATCAGAAAAGAAAAATATTGTAGCTATGAAACTCATTGATTTGTTTGATTCTGATGAAGGAAATTGGCATTTCATCGCTTTTATCCTGTAAAGTTGTTTATAAGAAATCGGATTTGAATATAAAATATAAAAGCACTAAAAATTTTCAGCAATGGCATAATTTGATGAGATTAAATACAAAAAAGAAATATTATGAAAATATTTATTTCCGTTGGATTCTTTACTTGTATAGCTATATAAAGTTGGTGTTTTGGAACATTACAGTTGATTGGGCTTGGTTGCTTTAACGAAAGACTCTCATTGAAAAACGAAACTGAATAAAAATAATTCTTTTTGAGTATTTTATTATCAACAATTTATCTAACACAGTCTAAATTTCCCAGAAACTTGAACTTTTCATTTCTTATGTTTATAAAAAAAGTTTATAATAACCAATTATTTTACAGATTTCAGATGTTTATAATAATTTTAAAATATGAACGCAATTTTAAATTTTAATAATTACTTTTTTTTTTCATTTAATTTAAATTTTAAAGTCATGTCCAATCTGTATGCATTTAATGCAGTTAAATTCAAGTCACGTACATTTGGTGATAATTTCAAAATTTGCATTAATCATTACCACATTAGTTCTACATTAATTTGGCAATTATAATTTTCTTTCTGCTCATTACTCTAGTTTCATATGATATTTAATTTGTTTTTCAAATTTTAAATATGATAACATATGCAAATAAAAACCTGCAAAAAATATTCAAAATTGTGTACATCCCACCGATATATATTTATGTTAAATGCAATTGATGTGTAATTGAATTTGACCAATTACACTCTCTGTTATGCAATATTTTGCATATTTTACATTCAATTAACACGAACAATCAATTAACTGAATTCATGATAACCAAGATAATGTAGTTTCTAAACTAACTAAAACCAGAGTTTTCGAATTGAAATTGTTCAGTTAATTTAATTCTTTTAAATATGCAAAATTTCATAAATTCAATTATTTTTAAAAAAATTTATTTCACTGTAATTAAAAATATATTTCACCGGCGGTTCGGATATCAACACTGTCCACATACGATGTACATTTACTATTTTAGACAAAAATGAGACTGTATTTTTAAAAAATACGCGCGCAATGAATATCAATGAGTATATTTATTTGATAGATTGGAATGACTGTTGTGAACAGCTAATAGAAATCGCATGATGTTTGCTTTGTTAGTTTAAAAATTTCAGCGTCTTTTGTAATTGTGAAAAAAGCGGATAGCGAATCCTCTTGGATGATTTCTACTGACTCAAAACGATGTCGACGAAATGGTAATTTTAACCGAGGGAACAGGAAAAAGTCACACGGAGCCATATCTGGCAAATACGGTGCTTTCGGAACGACATTCACTTGATTTCTGATGAAAAACTGACTGAATGATGATGGCAGTGTGCTATTTTTCTATTTTTGTAAAGTCACATTATTTCTAATAGATTTTCAAATTGACATTCTAACAATAACTTCAGAATTATCCTTATTTTAAAATGTATTCTAAAATCGGTAAATCTTGTTGAAAGTTCATAATTCCCGTATCAATTTATAATAAATAAAAAATTATTCATTACATTAATTGTAATTAGTAAAAATTAGTTTTCTGTCTAAGAACAGTACATTAGACCTATGAGCAAAACAACTTTAGTCTGATTAGGATTAGAATAGTGATTTATATTAGCATATATTAGGTAAACAATGGAATATATTATATAATTAATTCCATAAACATGATAAAAGTCTATGGATATAATTTTATAATTAAAATTCATATGAAATGAAATTTATAATATTTGAAAACGTTCATAGTACAGAAAATCCTTCTAAATCTTTTTGCTATATTATAGCAATACAGATATGTCCAAACTATA
The DNA here is from genome assembly GCA_963422695.1 of Xylophagus ater. Classification (NCBI taxonomy): domain Eukaryota; kingdom Metazoa; phylum Arthropoda; class Insecta; order Diptera; family Xylophagidae; genus Xylophagus; species Xylophagus ater. The sequence goes on along the minus strand of OY730485.1, from coordinate 9,515,048 downwards.
GTGTTAACATGACTAAAAGTAGTCATAAACATAAAATCCCAATATATAAGGGAGATTAAGCACGGTTGGACATTTATCAAAAATTTTATCCTTTTGCCCTTATATCATCATTGTCATTTACAAATTCTCTTTACTAAAACTGATATCATTTTTGAATGGAATATTATATATTGTAGATAAAAATATCAAAATATACTCATATATTATCTAAATATTCAAATTAAATAACTATTATTCAATTTTAAGTTTTCAAAACTTTGAAATAGAAACAATTACAATGAATTTATTAAACGAGAGATAAAAGAAAATCTTCTAGAATAAAAAAGTATGAGGTTGAACAGTTGTAAATGTCACCGACATGTATGGAATCTAAAATTCCATTCATTTTGATTAATTACTTTTCGGGGAAGATAATGAAATCGATATTATGTAATATAGTGTATATAGCATAAACTATAATGGAGAACATACAAATAACCTTTTTGACATCAAAACTGGTGAGATACTTAGAAATCATAATAAAGGTTATTATAACTTGAAATGAACTGACCTAAGAAAGTAATGTACTTCATGAATGTTACATGAATGTTACATTCAAGAAAGTTCATTTAAGTCAGTAAGACTTATTATTTATTAATTTTGTTTAAAATTTTGTAGTCTTCCGAAAATTCATATACATTTTGAAATAAGGAAACAAATTTCAATGGGAATACTTGATTTGATGTATCAATTTCATTCCTATAGTCTATCCTGCTAAACTACAATATATTAGCCAAGAAACTGGTCAAAAATTTGGTGACCCGATTAATAGAACTTCAAACAAGGGTTGCTATTTCTCATTTGAAGCAAGGCAAGGTCACCAGATATGACCAGGTATGCCATTGAGATAGTCATCGAATATACTGAGATAGTGCCGGACTCTTAGGTTTCGAAAATCGATGCCCAACATCGAGAGACGCATTTTTTTAAATTTTTGTCTCATATTTAGAGTGGTTATAATTCACGTCTAACATTTCAATCCACTGAAAGATGGTTTCAGCATGAGAGTACCATCCTTATTGTAGTGGTAATGGTAATATGCGTATTTAATTTTCTTATTTATTATAAAATATAAAAAAGTTGTCCTTATTAGAAAAAAATTTCAAATATTAAATTTTTTCGCTTTGAATATAATTTTTGTTTTCTTTTGAAATAGGAAAATTCAATGCCAAAGAACTGAGCCATGATAAAACAGGGATGGTTCAGTTGTGCCGGCATTTGGGATAGTTCTTTAGAGCTTTGAAACGAGCGCATACATCGATTCGCACCTGATGGTATTTCTTTGAAGCAATTATATTATGAAAATACGATTTCATTGGAAGTTTTCTTAAAAATTCATAGGATTTCAAAATAAGGCGATTAGTTTTTTCTACCTATTGTCATACTACGCTTTTCATTTTACTTTTATTTATTTTATAATGTTGTTGACGACGAAATTAATTTCAACAAAAAACTTATACAAATGCACTGTAAATGGACACACTGACAGAATGCTATAAACAGAGTTGGATCGAATGTTCTATGCAAGCTTATATATACGATACGATAGACGATCCTTTTTTACAGTGTCCTATCCCCAAAGTGCAATCAGTGCGGTTATTTTCATATCGATAATTAAAAGCCTTTGGGATCAATTCTTTCTTATACCGTAATCGCCGAACGGATATTTAAAAAAATAATGTGTTTTTCATTTCAAGAGACCTCAAATAATGAAGATTCATTCAGGGAAAAAATAATTTAAAATTCTATAATATTTTTGTGGTATTACTAAGAGCAAACTGAGCGTGATGCTATATATTGAACTTTAAAATGACTGAAGGTACTTTTTGTATACGAAATCCAAGGTAACATAATTATTTCAATTTTTACATATCCATCCGTTGGTTTGGCTAGTCAATTGTTATTATGTTATAAGATTAGTGTAGATGAAGAGTGAGCTAAAATATCCTCATATTAATAATAGCAGGCTTGATTATAATCCTTTTTAAGCTCTCTCTAGTTTATACAAAGTATTAATGAATACAGTATAAAAATGCAATATAAAACTGAAACTTTGATCTCTGAAATTGAATAATTTCTCGCATCAAAAACTCAGGACTTTTTGTCCTCAATAATTTATATTCTTATTTCTTATTTCTATATATGTATCTATTGTATATAATATATTTTGTGAAAATTGAGCTTTATTTCAAAAACCTTTCACACCAGGTATTATCGAAACTTCTTTTGGTTCGATATAACAATTACAAAACTATAGATTACGAGAATTACTGATCAATTTCTCTTACAAAAATATTTACTGATTTTTTGTCATTTCCATAGAATCTGTTAAACCTTTTTAATTGAAAGGAATGCCGCTCAACTTAAATGACGAATTTAAGAAAATCTGTTAACAACTAAAAACAACTAAACAATACTTTTATATATATTATAAAGTATGTGTATATGTAGTATATATATACTAGATGTAGATTTCCAAGGATAACACGTACATTTTCATATATTCTGACTTCTTCATCCTACCTCAATGTCTGAAATCCTACACTTTTTTTCTTTAATTCTTATACAAAAGAATATGCGCGATTGTATGTACTAGTATAAATTCTAAATTCATAAATCTAGTCACGAATTGAACGAACGTTATGAAAAGAATTCGAGAAGTAAGTAATTAGATTTTCGTATAAGAAGAAAATATATTTTACTATATATAAATATATAGTCCTTATTTTTATTTTCATAATTTCATCATATTCCTTAGCTTCTATATACATACAATATGTATGTAAAAGGATATAATTTTATTCGGTGTCTAACAGAATATGTTATTAAGTTATTAAACCTATTCTTTATGGCATGTGATTAATGATTAATTAAATATTTTATATCCCAAAAAAGAGTAAGAGAAAGAAAATTGGCACCGGTTATTGCTATGAATTAGCAACTTTCGTGTCTGGTATCTTTTAGTGTATAGATATTATTTTTGGAAATTGTATTTTAGTATAAATAAGTAATTTTATACAGCAAAGATTGGGATAAGCTAAGAGCAAACTTAAAGATTACCAACTAAATAATACTTCCGGGATCAGTTAGAAGTTGAATAAGTAATTTCTTATAGGATATGACTTATTTATTTAGAATTAAATTTAAATACATATTATATTATGCGTAAAAATGTATGAATATATTATTAAAATTTTCAGATACTTAATTAAATAGGAAATGTTTTAGTGAAAATGAAAATGTTGTTAGTTTTTGATGGAAGTTTTCATGTGTTTATGAATGGTTTTTCAAGTGCAGAAATTTTGCAAATATCGGGATTTAAACAATCAAGTTTGTAGAAAAATATAAGTTATAATATTGTACTTAATGTCATTATTAAACGAATTCTATTCGAGAAAAAAATTTTTTTTTTTCAGAGTTTTATAATAATTTTCCACTCTAATAAATTTCCATAAAGCAAAAACATTATTATGAGAATTGCTTTAGGATGTTATAAAATTGATTTCATCTTATATTTCAAATTAATTACTTCGATGCTTATAAAATGTGAAAATGATGATAGAAAAGTGATTAAATATGAAATTCAGATTAAAGAGATTAAAATTGAAATCAATGAAAGCTTAGGAATTAAGTATGTAGGTGTAACGAATATTCAATATTAGATTTAGTTTGTGGTAAACATTGCTAATCTGTTTTATATTATCATACCAGGTATATGTATCCTACTAGTCATGTGTTTGTAATATATTTTAATTTTTTAAAGTTATTCTAATAAATTATTGAAAGAAATCAATTACTTAAATAGACCAAGCAACTTTTCATAAATAAATGCTTCAATGAGTAAAAGAAAATTGAATTTAATTTTGACACGATTTCGTGTTTCCCAACTTTTAGCAAAATATTTGCAAGGTATTTGCTGTACTATAGCTTAGATTGAACGACACAAAAAGTAGCTTATAAAGAAAAGGTCGCTTATAACAAGAAATAACACACAATTTTTAAAGTACCCTAGAAAAGGAATAAAACGAGATGGCGCACTGAAAAACTCCTTTGTAACTAGAACCTCGAAAATGAATATGTAAAAAAAAATTTTTTAAAAAAAAGTTGCCTTAGTCAGGTAAAACTACATAAAGTCAAAACGATATCAATATTAGAAGAAACAATATCAACCTATCATATTTTTAGTGGTCCTATGTACATATAAAAAGCCGCTTATTAGACATGTTGTTTTAATTGAGGTCGCTTATATCGATTTCGCTTATAATGAGGATTTCCCTTATTACATAAAACACTAAAAGGATTTATTTTCCAGTCATTAAAATGGAAATTTTTTTTTAAAGATAAACATTTTTCAGTTTATTTGAATCATAATGATGAGCTATTATTTGAGAGAGAAAAACTCAAGTTTAAAATCACGACTGGGCTAAATTTTAATATTATATTCATATACCAGCAGCATAAGTGCATGGTAAATATGTAGACCATGAAATTGAAATGCAAAACACACTTCAATATAAATTTCTATAGGTATATAAAATATGTACATTCGTTGGAAATGTTATTCTTGTTAAATTCATTCAAATTTTCTGTGAATTCAATATTCTTTTCAGGTGAAGGACATGAATAAGGATACTCATTCACATATATGGATATGAAGTTTACCAAAATTTTACTCTATTCTATTTATTCGAATTCTAAATGTTTAACATTTATGGATGTCGATGATATTTTATTTTCATATCTATTTACCAAAAGTATTCTAGAAGCATTCTCGAGAACGGAACCAAAAATTTTTTAAATTAAATTCACATATTATGAGGGAAGAGAATATACAAATCGAAAACATCAGAATTCGAATTTCAATTTGGTTGATATTAAAAAGCATAATATTATTGTTTTGTATCAAATAAATATAAAACTGGTTCCCGGAAAGTAGTATTAATTGCCTAATTTGGCATAACGATATACAATTAGGAATTACATCAATACACACATATATGTAGAAAAACATTTTAGGATATCTCAATAAATTACAGTTTAAACAACATTAATTAAACTGAAAATTTTCATTCAAAATATAAACATAGACCCAAAATTTTGCTGTCACGAATTAAGTAATTTATATTTAAAACTTTTTTGATTTGTTACTAATTCTTAGTATTACTTATCTAAATCCATGTTAACAACTGTTTAAAAAAAAAAAAAAACTTTCGCGACCAACACTAATTAAAATATAATTAAGAATCCAAAATGTTTCAGCTTTAAACATCCCCTTGAACTCTCAAGTTACAAGTTTCCGATTAGAAAATGAATTTTATGTATGGGTAAAAAGAAAATTAAACATTATTAGGTAAGATTGAATAGCCCTGGGAAAATGTCCTCGCCTCTTAACCGTAGAAGTTTATTAGGAATTCATTATTACAGTTGAAATACTTCAAGGAAAATGTAAGGAACGTAAGTTATACAACAACAATCTAAAGAAAACAACAACAACAGAAGAAAGAAATATATAATAACTTTCTATCAGTATTTCAAAAAAAAAAAAAAAAAGGAAATATAAAATTCTTTTCTTTTTACACAATCATCTCTGAAATATTTTCCATCCGGAAAAAAAGGATTTCGTGCTTCTTGAAGCCATGTTGAATTGTAATGAAATACAACTATGGGGGTGTAAATTAAAATTTTGGTTTATATGGAACAGGATCGTCAAGGGGACCAACTCTAGATGATATCGTTTTGAAGAAGTAATTTCAAGGATGTAATAGATATAAAGAAATTTACGAAAAAAATTCTTCAAGTAAAATGAAGAAACAAATTTTTTTGGAAAGAGATTAAAATATAGTCTAAGAAATATTTTTGCCCATTTTGATTTATGTTACCATCATCCATGGAATTAAGTTAAGGTCTATATATATTTGGTGTGAATTACGCGATTCATCATTTTGTTATGGTATAGAACAAATTTCGCTTTTTTGTTGGTTGAATCTTTTTTTTATCTAATTTTTAAGGTAACCAAACGAAGAAAGTCAACAATCATTTCTGAACAGTTTTCTGCTAAAAAAATTTTTAAATTAATTTTTTTTAAATAATAAAAAACTAGATGAAAAAAATCGAGATAATGTTTTTTATTCGTAAATGAAAGTAGAGAAATGAAGTATTGACCTGAATTAAATCGTCTGAAATTGATATGGAAGATCAATATTTGGATAGGCAAAAATTCATTTATGGAGTTCAATTATAAAATTGATTGGAATAATTTTTTGGATTAAAAAAAATTATAAAACAAGGAAAGCCATTTTCATGGTAAGAAGATATAAATATATTTTTTGAGAAAAACTACACATGCATTCTAAATAAAAATCAGGGCGGCAACAAAATGTCGTAACTCGTCAGTTTTCATATGTCTAAGAAAGTTATGTTTTTCTATACTTATACTATACTAATAGGTTAGATATGTATAATGGACTTGGAGAAGATTGCAGCTGGATCAGAGGAGAGTTAAAAAGAAAAACAAAATAGACTACAGCCAGTCCCAACGAATTCGAAATGTTTAATTATTTCATGATAATCTGCCAACTTTAAAGGGCTTTCATAATTCAGTTGATACTCTGTAAATCAGGCTAAGTGTAAAATCAACTAGAATTTAATTGAATCATAAAACAATGGATCATATCAGTATGGATAAGGCTTAAGTAAGAAAATAATTTTAAAATTTATTAGAAATTCACTTTAAAAAGTCTTTAGTTGTTTATATTAATATTTTTCATTTGTATAATCTGTAATTTTTAGTCGGATTGAAAGTCCCTGTAATTTTATTTCATATTACATATTTTTATAGATATGTTATTTTAGGATTACAACTTCATTATTTTCTTGAAAGTTAATATTTTCACGACACTTGGAGGTTGCCTTTCTTTGCTTCTAGTGTCATAGAAATCATCCTACGATATGTATATACACTTAGTATATCTAAAAAATTTGAAATCATAAAATTTTTTTTTTCGCAATATCCTTGTTTTGTTCACTTTTATATAATACCAAAAGAAAAAAAAAACATTTGACAAATGTCTCTGTCGCCTATCAGTAGCATAAAACAAGGTTCGTATGTTATACTGTGATGTAATCAATTTCTGTCATGATAAAATGTATGGTCGACTATGATATGATATTATTGTTCAATAGCGCGCAAGCTATGGGAATTGTATATTCCCCGTAAAAAAAAAATATATAAACAGGAGACGATAAGAGAAACTTCCTATTTTTGATAATCTCCTGTACGATTTCTAAAAATATATTTTAGCGATGATTAATGTACTTTAACTGTGCTACCAAATCTATCTTATGTCTCGAAAAAGTTGATATTTTTTATCGTTGTTTTATTTTTTCTTTTTGGTATAATTTCATATTTCATACAAAATAAAACACTGAAAAATTGTATACAAATGGTTAATATATTGTTGTGAAATTTATTGAGTGAATTTAATGGTAATTTTCTATATAGGAAAGTTTTTTTTAAAACAATTTGAGAAAGAAAGTAATATTGAAAACTTTCGAAATTTGTTTCAATAAATTTAAGCAAGTAAAATTACTATTGTTTTCATCAATTTGAAATTGTGAAAATGTTATATGACATTAACTAAAATGAAAAATTATGATTTAGTCGTCATTATAAAAATCTAAGAAAAATGGGATCGGAATAAGTTTTTTCTAATTTTCCACATAAAAATCTTGCAAATCAAACATGTATCCTTTCACTGGATATGTTATACTTGAAGAAGTACTCATTCATTATTTCAAAGACAATTTTGGTTACAATATGAACTATTCTTTAATTTTTCTGTGGTTCCATTTCACCAGATATTATATACATAAGATGTAACAAGACATTGGGCAACATATCAAGCTAAGGTGGCAAAATATGTATGTGATTTCTTTTTTTATATCGTTTACCAAACCAAAAAAAAAAAGGTTTGGGATATGAATAAAACACACATTTTTCTTTTTACTTCACCAAATTTTCCTTAAAAGAAAATTGTTTTATGTGAATTCTAGCATAATCCAATGTTCATGCGACCGAAAATTATTTTTATGTTCAACTGATGAAATTATGTTTAGTGCGAAAAGAAAATAAAATAAAAATGGTTTTCTACGTACATAATGTTGTATATATAGTACATATATACTACATACATGAGCTTGGGTAGAAAAATGTATAAAAAGCACGGCGCAGCTCTTTGATTTAATAACATATCCATTGTATGGCAAATATACGTAAATCTAGAAGATTTCAAGTTAGTCTCTAAATCTTACCTATAATATTCAGGCCCTTTTCTGAAGAAGGACATTTATTATACTCATTCTTTTATGAGAATAACAAAATTATATAAACATACAAATGAAATATAATAAAATCAGAAAGGAAGAAATTTGTTGTTCTTTAATGCTACTAGATATTATTAAATGAAGGATGTCATGGTGGCAATTATTTATAAGGGACACTTAGGGATTTTTGCAAATTTTTTGAATTACATTTCGGGAGTTACTTAAATATATATATATATATATTATTTAAATGTGTATACGCGTAGCAATATAAATAAAGGTTTCGAATTTATTTAAACTTTACACCCGTTACAAATAAACAGAAAAAATAAAACTCTCCTCAATATTTCATTCAACAAAAAAAAAAAAAAAAAGGATTCACATTAAACTTTTTTAGTATTCTGTTTTTTTAGCAAGTTCATAAAAATTTCCATGTTTTCATGAGAAAATTATCACTCACCAAAACAAAAGCAAGAAAAAAACGTGTGTAAAAGACAAAAAACGACAAAAATGAACCAGGAGGATCCACTAAATTCTGTCCGAAATATAAGGCTTTTAACAGATGCTACATTTTCATCGTGTTTTTTTGTTTGTTTAGAAAATAGAATTTAGTGCCATCATAGACTTAACGTACAGAATAAATGTGAACTTTTTCACAGAAATTTTCCTTTTTTTGGCGTTGAGCAGTGAATTTAATATTACGAGAAATGGAAAAACCAAAAGAAAAAACCTAAACCGAAAATTAAACCTAGTTAGGATGAAAGGAAAACATTATTATGTGTTGAATATGATATGGTGTGTGTCTCGGATGAGGTAATTTTTATCTAATGTGTGATTTTTATTTTCTTATGTTAAATTAAATTTGTTATTTGTATCCTTTTCATATTTTGGTTTCTTATAACACAATTTGTTTAGAGTGAATTTTCATTTGAATTTATAGACTAATTTCTGATATGTTTCGTGGAAACTTCAAATTCAAACAGTATGAACATATGCACGACATATGAGAAAGTATATTAGGTTTTTGTACAATAATTTGATCTAGTTTTTCTAACAGAATAAATTTTCCTTTCCAACCTTTCTGAAATATATTAGTCATTTGTTGTTATTTGTACCAGTAACACAATAGCTCCAATTCAATTGGTTGAGATACAACATATACGTTCACAAAAGAAAATGATCTATGGAAATCTTACATTTTATGTAAACAGAGTATTTCATTAACATTCTAAGGAAAGCATAATAAAATAAATAAAACCAAAATTTTCCTTTTGTTTTTCGTTTTTAGAATGACAATTTTGATGATCGCTTCTGTCTTTCCAGGACTTGAAAGAGTTCATAAGATCTATCAGAATAAAAGAAAATAAAAATAGCCAAAACCTCATAAATATTTACAAAAGAATTGTATTGTACGATCGACATTGTTGAAAAATTGTGCTGGACTTTGGATATAACTGAATTATGCATGAGTTAAAATACATAAAAGTGTGAGATTCTTAAATCAATATTCTTTATAGTGGATTGAAGTATTTTTGGAATCTTTGATGTGATTGTCATTCCTGTTTTGTTATTCTCCTAGTTTTTTTTTAATATTTACATTAATAGAGTAAAATTGAATATTTTTTAGTGGTCAAATATCTAGTGAACCGAAAGGAACAACAACTAACTATAAAAGTATTCAAAAATTTATTTATGTTAATATATGTACATATCTACATAATTAACCATTTATATAAATACTTTCAAAGAATTCCACACAAATCCTTATATAGTACTTTTCAGAACAAATATATATGAACGAAACATTCATAACACCATTTATCTTGATTCTTAAATAGCATAATATTTTTCTATTCATATCAAACTAGATATTTTGTATTTACAAGCAAACATAGAAAAGTTTTTTGGAAGAAAAAAAATCCTATTAGATATAAATCCAAAAGTTATTGACCTTATTATATCCTGAGAAGGAAAAGTACGTGCAAACAACTTCCCGTTATATATTTTCTTTTACACATATTATATATGAGAAATATAATAACAATATTTTCCGTTAAGACGTCATTATGCAGAACGCCCATTAAACGCTTATGATATAGATAAATATTTCATTCTACCACAAACACTCTGAATCCTATGAAAATATAGTACAGAACTACAACCAAGCAATTTTCACACAAATCCTGGGAAGAAAAAGTTATTTATATAAATGCTGTTCTTGGCCGATATTAGCAACAAAAAGCTCTATAAGTTGGTATATTTCTACATGTATATGTCGAGAATAGAATGAGATAATATTTTAACACAAAACTATTAATAGGATATGTTGTAGAAAAAAGAATCAAGAAATTCTATTGGAAAAATTGTGAAAAATAAACAGATAAAAGTAGCAAAAAAAAAAAATTGTCCAAGTAATAAAATTTCTGGGATCACGTATACAAGAGAATTACTCAACCAGATATAATAGCCTCATAAAATCTTTTTTTCCATGGGCGCTACTCTGATGCCTTTTCGACTGCTTACAGAATAAACAATAGAGCAGGATGTACAAAGAAGAAGAAGATTTCATTTTTACCTCCACAAATAAATGTCCATTTTAACTTTCTCTCTGAACATTATCAAGATGCATTTCGTGCTAAATTCGCTACTATATATGAAGTTTTATCAGATAATCTTCTCCATTTTACTTTAAACGTTCATTTAATGCCAAAATTGGTGAAGTAGTTGGACTTTACAATTTGTTACTTTAAAAAAAAGGAAAAGGAGTGACATCAGAAAACTTAATTTTCAATTAATATCTATTTACGACATATAATAATAAAATAATTAAAATGTGTATTTATTTGGAAAAATGTTATATTAACACTTTTATGTAAAAATTATATTTGCCTAATTCCATCACTTTAAGTTTTTTCTAATATAAATTATGAAATAAATTATAACAATTTTCATTTTCTCACTAATTGAAATATATACTAACCAAATCCAACAACTGACTACATAATAGCCAGCAAGCTTTTGTTGTTGTCGGTAATATGTAACCCATTTCTGAAAATTTTCCCAAAATGTAACAACAGATATGCTTGTAATTTCTCGTTTCGCAAATATTCCCAAAAAAGAATCAAATCTAATATTCTGTGATTATGATACTACGTGTGTCGGGAAAACATTGCTCCAAAATTTGTATGACCATCTGATACCATGTTGAGTTGAATGCATCAATCGTAGATATTGAAATCCTCCAAACAATGTAACTATCTACTTCTCCATTCAAATGCACTACCAAAATGCTTGCTTCGAATAAATTAAATTTTCAAAGAGAAATTTCCATGTAATAGATATAGAATTTTCTATTTTAGGAAAATTGATGATTGTATTTACCATCAGGCTCCGATATATATAACTATGGAAAGAATCTTCTGAATATAGTGTGAAATGAATTGATTTAAATATCAATGAAATTCGTTCATTATTCAAAAATAAATTTATTTCAAACCGTAGTATTTTCGGATATAATGATATCGGGAAAAAAAATATTAGTTTTCTTTTGAAAACTAGAACGTTAGAAATTATTTTTGAGGGCACCCACTAGTGAAAAAGGACGAATTTCAGCACGTTTTGAAGCACTTAAAAGGGCAATGCCCGGCAATTTCCAATCGATTGATTTGAAACTTTTTTGCATATAATGAAATAATTTCCTGTTATATTTTTCAGTTTGTGACTTAAAACAAGTTGTGAATTTTCAAAGTTTAAAATGGTACTTTAATTAGTTAAAAAATCAGAACTTAAAAATTGAAACGGATGAAAAAAAATTGGAAAAAATCTTTATTATCCATCCAAGCAGTTATGATATGGATATGAGATACCCATATGGTACAATTGTTGCCATCGATATAAATAAAAAAATTTTGGAAACTTGAAAAAGTTATGTTAGATGTTTGTTGGGAAGACTTAAATTATAATATCAATTTTAGTTCTGTAATTAAACGGTTGTCCCCTTAAATATATTCTAATTACTTTTAAGAACATGAATATATAGTAAATAGGGTGAATTTTAAAAGAAGACGTAGGAAGACTAAAGTCCTTTTTAGCCATTTATTACGATTCAATATAAAACTCATTTTAGAGAAAGAAAAAAACGACAATTCTCCGAAATTTTCGTCTATTTATGAAAAGAACAAAAACTAACTTCCTTCAGTCATTATATGGTTCACATTTTCCGCTCTAAATTCTTCACTAGGCAACTGAATCATTCTTTAGAATATTTCCTGTTTAAGTATTTCCTCAAAGGTTTCTATAGGTACATAATATATATATATATATATATATATATATTTATAACATTCTTTAGATAAATATTATGTTATATTTTTGTTCCTTTTTACACCAATTTCATCTACCTAAAATCTGATCAATCATCCATGTAGGACACTAAAAGGAATTCGAAAACTGTTCTAAACATCCGGTCAACTGTAATGGATGAGGTGAAATATTTTGTAAGGAACTCTTCAAGAGATTCATTCAAGTAATACAAGAGATCTTCTTTATTGGTTCTGAAAAACAGATGAATGATTGCCTTTCCGGTGAGTTCTACTTTTTTTAATCAAAAATATAACAAACAACAACAAAAGAAAAGATTCTTATAAATATAATGTCTTAAAATACATATATACAATATTTATATAGAATGTGGAAATGGGAAAAGTAAATTTACCCGAAATTTGTTATTTTTTATATGGATCAAGAATTTATTTCTTATTTATTTTTGAAACGATGTCGGAAAAACTACACAAATTGGAATGTGCTGCCTACAAACTATAGTTGGGCAAAATAAATCGTACATAGGAAGAAAGCTCAGTAAGGCTAATATGAAAAATAATGATATACAAACACATTAGGTATATGAAGAAAATACACGTGGTATGATCGCTTAATCAAACAAAATAATTGCAATTGTCATCTTCTGCATCTTTATGTGCCCTAACCAAATATCCGGAACAGGTTCAAACTGACCCTTTTTTTGTTTTACTGACGAGAACGACATGTTTTCAGAGCAATGATTGGTTATTAAAATGATGTTGGAAAATAGGTGATGAGACAAAGGATTTTCTCATCAGGCAAAATATAAAACAATTATAAAAAGAAAGTATATGATTTAGGTAAGATTAAAACTGGTAATTTTTTTTAGAGGAATTTTCTTTAAAAATAGATCTACTTATCCTAGCACAAAATTTTTTTTTAGGTGCCAGACATGTTGTAGTGAAACAAAACTTTTGATAGTGAATCAACTTATTTTTTTAATATGTAATAATCTTAATCTTTGTCATCACGTAACATGCTGGCATTGCATACTATCCTAGGAACAAACTTATCTATAAAAGATCGCAGGAGTACTTAAAACTGATTTGCCCATTTCCATAAAACAAATTATTAATACTACTGAAAAATTTGAGTACAATATGAATCTGTAACACGCTTAACTTAAATTCTACAGCTTTTATATACAAATATAGTAAAATGATTTTAAAAAGCTTATTGTTTACCTAAAACATTTTCCGTTTTCCTGTCGTATAATACGATGAAATTTCCTGAACAAATGTAAAAGTTATCCGAACGGATTACTTGTAACTCGTAAATTCTTTGAAATTAATAATTTCTCTGCCTGAAAACAATAATTCTATCCAAGCACAAATTCTATTCATTCCAACTCATCCGTGAATATAAAATATTTCATTCAAAATATAAAATAATTTATGATATTAGTTTTGTAAACATTTTCTTTAGCAAAAAAATGGATTTTCTTCTTTTGTTTTTTCGTCTCATAGTTTGTGGTTGGTTTTTCAATTTTTTGTTTACAGGTGAATTTTACACTTTTAGTTTACGAAACTATTATTTTTGCTATAACAATGAAGTAATTTAAGTGGAAAATATAAAATTCTGCACATGAAGTTCACCCATATTAAAAACACAAAATAATGTACGGAATTTTTAATATTTTCCTTAGTTTTGATTAAAAATTTCGTACATGCAAAACCGTATTTTATATATAGTTAAAAAGTTTAAACTAAAACGTTTGATAGTTTCTTAGATGTTATATAAAGAGTCCTTTTCATACTACAGATATTTGCTTTCAATAAAAATCCGTCTACCATGAAATGTAATTTAACTTGTGGATGACAGTAACCTTTTGAGAAGATGTACAAAGAACGATATTATATCTACATATTTTTATAAAGCCCACAGTTTCGTATAATATTCAAATTCCATCTATTTTTCGACAAAATTTTCATGTTGGAAATTATACATATTAGGGTAGATCGAAAATGTATTTTTCCGCCTCCAGAAAGTTTTTGATAACATTTTTGGTTTCAAAAGATATCCTTTTTCGGTGGGCAATGAACCGAAAATTTTGGATTTTTTCAATAATAATGGATTGTTAAATTTTTTCTCTTCTACATCCAAAACCTTTCATTTTTCACAATCAGTGGAAACAAAATCATAAGATTGTTCTAATGTAGTTATTAGCACTAAAATCAAAGAAAATGCCTTCCATTCTAACATGCGATTTTGTAAATAATTTGGTAAAATGTTTTGGTCCTTGGTTACAGGAAGAACAATATATTTGCTTGGATATTCAAATTTAGAGGATTTTTTCTTCCCATAGAAGTATGATCCACCTTAATATACTTACACAGGCATCAAAAAATTAGATTTTTTACCATCCTTGGTTGGTATTTCCTTTTTTTTGAATACACGTTAACTTATTTTAAATTTTTATCTGTGAGAAACTTGAAAAAGTTGTCTTATTTATGGTGAATTTTGGGATTAAAAGGTAATTGTAAGGATTTTTCATCGAAATTCTAAATATCTGTATTTATTTGTGGCATCAGTAAACACGTTCAATTTTATATTGAAGAAACTGATATGTAAAAGAAACCCTTTTATTTTTCAGGCACTCGGGATAAGAAAAGTGATTGCAAAATAATTTTATATATAGCAATCCTTTTTCGGAAAGTTAACCTTTTAATCTTGGCTTCAATCCAAAAAAAAAGAAAAAAAAACTTTTCTCCATTTTTTAAATGTTTATATTCCCAAACGTAAACGCATGAATTTTTTATACTATTTATCCTTGTATTTTTAATACTATGCTAGTATATTAGTATACTAAATTCCACCGGCCCATAAAGGGTGAGTTAATTTTAAGGCAACAATTTCCCATTAATAAGAATTAAATATCCCTTAGGTAAACTACATTTTTCGGATGGTTGACAGTTCAATTTAGTCAAATTCCCAAAGGTATGAACTGAAATCAAATCGAATTTTTCCAATATAGTGCGTGTGTGCATGTGATATTGTATATCTTCGATTTCAGTCAAGAGTTAAGTTGAATATCGACTGATTTTGAATACTATGGTTGCTATGGGAATTATTATATATATAGTCAAATGATAATATTGAGATAAAAACAAGGACGATATTAAAACTTTAACCACTCAAAGCATATTTAAACTGTTTCAATTGATGTAATTCGTTACAGTAGTGTATTTTCTGATAAGAAGTTAAAACATTCAATTAAATTTGACGGAATTTATATGTATGTTTCATATGATCGAAGTGATGTAATGAATTGGACGTGATTATAGGAATTTCTGTGAAATTAAGTGAACAATTAATTTTATATTATATTCAAATAATAGTTTTTTATCATTTGAAACCCTTAACGCATGGTGAATGGTGTTGCATATCTGCTACAAAGCATATAACTCTGAATTAATGAGTTAAGGACTGAAGAACATAAACTCAAGTGTAACTGACTTCTTTCATTATTTTCAGATAGAAAGTTTTGGAGAAATTGATTTATTCGACAACTAGCAGGTTCAGGCTTTGCAAAAATCTAGCGTACATGAATGTAGAACATTCAGAAAAACTTTTATTTATCTTCAAAACAACAGGGATTAGACAGTTTTCGTTAAAGTTTTAAACTTCTGGTTTTCGATAAAAATTCATCTAATTATTAGGCGTAATTTACAGACTTCTAATAAATTCAATATCGTAAATTTCAGGTATTTAGTTTTGTATATATAAATAAACAAATATATTCAGTTTAATATTATAGAAATTTCATTATAATGTCTTCAATATTATTAATATTTGATAAGAAAATTATATGACAAGAAATTTCCGATTACAAATACATATAAACAATAAATCTCTAAGTATTAAATGTACAAATTTTGATATTATTAAGCCATACAGGAAATTGTCTTGCATTAATTAGTTTTCCAAAAATCATTATGAAATCATGTAATTATTTATGGGTTTCATATATTTTAAGATACCATAAATTTCGAAGAAGACATTTCAATTGTCACCTTTAGATCTATAGAAATATCCAATCAAGTCTGTTTATGTTATTCTATTATGTATGAAATTAATTAATAGAAGAATATGTAAGGTATGATCAGAAAGTTTTCGTCGGTTGTATTTAATTTAAGTATGAATGGAAAAAAGCATATGGGACATTTTGCAGACAAGTCAATTGCATAAATTCGCAAAATTCTATTTTATTATAATTCAATAATTTTTTCAAGTATTCGATGATAAGAAAAGGAATTTCTTTAACTAAAAACAAATAGGTACAAAAAGAATAAAACCCTAAATCAAAGTTTAAAAAAAGGATCTCTCAAATATTTACCAAACATACGACGTTATTAACTACTTACTTTTTGATCACATCTATTATATATAAATTAATATATTATCGTACATACGTGTTTTCAATGCTCCAAAATTGATCTCCAAACTCAATTAAGATCCTGTCCAAAATCTCATTTATGAGATACTAATGGCATTACTCCCAGATTTCGTCATGTAAACTTTAATATACTTATTTAATTGTAATATATATGTCTGTATTGCTGACAAGAAATTTATGATAAATTTATGGAAATTATATAATCGAAGTCATTTGTTACAAATAATATAATATTTTCTGTATATTCTTCTAACATTAAATGCAAAAATCCTCCAACCCTCCCTCAGTTAACATGATGCAGAAATTGGTTGATTAAATTTAATCGGAAATGTTTTATTAAGTAGTTTCAACCGTCTCAAGATTTCCCAAGCTGGCAAATTGTCTAAGAAAAGTCGTATAAATTTCGTTATGGCTTTTTACATAATAATGCCTTTAGGTATACTTAGTATTGATTTGAATAAGATTTATTTAATAATTTGACTATGCTTTAAATGAAGGATTATATTTCAGAAATTCTCCAAGTAATTCCTAAATTATTTATGTCAATATTTTGATTTAAGTTATAGAATTCATAAAATCATAAAACAAATTCAACATATTAAACTGCTCCATTTAGTAAAATCCGGATACCGAAATTATTCTCAATTCCAATTTTTCAATATTATATACATACCATATATTATATTTGTGAAATTTTGTCTATATGTATGAACCGAGTTGGCTCCTAAACGACCTGGACTGATTTTGATGAGGCATGTATCAAAGGATTCTTTGTTCTAGTTAAATTGCCATACCCTTTTTTTAACCGCCACAATTAATAAAAAACGCGTTAATTTCCGACATATAGCATTTATCGCAAAAAAAATGAAACTTTGTAAGGGAGTTCATATGGCCACTGCCGATAACTACATCAAAAGTGGGCGGGATTGGACTCATAGCACACCCACTACTCATACATTTTTCTTAAGATTTTAATGAGAAATAAAATAAAATAAAATCTGTTTTTGATGATTAAAATTCATGTTCAGCCCGAACACAGTCATTGTGCCAGTAAAAAAATATTGTTAGATACAAAAAATTGTAATTTGTTTTAATTAATTCGTTTCATTTTACATAGAATTGATATAGGCAATATAAAAAAAATTTCCTTTCTAGTAACATTTAAAAAGAAAAATTAAGTTGAAAATAATGATGTTATTATTAGGGCCAGGGCAAGGCGAAAGCAAAAAAAATAAAAGCCACAAGAACTTCAGGAAAAAGAACAGAACCAAAATTCACCTTGTTTCTTAGAATACGATTTCTTAATTTTCCGGTACATTTGACACTGAGAAAATCAAAAAAGCTAAATCCTACAACGAAATTCCTTCCAGTTCTACGTTAAATACGAACTAAGTTACATACAAAAAAAATGTATTTTACAAAGATTTCTTGGTGAAATCTAAGCAAAAAATTTTCTATTAGAAAGCAAATAAATATGTCCACCGTTTTTTTTTTTTTGTTCCTTTTTATAAAAAAGCGTTAGGCCCCATTCATATCTGACATTTATTCATCGTATTTCTATCTGCGAATGAAGTGTAAATTATTTTGCGATTTCTCCATGTAACGCTTTTTTATACGAAAGTAGAATGTTTTTTAAGTGTCAGAAAGTTGTATCTGGTTAGACTTCACATGTCAATAAATCCTAAAAGTTCCTTCAGACTATGTGTTTTGTCATAGATTTTCGCATACATTTTATCAAAAGTGCCCACTCGTATAGAGTCAACTCATAATAAGTACTCCTATGACAATGACGTATGTAAACATTTTGCGTTTTTTGTCATTAAGAATATCTTTAAGAACTGAATATGCTTTCTCAGTTTTCTATTATTTCTGCTTGTATTGTGGATCTTAATAGATTTGCTGTGATTTGTCTTTTATTGGAACATTTTTAATTAACTATTTTCTAGACGGTTTATCAGATAGGTTGGAACAACCCAATCAAGAATTCTTCAATATTATCTATTAAGTGTTAAGACATACTGAATCAGAATTTTCTTCAGAAAAAAGCAATCAGGGGAACAGTTGAAAATTTATTCCTTTTTTCAGTTTTGGAGTTATACTAAGCTGTTAGAAATTTTAACTGCATCGAATGTTTAAAATTTGTAGATTTCTTTTTTTAGGTTAAGTACGCCCGAACATTTTTCTCTGAAAGAAATTCTGCCAGGGAACGATTGGTAATGAAATGAAACAAATTGATAATCAGCTGATCCGAAATTTAATTCTTGTTCAGGGAAATATATTTTCATAATTTTTGAAGAGGATATTAAATAAAATCAAATCCTGTTAACAAAAATATCAACATTACATAATTGCTGATATTTTGTAATCATTTTTGAAACAAGTTATTGCATATGATGTACAAAAAAAGCAAATGAAAAAAAATGTTTATTTTTTGAAGAGAATTCTGATTTAGTATATCTTAACCCTTAGAACATATCACACCCAAAAGCTTGTAGAAAAATCTATGTTAAAACATATAGTCTGAAGTGATCTTAAGACTATGCTACACTGAAGACCTCAACATTGAAGAAAATTAAATAAGTAATTACTTATTTATTTTCATTTTAATAGAAAGATTCATGTTACAGCCTTGACAAATAAATAACACATGAACCAAAATATCTCATTTCCGTTCGGAGAACCAAAGATATTTGTTTGTGTTTTGTAAATATTTAGTTTCATTAAAATATATTGAAAAGCTTTCAATCTCAAAAACTCTGAATTTTTTCAACATACTCGTAAAATCTATACCTGCAGAATACCTAAAAGAAAATTTGATTCATATGTTATATTTTTCATCAGATAAACTTGGGATTTCTGTTTTTAATTTCAAAGGTTAAATGAGTTCAAATATTCAAAGATAAGCAAAAAAGGGTTCATTTATTATTGAGGCTAATTAACAGAATAAAAACAGAAAAAGATTCCAGTGTTTACTTTTAGCTGTTTTTGTTAAAAAAAAATAACTTTTCCACATAAAAGTTACCACATACAGAAGACGCAGCCATTATGATGAGAATGATCGTTTCGGATTGCCTACCATCAAAAATTTTCTCGAATTCCTTGTTTAGAAAAGCTTCTATATTAACATATAAAAAAGTAAAAATTTAAATAATAAAATTACATTTAAAATAATTAAATCATGCTTTTGATCTCAAAGGAAGGAATTTAGGAAAGTTCCCTTTTCTACATATAAATGTAAAACATTTTAACCTGTATTTTCCTATTTACCAAAAAATTACAAATATTTAGTCGTTTCATATGCCTTCGGGTACATGAAGGTCTTCGTTGGAATCAAATTAGTTATTTTGAAATCATAAACTTGAAAAATTTGAAATGAAAAGGATGCCCAGAAAACCAACGAAAATACCAACGGAATATTTTCTAATTCATGGAAATTATATAAAGGCTATATCAGCTTCTATTTAATTTATAATATTTCTCGTCTTATACAAATGGCAAAATTTTTTACCATCCGAAATGGTTCTCTTTTGATGATTCTCATTCCTAATTCTGAAAATATATTATATAATGTTCTTAAATGATTTTTATGTTAGTAATTTTAATTACCTTTTAAAATTTTCCAGAATATTACACTGACTTTGTTATTTTTCTTTTCATTTAAGAAATTTAGCCGAATCAAATATTTTTACATTTTAAACAAAAAAAAAAAGCCCTAATATTATTATTATATTATGTTTTATTGAAGCTTAAGGTAACTTTGTACAGACTGAACTTTTCTAGTGGTTTGTTTGTAGTACGGTACTCGTATTTTGTTCAAATAATAATTAGATTTAATAGCTTAAAATGGAGCTAGCAATAACATTGTTTACTTGAAAACAATAGATAAAAACAGAATCATGATGGACTATCACTAGCATAAGTTGTATAGTACCAAGATTAATAACAAATGGAAAATCCAGATTTTAAATCTATGCTGCGGGCTTAGAAGATTTTCGAATTTTACAGCTCTTCACGCTAAATCCATATTATAGAACAAATAATTCATAAAGCAGTTAATAACATTCATATACGAATATTCAACAATGTCAGAATAACATATAATAAATAAATTCAATTCTCGTTTTTATATTTATATGAAAAGCAAAAGAAGGCTCGTAAAGGTGAGAAGTTTTTCATCATGCATCATGCATTTGGTTAAAGCTTTTTTTTTACATTCAATAGAAAGAATCCTGTATAACATAAATCACCTCCTTTAAACACGTTTAACTTCCGCATACATATCTGATAATGTACATTTCTATATGCAAGTACATATACAATATTTCTATGTAAGAATAAGTCTACTCGTACGTGGAAAATTAAGATTCTGTTTGCGGAAAAAATCGAATAGAAGATAAAAACGTTAAATAAAATATATAAATAGTTAGATAGATGAATAGATAAAATGAATAGATGTGTGAAATGATTATAACAGACACTATTTGTGTATGTAATGTCGTCTTAAGAAATTCTATTATAATATTAAATGACAATAGCAGAAAAGATTTTGTTGCCGAAAAACGGAAGTGTATATAGAAAACATTTTTCTTTTGTTGTTGACATCATAAATTCAATGGAAAAATTCGCTATCAGAATAGTAAAATTTTATATACAAATTTATACTAAACTAAATCAACATTAATGTGAAAATTTGAAGTGGATATTGTTGATAATTTCGAAATTGATACTGTAGCTAATAATTTCATTGTTGCTAGAGTATAAAATGCTTATGACTAATTGAAAAGCTCGTTCTACGTTCTACGGCGAGCCCATAAATCAAAATCATACAGAAAATTAGAAATAAGCTGATAAGAAATTTTTCTTCTGCTTCAATCATCATGATTTATAAGTTAGATTCCAAAATGCCTAATTCCAAATTTCCATTGAAATCGTACGGACATTAAAAAAAGGACTACGAAGCCGCCGCTCAATAACAACCCAGTGTTAATGTAATTGGCATTATAATACAAAAAGTAGCTGTGGCTGCTTTTGTTTAGTAACTAACGAAACTGAAAAATATATTTTTATATATAGTACGTTTAGTTCTGTTGAGTTCTGTTCAGCCAAATATCGACGATAATTACGGTTTAAACTTCTTGTATTGTAGTACAAATTATCGAAAGTGAAAGAAATGAAAGCTTGTTTAAAATTAGGATTCAAACAGTTTCCTTTTTTTTATTGATAGTTTAATTGAATTGTTCGCCATATTTTTCTGACATTCATCCCTAAGTTAGGCAAATCTATATTACCATTTTCTTTTTCAAGTATAT
This sequence comes from Xylophagus ater, assembly GCA_963422695.1. NCBI lineage: Eukaryota > Metazoa > Arthropoda > Insecta > Diptera > Xylophagidae > Xylophagus > Xylophagus ater. The sequence continues at coordinate 9,492,623 of OY730485.1, read as the reverse complement.
ATTACCACGAATTGAAGTGTTTCAATTTGTCGATTTTTTCGTTTTGCAATCAAGTCTTCTATAAAATAAAATAAAAGAAAATGTTTTTCTCTATTTTGCCAAATCAGTTCTAATATACTTATTATATGTTTCATTATTAAAAGCAAAAAGGAATATGTGTGATGTTTTTTCATACATCCTGTTTTACCCAGGAAGAATGTTTACATTAGCTACGTACAGCCAGAAGCAATCATCTACCAGAGAATGAAGATGAACTAGAAAGTACTATCAATATTAATACCAGCAACAAAATCGTCATTGAAGAAAAAGAGTATGATAATAGAAAATAATGTAAAATTCAGTTCGAATAAGCATGCGCTTAGTTATATCCAAAGCAGGGGCAGAGACCATTAAACATTTTACCGTAGTTTCTAGTGGTTTCGAGTGCGAGTATAGTTTCTTTTTAGAATCAAAACATTTTTAGGATTTGGTTTTGCTTTCCTGTAGGATAAAAAAAAATAATTATTTCAAATTCAATTGTTCTTTAATTTTGTAGTTATTTTAAAGAAAGCATTTTTTTTGTGATTTTGGCTTCGTGCACGATTTTTATAATTTTATTTTAAATTTATAATTTTGGTAGTAGTTTGGTTTTTTGAAATAATCAATATTTCACGTTTTAGTATGATTTTAAATAATATAGTTTAAAAACCTTTTCCATACCTGATTGAAAGCAAAATTTTTTTGACATCAACATTTCTTGATAATATATAGAATTGTGAGAAAGGAATCCCTAACAAAAAAAAAAAAAAAAAAATTCCTTCGTTCGTTGATTTTTGAAAATATTTGAAAATGAGAAAAAAAGCAACACCACCACCCATCATATGAAACACCCTTATTTGAAAGCCTAAAAAGAGCTTTACTCTATGTACTTTTCAGTTCATCTCTGGCGGCTAAACTGAGAACATCCTTAAATAATATTATATAATTTTGTTTTCATTTTTTTGAATATTAAAAGTTTTGTCTTAAGTGAATATAATATAAGAAATTTAATATCAAATTATTCCGCAAGAAAGCAAAGATGACAACAACAGGGAACCGGAAATAATATCTCAAGAAATTGAACAGAATGTTTTCGATAATTAAATATTTATTAGTTACCGATAATAATTATAAACAATATTTTACACAAGAAATCCTTAAACGATATTTTCAATAACGAGTTTTTCATATTAATTTGACGGAAAAAGGAAATTACTTGTGAAATTGTTCGCATTTAATTTAGTTTTATATTATTTTTTTTTTTTTTGTTTGGGGCAATTATTTTAGACGAAGTGAAAAATTGGATAACGTTCAATAAAAAAAAAAAAAAATAAATAAAGGACGAAAACATCAAGAAAAATTCTTGTTGAAGTGATTCTGAAAAGACTTTCGTCGACGTGTGTGAAAAATTCTATTTTTCCTTCGTTTTTCTTTTTTTTTTTTATTTCAATGATTTTATTTTACGATATTAGTTTTATTCCTGAAGCGAAATCTTACCATATATCTACGTATTTGCTTCTTTAAAAAAAAAAAAATACTTGTACTAGGATCATCATCATCATCAACATCACTGACATACTTCGAAAAATATAGGACACAGAATTTCATGTGAAAATATATCAAAAAGTACATAGAAGAATTTGGTATTCTTCTTCAAAGATTTTTATCGTATATTTTGGTTGAAATGTTTCCAAACATTCATATAACATTGTTAGCAGCCGTGATAATTGGAGCGGGTAAGTGAAAAATGAATTTTCTTTTTTCTTTTCGTCCTTATAGAATGAAAAAAAAAATATAATACAATATATATATATATATATATATATAATCAAAACAAAAAGATATTTTTCCTCTTGGTTCTTTTTGATTTCCTTTTTGTTCAGAGATTATTTATATCCGTCGTACATTTTCGAAAAAGATATAATAAGGTGTTCCATAGAATATGCAATCCCGAATAACCGAGTACTATTCAATGGATGGGATATCCTTCTAAACAAATTTTTAGTATATAGTATGTAGTAGAATCATAATGAATGACTAAAAGTTTCAGCAAAAAGAACCCTTTTATTCGAGGCAGTATTTCTTTTTTCAGTTTTTTTTTTCTTTTTTTTTTTTTTTTGCTTAGAAAACATAGGCCGAATTGTTTATGTCTACTACGAAACATCCATTTGAGTTAAAGTCTTACCGCAAGGATTTCGGCGAAAGATTTAAATGAATTCTTAAAGCCATTACACAGAGTATTATATACAATATATACAATTTATATAGGTTTCTTGGGAAATTCGTTTCTTGTTGGATTGGTTCACAAAAGATTTTCAAATGTATGCGTAAATCTATGGACTGTTCAAGGTTTGGTTGGTGGCTGATTTTTGTTGGTGAGATTATATGGATGGATTTTAATAAGGGTAACCGAGTCTCAGTGGTTTTATCATGTTTCCCTTTTATTTTCTTCGAATTTATTTTTCAATAAGTTAGAAAGGAAATCTTAAAGTGAGTTTCATCTATATTCTATGATATTTTAAGAAAATGAATAATGGAACAGTTTAATTAGTTGTTTGTTTTAAGCAAGTCTTTTTCTATTTGATATTTTGTTAATTAAGTTTTTTTTTTTGTATTCGAAGGTCAATTCGATATTAGAAATAATCATTATGTTATTTAACAGCGGCTTTTATGTAATTTATTTTTAATTAACATTTAAAGAAAATAACACAAAAAATAATTGATTTTGAAAATTTAATTAATTACTTTTCGTAGTATAATAATTAATATCATGGATTAACTGTATTTAAAAATATTCCCTATTCCCATAAAAGCCATCTATTTTGTAGGTGATCTGCTAAGAGTATTAAATTTTATGAAAATCCTTGGATTAATAAATAAGAACATGCTAAATAGATCTTATTGCTTCACCAATTATTTTTAATTGACATATTAATGTATTAAATCATAATTTCTGATAATTTTTTTAAAGATTTTAATTTTTAATTATTTTAAGGAAGACATGTTTGTTAACCAACAGAAATAATTATTCTCTAAAAATGATAGTAATACAGATAGGAGATATCAATATCAATTTACTTATAATTATATTCTTCCTATATGAACTTAATATATATTTTTTTAAATTTATGAATGTTTCACTTATGCTGGAAACTTGATTCAATTCACTGAATACGACACAGATTTTGCCCTTTAAGTCATCTATAAAATAAATACTTTCAATAAACGTGACCTATTTGATAGAAAGCTTTCGTCGAAAAGCCAACTTATACGACTTATTTACTTTATTCGAATTTTTTTCTTGTCTGTTTCGCACTATTTAACTTGACTTGGTTGTAAAAGTATACTCCTAAAAGAAACTCTTCCCATTTTATTCCAACCTAATAAATTTTCCTCAACACTATTCTGTAAAATAGAAACCAAATCATATCCAGTTTAGATATAACAACAAGAGACCAACAACATGACAGAATGAGAAATGGATTCATCCATAAGTTTTCTAGGTTATTTTGTATTCATTATTTATTCATATGTAAATTCGAATTAAACTCAAGGGCACTATATTAACAATGTCTGTGTTTCCGTCAATAGTCCTTTCATTTCGAAATAAAAGTATAAAGAATATTTCAATTTCAAAAGAGAAGAAAATTTCACTACCCACCTTTTTTTTCCTTAAGAATTTTGCATATCTAACATCATGTTCAAGTTTTCTTTCTATGTTAACAAAAATTTTCTTCTTCTGTAGAATTTCCTGAAAATCTTTTGAATCATATTATTATTTTCCTGAATATTGGAATGGGTGGTGATATTTCTCATGATGAGAAAAAAAAAAAAAAAACTTTACTGTTGATGATAAAATTCATGATGAGAAGGAAGGATGTTGACGAACTGAACTTATTGTACCTTGTTCATTTCTAATATTCAGTATTTTATACATATACTCTAATATAGTAAGTTTATTTGACAAAATATGTTAAACATGTCGAAGAATTTAACAAGATTCTCGTTTGTGCCTTCTTCTTTTCTTATATTATTTTGGAAATGACATCGCTTTTTATCACATCTCAATTTTTTGAAGAAACAGAATAGGAAATGTAATTCAAATTCTAAATGATATGTAAATCTATCATAATGTATTTTGTATATATATATATTTATATAATTCTGTACCAGCTACTGTTATAATACTCTTATATTCATGTGTTTTCATATTAAATTGAAAAAAGATTCAAGAAAAAAAATTTTATATCTGCAAATATCTTAAGATACCAATATATGTTTTCAAGATCAAAAGTTTTGCCATCACCCCCATTGGCAATGCTTTCCGAAAGCTTCGAACTTTAAAATGAAAATATAATGAAAACACGCATTTATGGCTTTATGCTTCTTAATAAAATCATTTTAAATTCCTTTATTTTTCTGTTATAATGCTTTTTAGAAAATTCACTTCACTGAAAAAATAAGTGGCAAATGATATAATTACATTAATTTTAATTTCATTTTTTCTTTCAGCTCTTCTTTTTTTCAACTCTTAATTTATTTCATGAAAATATAAATTTCGAAAATATATTTCCAAAGAAATGAAAGTAAAATATTAAAGAGGATCTTTTTTCATCTAACTTAGAATCTTTTCTGTTTATGAAGTTAGTATTTTGGCACTTTAAACTTTAAAAAATATAATGATTTTCTTTGCATTTTTCGAAATTCGCAAAATGAAGATTTGGCACCCGAAAAGGCCGAGCCTTTCAACTTTATGGTAAACACGGTTCTCACAAAACCTTCTCTTCGGTTTGAAATGATTGTGAAAAGCCGACCTTTTAGATCAACTAGAAATTTTGAATTTGAAAAATGCTTCTACAAATTATGCAAAATGGACTTTAAGCTATTGTTTTATTTTTATAAATGCGAATGGTTTGAAATATGTATTTTTGTTTTTTTTTTTAAATTAAAATGTTATCAAACACGTATGTGAAAGATATTATAGTTAATATGCCCATAATATGAGCATCATAATTTTGGATGCCATATTCACACGTTTTTACTTCAATTTATCTTAAGGCACCTTGAAACTTATCATTCAAGTCTGGAATAGTTTGCGATTTGTTGGCATAAAGTTTGATTTTCAGATAATCCTTTTAATAGTGTCAAATGAATAGTCACGAGATTTAACTCTTTCATCCTTCTGTAATTTAAATTAGAATTTTATATCAGATAGAAAGGTTTTACTACTGCCTCTATATGCATTTACAATTTTTTTTAAAGAAACACTTTTCATTATTCATTCCGCAATAATTTATATGCAATACAGATAATAATATCAAACTTATCATTTGTCAGATTTATCAGATTTATCCCTGTACATACATATTTTAGGCTCATTTGTTTGATATTCTTTTTACGAAATATACTTTCTTTTTTCAGATATCACAATAAGCGGTGTGGAATTCTTTCAAACCTTCACAGGAACAGAAAGTTCAATAACAGATAACCGAATATCAGCATTATCTTCATCAGAAGTAAATGTTACAATTGTTACAGTACAATTTGGTAGCAACGCTTATCTGCCATGTAACGTAAGTTGTTTTGGAAGAGTGTTCGAAAAAAATTATTACCAAACCAAATTGAATCAAATTTGAAGCAATTCCCAATCATATTCCTATATAACACATTTCCAGGAATTCTAAAAATATATAAGTATGTACAATATACCATATATATAGTTAAAATGCAAACTGATGAGATTTCGTAATTGGTGACAGAAAGTCATGGGAATTTTTTCTTTCCGCCAATATCATCTTCACTATTTGAAGTTATTTTTTTTTTAGGAAAAGATGAAAATCATGAACATAGAAATTTTTCGAGAGGATTTATTTGATGTATCTTTTTTGATAAATCGATATTCGTCTCGGTTGATATCAGATCTGAACATTTTTATTATTGGAGTCCAAATGTCTGGAAATGACAAACAATTCGGATATGCTCGCCTGCGTTATTTTTCAAGTTATTTTACAATAATAAAAAGGAGTAAAATCGAGCATATATAGTTTGTTTATTTCAATCATTTTTTTTATGTGCATATTTATTTAAAGATTGCGAATATGAAGTATTTATGGAGCCCAAATTCGGCAGAACGAGTTAAATTGCCATAGTTATGATTTTTGTTTTTTCAATTGTTCATAAGTGTTGGATATTTATGAAGGTTCAGTTTTTAAGTCAGCACAAAATTTTTGTTCATAGAACATAACTTCCCTTTTTTTTTACAAATGTTCTCTCATCAATAATAAAATTTCTTAGGGTAGATATAGTATTACTGGAAAATAAAATGGATATAATATAATAATATTATTATTATTATATGCAAAAAGACTAAAAAAAATTGAAGCTAAAAAGGCTATTTAATACCAATAGCATAAAATTTTATGATTTCAACGATTTGTTCAAATCTACCGCAAACAAAAAATATAATAATAACAATAAATAGATGAGATATAGGAAATGAATTGAAATAGATTTATGTTGACATAACACATAATTTTTGCTAATAAAATAGCCCCCAGCATAAAAACGAAGAGAAGTTTTGTCGCATCCATTTTAGATAATGGTTAATTTTTTTTCGAAAATAACAAGAAATATTATATATTTTGAGTGAATGAGCAGTCAATCATAATAATATTTTGGTATTTTGTACACTATAAGTAGTTAAGATTCATCATAATTAAACTTTTCTAGGAAACAAGTAAATTTTGTTATAATTTTCGCAGTAGTAAGCGTTAAATACAATTACTTACCTTTTAATGATTTTGAACACTTGTCACAATTATATTGTTTAGTTCAGAACAATAGAAGCGTATTAGATGAAATACATATCAAAACACAATAACAAAGTGTATCGGTCTTGGCGTTTTTTCTATTTACTACATAGCCAGCCTTAAAAGCAGCTATAATTTTAATTCAACATTTCTAATATATTCTTTGATTCACTATTTTCAAGGTACATCGAGCTGGTAATCCTGTTTCATGGGTACGTGTTCGAGATGGTCATATAATTACAGTAGATCAAACCACATTCATAGCAGATCAGCGTTTCCAATCAATTTATGCTGGTGAACCAGAGAGATGGTCATTACAAATCAAATATGTACAAATTCATGACATGGGACTTTATGAATGCCAAGTATCAACTGATTCGAAAATGAGATCTAGAGTTTATTTAAAAGTCATTGGTAATTTTAAATTTTTTAGAAGATATATATGTTTTTATTTTTTCTAAATAATCTTTTAATATTTGTAGTTCCAAAAACTGAATTAATCGGTGATCATATTCGATTTGTAAAAGCTGGCAGTAAAGTTGCACTTCATTGTATTGTTCGTGATTCAATCGAACCACCAACATATATTATTTGGTTAAAAAGTAATCAACAAATTGAACAAAATAATCAATACGGTTGGTATATGGAAATTGATCGTGAAATATTTGGTAATACAAGTAGTCATCGACAAAATACTGTAAGTTCATATATTTTACAAAATCTATAAACATTTTTTTAAAAACTAATATCTTATCGATGATTTTAGATTGGATCACTTATTATACCGTCGGTCAATAAAAGAGATTCTGGAAATTATACATGTAGTCCATCGAATAGTGCTCCAGTTAGTGTAGATCTACATGTATTACATGGTAATTGATATTTTTTGTTACTAAATTTTTATCATTTTGTTAACATATGCTATTAAGTACGTTTTTTTGTGGAATTCAATTCAAAGAATATTACATAAAAGATAAAAACTAAAAACCACATTTAAACGTGCAATTATTATGTTTTCATGATACGAAATTTTCGTTTGAAATATTTCTTTCCAAAAAAAAAGTTTGTTTTCAAAAAGTAAAATTTTAACTTTTTAAGTACTTTTTTTAAAATGAAAAACGAACTTTCCAAAAAAGGTTTTTTTTTATTTTCTATTTTTTAGTTTCATATTTTTATTAAAATAATATTTCTGTAAGTTTCGAACAAAATTAGTAGTTTGTTTTATAAAATGTTGCTCTAATTTTAATTTAAAATTTCAGGCGAATATTCAGCATCCGCAATAATGTCATCAGGTTGTGTGAATAGCCAAAGTTTAGTATCTTTACTTTTACTTTTAATTACTCTGATAAAAGTATCGTGACTGAATCTAAGGAAAATTGAAAATTTGAAAAGTATTTTTTTCTAAATTAAAATATTACATCAAAAAATATATTGTAAATAGAAAAACTTTGTAGTTGGAAAAATTCAGAACAAAAAACTTATCATTCAAAAAGTAAAATAAAAAAATTTTTTTTTTTTTTGTATTAAATATAAACTTATTACCAAAATTTTAAAAGAAAAACATATTTAAAAAAAAAAGAAAATTGTAATGATTAATGTTGTTCCAGCCATAAACACGCATTTTACTAAAAAAAAAAGGGTTTATAAAGAAACATAATTTGAGTTTAAAATGAATTAAAATATTTTATCTTTGATGTTTAGATAAATAATATAATAAATATGAAATAATTAAAAATATTTTGATAAATTTGTGCCTTGAAGAAAAAAAATTTTATTAAATAAAGTTATTATGATATAAATTTCGTATTTTCTTGAATAGTTTTGATAAGTTCAGATTTTTAAAGCCTGGTAATACGATGTACAGATGGATATGATATTTGTGCTTTCTATGTATACACAAAGTCCTCAACATTCACTTAGGATACTTCTTTCAATTAAATTTAGCTTTACACTTTTCTTTAAATAAGATTTGTTATCAGCAGAGTTAAAGATGTAACACGTAAAAAAGCCATAAAAAATAATACAATTGATTTTGGAAGTTACTATCTAAATTTTGTTATATTAACTATACTTAGAACATAGTTTAATATTTATATAGAAGCGAATTAAAGTATAACTTATCGTTCGAGCAATAAATTGGCTAAAATTTTAAATCTTGTAATTTAGGTTAATCAATTCTACAAGCATATACAAGCCGTAAAATTCGGGAAACCGATTCATTTCTCGCATAGTAAGTCTGGGTGATAGTGAATTTCTAAATAATTAATAGGCTCCCATACTAATATAGTGCGCTTCTGCATACTATGAATAGTAATTATTATTGTTCTTTCGAATTTGTGCTTGTACCTATCTATCTATGCAAAAAACAATTAAAGATGGAATCATAAACCGCAGGAAACTACAAATTTCATTTAGTTTAATCCTGTGCCATGTACGTTTTAATCTAATATAACTAATGCAATCAACATTTATATAATATGGTACGTAGAATTTGATTCGAGCGCATTTATAAAATATTATTCCTTTTCCTTAATTTCAACTATTTGTAAATACAATAAAGTTGGATTATCAGATAGATAGTTGAAATTTTACATGTATGAATTGTTAACCTATCAAATTGATAACAATTTTGCTGTACTCATCATAATACATATTAATATATTTACAAACAACGAAAATCCTAATCTCTAAAGACTATATGACTAGTACGTGTATTTTAAGATTAATTTGGATGCAAACTACTAAAACACAAATACATTAGAATTCAAATTTTGCAAATTGCATCACGTACTATTAAAGAATATCGTAATTCCTTGCTTTAGATTACATCAATATTATGCACACATGAACTCTTGTGATTTATTAATCTCGACAAATTAATTAGTTTAATTTTCCAAAGGAAGGAATTAAACTGTATAAAACTGTTTGCTTTTCTTTATTAGTAATTACAATTAGCAAATAGTCTTTTTGAAATAATAAAATTGTCACTGATAAACATTAGCTTTCAACACTACGGTTTTATTAATGCTGACAATTTCGTATGACTTAAATTATAGAATAATGATGTGTTCAAATACAAGCTAATTAGTAAACTGATTATATATTATATGTGTTCCTAATTACCGAGTTTTTTAAATTTTATATAATTAGTTACAAAGCTGTATTTCATGGTTCTTTGATAAGCTTAGGCAGTTTTAAAATGTTATATAAGGAAAGAGCTCGTACATTTGGGTATAGAATAACTTCAGTAATGCTTAGTTTATAAGTATGCTAAAATAAGAAAGCAAAAACATAGGAAATTGAGAAGATAAAATATATAAAAGTTTCGGTAAGAAAAGTAAGAAAAATGTAGAAAGTTAAAATTATTTTAAACACCTAAAATTAACTTGTGTACTTTTTCTGTAAATAGATAAAAAGTGCATTTTAATAGAACTTCTAAATAAATAGCAGTCATTAATAATTTTATATACTCTTAAGAATATAAATTACTGGTTTTTAAATGTCTTTAAGGGAAATTAAATTTTCAAGAATTATAACTTTAGTGCATTTTGATATTTAAATTCGTACGTTCTGAGTTTAGTTATAAATCAAGGGGTAAACTATTTTGGAATTTACAGTCAACAGAAAACTAATATTCATATTCATTCATATCTCAAACTCACTTTTGACCATTTTCATATGCCTGAGAATATAGTCACAATATTATAGGAGTAAATATTTTTGGAAAATCTAAAAAATTTTCAACCGTAGATTGAAAAATTGGAGCTGTTTTTGGATTATAAATGCAATTCGAATAACAAGTAAATTGTGTGTTGCAATTTCCTAGCTAACTTCAATTGTAATAAATTTAATTTTATTATGAAATTTCCACGTTGGACCTTCATAGTTCGATCATTTTGTGAAGAAGACTATCGCCACAATGAAAATAAATTCATAAATATATTTTTGGCACCACTGCAGAGCTGCAAATAAATATATTTAGTCATTCGCAAGAACAGACTGTAAATACATGTGTTTTAGTATCACATAGTCTTTTTCTCAAATACTAATAACGAGATATCTTGTAAGTTAATAACAAACTAAGATTTCACTGCAATATGTGTTCAAATTATATTTAAGCGAAGTTATTAAGGAGGCAAAATCAAAATATAAAAGATATTACAATATATATTATAATCTTAATGAAATTTCTTAACTCCATAACATTTTGCAATAAATTATATTCTTCATTTAATTAATTATTTATAATTATAATATAATTAATTACACGAAACATTCCTCCTTTTTTTTCTGGTAGTTTTGCAGTAACATAAATTTTGCAAGTAAATATTGTAATTTTCATGAAAATCTAGATTTGACTACTTTCCAAATGGATGTAAAAGTATATTTTCGTTTCGATTATAATGAACAGTAATATGAAATACTTCCTCACATGTAATCAGATTTTCATAGTATAATAATTTAACTATACGAAAAGCAAACTTAGTAACAGTAGAAACTGACGTGGAATTATTTATGCTTTACTAATTGCATCTTTGTGTACCTTTCAGCCAATTATCATAGACTACAAATATTTCCGTCTTTTCGCTATGATTTTGTTATGCAAATATTGTTATTTTTATAAAACATTATCAAAATTACATAAATAATAATTTTCAGAATTTCATGCATATTTGACACATTTATTAATTATCGGTGATTTATGAAATATGAAAACTAATTCTGTTCGTAATAATAATAATAAATAAATTTGAAATTTTTTATCATTTTGTCGTACGAACAAAGTAGTAACTCCATTGAACCCATTTTCTATGTTTTTTTTTCTGTAGTTACGGCCTAATTCAGTGGGGACTCTCACAGCGTAAACGTTCTTTCAGTAACATGGGCAGATGACTGAATTTATAAATTCAAACTAAGAATGTACAAAACTTTTTTTTTTCTTTCAAGCCGGACTGGGATTCGAACCGGCGATTACAGACTTCCTATAGCTCAATGTATTACCCATGAAGTTAAGATATTCATTTTCATTTCCAAAAATTCCATATTATTCAAATAATACAACAGTTATTTACAATAATTAATAAACCATTCAATGTCATCATTCAACAATTTCATTTTCAGATAAAAATTTTTACATTCAGGCATCTAATATCCTATTAAATAAACTAATTATGCTCTGTACTTACTAAAAAAAAAATTTAGAAGGTAAATCTTTTATAATAATCTCATTAATTAGCATACAAGATATTAAAGAAGCAAGAATATAGGCAATATTTTTTACCTTCTTATTACGAGTAAAAAATGGAAATATGTTTTTAAAAAAAAGAACAGATTTTCAAAAACAATCTTACTCTTCTTTTTTAGCTTATTAAAAAAAAAAAAATTCAAGCATATTTATGCTTTAAGCAAATAGAACTCAAGTTGAAGTAAAAATAATGATGTACTTGAAAATGGAAATGGTACTATATCATTATCATTTTCTAACAATTTCCCCAAAAAAGAAGACAATACTCAGAAAATTATACTTCAGGAATTTTATGATTGGCTTTCTAAAGAAAAATTGTATGTAGATCAACAGATTTTACATCCAAACATACAAATTTTGGCAATAACTTTTTCTTGTTTTCCACGAATTTGATAAAATACTGAAATAAAAAAGAGAACTCTAGACTTTAAAGATGTTTATATAAGCTTAGTCATTGTTATTTTATATAAAACAAGGAATTTTCTGCACAATTGTTAAAATACAACTTTTTTTCTTGAACATAAATCCAAGAAGAAAAAAACAAAAAATTCCTGTCTATGCTCATCAGAATTTCCGTTTTTTTTTTTTTTTACTATATACTGTCAAACACAAACATTTTAAACATATGAATACAAATGTTTCTGGAAAATGTTACATACCTGTTACTTTGCTTGGTTTTTTTGCTTGTTTTATATATTATAAAAAATACCTTATGTTATAATTTTTACAAAAATATTCCAAAAAAACCACTTTCCAGCCTCTGAAGATCCAGAAAAGCCAGGGTAAAAACAGCATAGAATAATATAAAATAGAAGATCCTTTAACGCACGTACAAATCCCACAGGAATAAGAATTTTATGTTGTAATTTTTTTTTATTCAAAATACAAAAACAAATGTATTAATATTTTTCATTCTTTCACCAGAAAAACAAAACCAAAGAAAACTTTACTCTTGTGAACGCATAGTTTTAATGAAATTTGAATACAAAACATATCAACATTCTTGCCGTAGTCCTCAAGTCGTCCTGTCTTCCTGATAATATACTGTTTAGTATACACAAAAGTGAAGCAAGAGGATGTACACATACTCGTGTATTATGTATATACTTTTATAGAAAAGTTTTCCTTTTCGTAAGTCTGAATTGGTAGTTTTACTTATATACATATTTTTATTTAGGTATCCTTAACAAAATATACAAAATGCGGAATAAAATAAAGTCTGCATGCTTAATAGCATTATGGAAGGAAAAATAAGCTAACGTGACTTGTTCCTTCATTAAGTTAAGGATAAACTAAACATTTTAAAAATATTTTCGTTTCACCATTTTCATAATATACTTTTGTGAATTGTTTTCTTTCTTTTTATCTGAAGAAAGTACATGTAGAAATACATTTTTCTTGTAGACATTTTTTCTTCAAATTGTGTCTTTTCATTTAAAATATATATGTTACAAAGTCAAACATCGTCTAGACGAGTGGTCGTTAAAGGCATCTTTACTGATGTTATAGAGCTAACGAGATATCCTTGAAGGCATGAAAAACACAAAAAAGGTATAGAAATTCATTAATTTTACACGCTTTTTATTTTACGATGTTAATTTTATTATTATTTAATTGAAACGTAAATAGATTCCCAATGGATACACTGGCAGAATGCTTTCTGTCATATACTATAAAATATACTATATTAATTTTTTGAGATGTCCCATTTCGTCCTTTTTAAAATGTGTTTTTATCTAATCTTAAACTTAACCTTATAACAGTTTCCGTTCCAAAGTTCAATTAAATTAGAACAAAGGCTTAATACTTATATTGATCGAATAATCATGCCATTTATTATCCTTTTTGTATACATTTTTACAATAATATATAAAATTTGTAACATTAAAGCACAAAATTAATTTCAGTTGAATTGGGCATTTTTTCGTCGAAATTATATGCTTTTTAGTCCTTTTTACAGTATTCTTTTCTGGACTTTCACCAAATTAAATCTCCTTCAACAAAATTATCTAAGAAATGAGTGCTCTAAGTTCCAGTGCAATCAGTTGAAAGCCTTCCAAGCTAAACAAAAGTCTCGGAGTTCATAAATTGGTTTTTTGAACTCAGGAAACCTCAAAACGTAAAGATCCGTTCAAATCTGGAGGTCGCGTTTTTTTAACATCACAATACTTTATTCCTATGAGAAGAAAGCAATATTTATTCTATTTTAATTCTTGGGAAAATTTCATTATGATATTTAATTTGGAATATTATAAGCAAAAATTCGAAATAATTCCAAATTTAAGTACCAGAATTAATTGGTTGATAAATTAATTCGACAGCTTTGGTATCGATGGATTTAAAGTAATTACATTAATTGACTGAAATATATACAATAGACGTAAAATTCTTCTTTGTCATCCAATGGACAATGAGTGATGAGGGATTACAATTGAGTTATATTTTATAATACTTATTTGAGTATTCTTCAATGTGGCTTTTCATATGGTTCATGCGAAATTTTTACAACTGGTAATAGTTACAGAATTATATCAGTGTACTTCTCTCCAATTTTATAGTATTATACGCCTCCTATAAGGACATTACCTAAATAAATGCCCTTAAATTAACTGAGTTTTTGAATGAATGAAAAAAAACAAAATACTAACTTCTGGGTATGATGAATGCGAAATATAGCCATAAATGTACCTTAATAATTTTAAAAGTAATTAGAACAATTCAAACAGAAAATATCTTACTTGGATAGCATTGATTTTAACTTGAAAAACTCTTTAAATTTCTTCAAAATAATTTATAAATTACTACAAATTTTAATACATATATTACATAATTATGAAAAAGGTTTATACTATATTAGTTAAAATTCAATGAGGAACCAATATTTTTTAAAATACAATCCTAAGTTCTTGCCAAAATATGAATAATTCTTTCCTTTCTTTCTGAAAAACCACATATCTAGACTGTACCTTAGAACTGACATTAAAGACAATATTATATGTTCAATTCGAGCAAAAAACCTTAACTCTGAATGATATTCAAGTATAATACAATATTTAATACTTTACTAACTATGTTATAGTATATTTTATGAACAATAAATGTATTGTTTTAATTTTTTTCTTTTAATACTTGAAAATCTTCATAGATAGCTCCGGCGCATCTTGCCAAGTGGAACAAAGTCTAATCGTTTTAATTGCTTTTTTGTATAATACCATATACCCATTGTACATTGTCGTTTACCTTTCGATGGTGAGGTGAGAGCATTTTCCATTCATTCATCTGATTTTCATACCTCAAACAATCCCATTTTGTGTTTCCCAAAATAGTATAGGTTGGCAGTTTTTATAGTCTAGATTTTGTTATTTCTCGGATTGTATATCTTTTTGTTTTAATATTTTTTATTATTACTATTATTATTATTATTATTATTATTATTATTATTATTATTATTATTATTTTCAGACAATGGAGTATCACTTAAGGCCCATTATATAGATGTGCGAATGATTGTTCGAGGGTATATCTATATTTATGAAGAGGCTGAACCACAAGGAAATTTATACAGGACAAAAGTATATGTATCTCTATGGGATATTATTAATAGTATGCCACCAATTGTTAAAAGTGGCTGACTTAAATACAATTCATATAAACCTAAAGGCTAAAAACGATTAAATATGAGTAATGTATTGGGCGGATAAAAATAAATTCTAAGGATTTTATTTATATGAAACAGAAAGTTTCAGAATTTGGTTTGAAAAATATATGACTCAAGAATTTTTCAAGTAAACCTTTTATTGAAATGTTAAATTTTGAAATTCGTCCATAAACATATTGTTCATGAGAAACTTTAAACTTCGAATTGAAGTGCTCATAAGAAGTTCAACCGCCATAATTAGAAATTTTGCTAACCGCGGAAAAACTTTTGTCGACAGAAAAAAGTGAATTTTCTCTTTATAAAAGAAAACTCGACTGTATAAGTTTTAATCAACATATTATGTTTCTGGTATACAGCATTTTAAATTGAAGCTAAAATGCAATTAAAAAGCTTAATTCATATTCTATGAACTAAATTAGTGCTTTCACTGTGGCAAAACAAAATTCGGTACAAAATGGATTTAAATCAGAAATGACAACATGGACGAATCCCTTATATCATCCTCTTGTTTATCCGAAAACAAACTCTTATTTATATTTTTTTTATAAATAAACGAATCATTAGCGCTTATGTTGCCACCCAAGTATAAAAAAATAATTTTTATTTAAGCATATACGAGCATATCCTTTTTTAGGTTTCATCTATATATATGTATTTCTTTATAAATACGAAATTTATATCAGAATAGAAGGCTGAGACTAACCACGAGAGATATGTATATGCATATCTGATATTATATACGAAAAATATACCGCATATATTCATATGGAAATTTATGATGAAAGAGTTTAATTAGTGTTTGAAATGAAAGATAAATAAATATCTTTGGTTATATTCAAGAGTATCTTTAATAGTTTGTTTGGAATGAATTCTCGATATACATGGATATTTCTGATATACAATATTTATATTGAATATACGAAGTTTTGATGTTCTATAGCCAATTTAAGGAGTATAAAATAATTTCAAATTTCAGATCCAAATAAAAAATCTATCTCTATATCTTTTTCAATTTATGTAATACACAGTGCCGGGTAATCATAGGAGTCATAGAGGATCAATATAGCCAGTCATAATATCCACTATCTCAAAAAAGGGGGTTGACAATTTTGCCAAAGAATAATTTCTCGGAAATGACCATGTCGAAAATTAATAACTGAAACTTTTCGCGGAACCCTTTAATAATGTCTGACCCAAGGCCTGGGATACTCATAATCCGGCGCTGGTAATACATGTTGTATATATTGTTCATAAGTAAAGTGTATTATTCGTAATGTTTGAAATGTATGAAATTCAAAAAATGTGCTTGTAGCATATGGACCAAATGAATTGGAAAGCTTTAGGATAAATGTATCAACTGGAAAGATTAATGAAGTAAAGAACATATTTATCTGACGAAAATAATAACACAACAATTACACGTATGTATAGTACATATGCTACATGTATCAAAATTTTTCTAATTTTGTATACTGTATTAACTTCTATTTTTCATTTTATTATTAGAAATTAGTAAAACACTTATGTTTCGGAATAAAAGATAAGAAGAAAGGGTAATTATACAGAAATTATTTAATAAAACGTGCAAAATGTATGAATGATTAATTTTTCTATCAGTTGTATATTTCTATGAAAACTGAAATTAATCGCTAACAATAAATTGCTTTTTGAAAGAATTTTTCACACCATAAATTATCCTGAGTCTGTTCAAAATGCTTGCTATAGTTAAAATTTTTAAAATTGTTAACAAATAAGCGTTTAAGATAGTCATTTGTATTTAAAAATACCTAAAAATAGTCTATCCCATTTTCATTCTCTGCTAAAAATATGCAAATTATGTTGTAAGTTCTTAATGAAAATTTTCATGCTCGAATTTCAGCCTCAACAAACTAACTTTTATCTAATTTTTACTTTTCATTTTTAACAGATTTTCACATTTCGTAAAATTGGATTGGATTGATTGTCGGAAGCGACTTTCAAATTAGCGGGTTAGCGCTTTAATTGCAACCCCGTGTAAAATAAAGTCTCAAGATTTCTAGCAATAAAATTCGGTAGTTAAGTTCTTAACATTATAGTGTAGGTTTGTTACTGTGTGATATTACATTTTCATATTAATAACTTCTTTCTTTTTCGGTGAAAAATCATTTAACACAAAAAACAGGGATTTTTAAATTCATTTCCATTTAATTGCTGTTTGACTTCCGTTTTAAAATTGCCATTTTCATCGGAGCTACAACATAAATATTTAATATTTTTATTTTGTTGAAAAATTTATATTATACAGTAGCCAATAGATTCTAAATTTTATTTGAGTATTATACAAAATAATATTACAGTCCTAGGTGAAATTAAAAATGCTAGACAAAGTATCGAATACAGACAATGATCACAACCGGAAGCGACCAACTGTAAAATTTGCTTTCGCATCATAAAATTCCGGAATACTTCTCCGACCGAGAATCTTACACTTAAAGGGTTACAAAAGTTTTCTTACAATTGGTGTAATGTTCCAAAATTAATGATCCTTACCAATAACCATTTCATATTCTATGTTTCGACAAATATAAGAGGTCTTAAATAGAAAAGAAAAATTATATTTTGAGAAATTTTAATCTATGCTATATCAAAATTGTATTCTGTTAAAAATATCGTATTATTAATCTAATTTGTCATTAAGGGAGAAAAATACTTTGGCATTATTTTGTAACACTTTAAGTTAAAATGTTTTCGATTTTTTTTTTTTTGGGAAAGTTTTCCTTGAAATGTCTTTATGGCATGTTCCTAAAGTCTAGTAAAAAAGATGAAGATTAAAATTTCATTCCTTTACATATATAAGTACTTCATGTATAATATAGCTTACTAGCTGTTGTTGTTTTAATAGTATTATATATAAAAAGTTATACCATTATGCACATTCCCTTTATCGTCTATTTCAAAGGATACAAATATGGCAATTTTATTGCTACTTGAAACTCAACTAGGCATGTAATATGAATTTAATGTAATATATCGGTTAAGTGCTTTAGTACCAAAAAAGAAACATGTATAATAATAGTGAAGATTGTGTATAATAACGATCCTGTATCACCTTTCCAGAATACATTCATCTATAGACATACATTTTTTTATCCTACTATGTTGATATGAATGAAATTACTACTTTTTTATTACTCGTATATCTTTTTAAATATTGTATTATTATATTATTATTTTAATACTGTCTAAAAAACGACAATAATTATTTTATAAGCGCTTATGACAAAATCTTTAATTATACTTCAGTTTATATGCCAAAGGCAAAATATAATTGAATATTTAATTAAGTGAAACTTAATTATGCAACATAGAAAATCTATATGCAGTCGGATATCCTTGTTCTATAAACATAATGGGAGGCAATGAGCTATAGTCTGAGCTGAGCTATTCGAGTAATATTGTAATATTAAATATTTCGAGTTATATTATAAAATTTATATTAAAAAGTTCAACAAACATTTTAAATATTTAATTAATTAAAAATACTAAGTCGTGAAAAATTGTAATGAATTATATTTTTATGTTGAAAACTTTTTTTGTAAAAAATTAAGATGAGATTATAATTTGGAAAATATTGGTTCGATAAGGAAGAAAATGCTCCTTAATGGGGTTCTCTTTTTTATCATTGGGATAAAACTTATGTTTTATATTTTGAATTGGTACACCCATAATCTATATAAGTACTTTTTTATAGAAGTACCCATTTAAGAAGTTCTTATTCGATTTCAAGTACATTGTAACTCTGTTTTATCAGAATAATTTGGAGTCATTTTATATTATCAAAATCATATATTTAGTTGATTTGTAAGTGAATAAATAAAATATATAGTAATGGTGGTTTAAACTATAACTTTAGTTCATTTTGTATCTCTATAAAAAATAATGTTTACTTCGTTTTATTCATATTTCTACCAGATTTAACATAAAATCAGTTTAATTCAAAATATGCATTTTAAAAACAGCTTATATGAAAAGAAAACGCATTATAGTCATTACATTATTATAAGGAAAATCAGGTAGATTATTTATTCGAATTTCCACACTATATTCAAATTTTTCTCTATGATTCAAACCATTGGTTCTTAAACTATGGGTCGCGAAGCTAAATTCCGGGGAAAATTAAAATTAAATACTTAATTTCAGTTTATAACGTTATTTCACAAATGCACATTAATGTTACGTCGGAATTCGTTATTAATAATAACACTTTTTATTTGTTCATATTTAATACCTGGGATCGCGAAAAATCTAGTGATGATGAATAATGGGATTGTGAATGAAAAAAGTTTAAGAACCGATGATTTAAACATAAATAGGTTTATCCTATTGCCGAAGTCGTTTATACACCTGAAAGAAAAATGTTATTTATATTGTTTGTTAAATATTGACTAAAACAATGAGGCTAACATTAATTTGAGTAATTGTGTTATTATGCAAATGTTGTTTTCTCTCTATATTCAGTACTTTTCTCTTATTAGTGGTGTAATATAGAAAACTATATAGCAATGTGTATGAAATAACATAACATGAATACCACTACTCAAAACCAGTAATATTACATTCATCTATGAGGTCGAAAAGGGAGATATACAAAGTCATTTCCATAAGCCTGATTTAATCATAGAAAGAATATTATGCAGATAGGAATAATAAAGATAGGAACAATAAAAAAAGGAGGTAGTGGTCACCGACGCGGCGGCGGTGGAGATAATTTCCATATCCACTTCAAACATTTTATGCTTTTCGATTTATTTGTTTTGCGGCGAGTAAAATGATTTCAATATGTGTATAGAAGTAATTAATTGAAAGTTCGATTCTCTGTTCCAATAGGGGCTGGCAACGTGAAGCGCCGCAAGGAGTGAAGCCCTCTATTGCCGAATTTCCAACGTTTTCAATATATACTGATTGTATGATCCGTATCCATGTATTCAGAGGTCCGTTAAGCCTGGGATCTAATCAATTTATACATTTGATACCATATTTCAATTTAATAATTGTGCAGAGCAATTTTCACGAAAAATTCTATACTGTGGTAATTATAATTTTTATTTTAGATTTGATACCCCCTAAAATTTGGAGGCCTAGACAATTGTTTTATTTGCCTAAAGTGTAATATGTAGCTGATGCTTTCCAGGATATATACATGCATAAAGAAACCATAGAATGTGTGTTTTTTGTAGCATAATGTTTTCACATATAAAAGTATAAATTTGTATACAGATAATAAGTCAATAAATGTACAACTATAAAATTTATGGTAAGAAGTTTTCAGTTTTTTGATAATTATAGTTCTTCTTATAATAGGAATCTTGAAAATGAATGGTATATTCGTACTATAGGGAAAAAGGAAAATTTTATTTAGTTTAGCATAAAAACATAATCCACAGGTCAAAGTTAAACCAAATTTGTATTGTTATTAAATTATTATTCGAAATTTATAATTTCTGTTATCTATGATTAATGTTTTATAATATGTACATATTATGGTTCAATAAAGTGATTAATATGCAAGAATACAAAATTCGAAACTGAAAAATATAATCTATTGGTGTGCCAGAGAAAGGAGGTATTACAAAAATCGGGTTTTTATTATCTTGATTAGAAATTATTTAGTTTTATATTATACTATAAATCATTAGAAGCAATATTTCTACACAATATCAACAAATCCTTTTCAGTCTGCAGTAGAAATAAATAAATATATATGAACCTAAAGAATTAATTTTAAAGTTGTACGTATTATTTTAAATAATACATCGAAATATAGCTTCATATGGTTTCAACTACTGCATGGTGGCCAATAAAAATGATTCGGCTCACGTACTTTTTTTTATAATGTTCTTGTTAACAGATTAAAATGTGATCAGATCAATTCAATTAATATCTCTTTCTTCCTTTCACACAATTTACATTTATCATTAATTACAAAAGAAGCATTTATTTAGATATATACGTATATATGTATCTGGAGGCTAGTATACTATTTGAATCTAAAAGCTCAGAAATGTAATCAAAGACTCTATTAGATATAATAGCATCACTGAAAATAAATATATGGTGAAAAAATTCCCAACTAGCATAATGTTCATTTTCCGTCTATATCAGTATATACATATATTATTAGAGTTCTGTAGATGAGAATGATTTTCCTATGTAAACTAAGTTCACCTGTAGCAACTGTTATTGCGTTTTTCTTTCATTTTTTCGTTATTATCCGTGACCCGGCATATATTTTCACATTATACGGTAATTGAGATTAGGTCACGTTCGTATCATTCGCCCAACCGCTTTGAGTTCTATGATAATATACATTACATATATCTAAAAGTATGCACACTGTAATTATTATCAAACATATCAACTAACCTGTTATTTTTTCTCTAAATAGTAAAAGGTTAAAACTCTAATAGTGTTAGTATAATACAGTAGAATTTAGGTAACATTGGAACAGAAATTACGATAGAACTCAGTAATTAAGTTAATTTGAACTTTTCCTAGGATATTTTCACCTCTTATATTTTTTTTTTAAATATATAAGTTACCGGAAAATGTATCTGGGACTACTATAGATACACCTAGGTATATGTATAGGTATATTTAATTAGAAGCGAGTATGTTAAATTGAGATTATGTTGATTTTATGTTAAAGTTTAACTGTAATACGGTTTTTAGTGTATTATGTAGTACACATGATGTGTCATTCATTACCCTATAATCCTACGCACTCACCGTATAATCATAATCCATTCACATATGCTCTACATAATTTTGTGTCTGAAAAATACTTCAAAATATATATGACACTTACCCTGCTGTAGCATACTGTATACATACATATAAAGTTTTATGAAATTATGAATATGAATGTGATTTTGTAAAATTTAATTTTCATTTTTCATACGAGAAAAATCTGTTTTTAATAATTACAAGCTTAATTTTCATAAAATCTACTTCAAATATGAGTAATTGCTTCATTGAGGAGTTTCACCTCAATTAATATAAATATATAATACGTATAAAAATCACTTTAATATTTTTGAATTCCAGGAAAATGAAAATCTATTATTTTAAATCCGCTTTAATATGGAAAATTTAAGAAAATTTACATTTTTCATTTTCAACTGGAAATAATAATTTGATTTTACTAACAAATAAAACTTTATGATGGCCAGGACTTAAAATTACTTAAAGAGGAGGAAAACTTTTTTTTTTGATATTATTATTTATTAAACAAACACTGAAATTTTCTTTGCATTTTTAGTGAAATGAAAACTGAAAGATTTTCTTTAAAAAGTTTTTCATTTCCTATTAAATAGCAACTTTATCTTCGGAAATTTTCATTTTTCGGTTCCTTCTTCCTAGTTGACTATTTTCGTTCTTTTAAAGTAAAATAAAATGAAAACTTTTATTAAAAATGAATAATTTTTTGATGAAAAATTTGTTCAAATTGTTGGAAAATACAAGGGAAGCGTCAAAAACGAATGGTATAGTTTGATACTTGGTTTTGTTTTTGGTAATCAGGAATATCCGTTAATGAAATTAAAATGAGAATAACAGAAACATGGCCAACAACCCACTTACCTTTCTATCTTAATTCTGACAGCCTTCCTAACTTCAACTATCCTTAATTCTACGAATGGGAGTTTGATTAAACTTGGTCATAAGCTTGATACTTATGTTTAGTTTTATACTCGTCCGGAAGTTATAAAAAAATTATTTTATAAGTAGTTTATAGAAGCTGGTATTTTCCTGTTGTGTAATAGTAGACTAGCAGTACATGCTCGCAGGGACGGACTGGCAGAAAACTTTACCACGAGACTTCAGGGAATGGATTTTATGAATGTCATGTCTCTAACATACGGCTGTGGCAATGTGTGCTTATATCTAAAGTACCATATATAAAAAAACTCGAACATATGCCTATGTGTCCAGTTCGAGCCTGTGTATGGAGTGAAACTCGAACTGAAATTAAAGTTATTTTCTATGAAGTTTTTGTTAAACATTTTTAAAGAATGTTTGTCGTACACGACAAGAAGTTCAGATTGAAAATCATTAAAAAATTTATGGAAAAATGCATAGAAAATGGTAAATGAAGCTTATTTTATTTCTTTCGTGAAAACAGCATACTTTTATTGCTTGAATTTTTTTTTTATCTAACAAAATTTCATCAAAAAAATTTAGGTTGTTCATGTCGGTCATAAAACAAATTTTCAGGTTGCATTAAAATTTTATCAAAAATTTGATTACGGCAGTAAAATTCCAGAAATTATTTAATTATTTTAAGAATATAATATTTATATTTATTTTCATATTTTTATTCGTTTTAGATAATTTTTATGTTGTTAAAAAAAAATTAAATATAATTATTTGCTGTAAAAATTGGCAATATTTTCCATTTATATATTATTTGCTCACATTTTCTTTGGTGGCTTTATAATAAAAACATCTCATATTAATTTATTTATGATTTATTCCTTGCAAATAATTCATAAGGATAAAATGATATGGTGAAATAGTCGACAAAATTACTGCAGTGCGATTTCAGTATAGTGACATTCTATAGAAACTCTGCTATGATTCATACATACTATACGAGTAAACATAAATCAGTATACTGCTCCTAGGAATTTGAGTTATGTCGGGACAATATTTAAAACTAGTTAATGGGTTTGACTTTTCCCAAATTGTTCTGAGTTTGATTAGATTTGTACTGAAAATACTCCAATATACCTTCAGAAATAAAAATAAAGACTATTTAGCAAAAATACCTGCTTTATTTTTCACTCCACTTAAAAAAAGAAGTATAACATTTTTATGTATGAAAGTCGAAAGTTGAAAATTAATTAAAGCATAATTACAAGATGTTGAATGAATTCCATTATCTTCCAGAAGGAGAAAGATCCAAAAGTTGTAATTAAAAGCTCTTCAAATTGCTTTATAAAATTCTATCTATATACATTATACTTATTTATTTTATTTATTTTTGTTCTTATTGCTTGTTGTAACATATTTAATTTGGGTGAATTCTGGTATATGTATTTTGAAACCAAAATAAGGAAAAGAATGTATTCGATTTAGATCTGGAGAAATATATAAGTATTACAATAAAAACGTACAATAATATTATTCTCAAATTAGAAACATACAACATATTGAATCTACTGAATTGAAAATACCAAAAAAGAATATATATATATAATGAGAAATCCTTTCTACAAGTTCTCCAATAAAACTGAAATTTATTTATTTCTTTTTCGGCTTCATATGACTCAACAAAACTAAATCATACTTAAAATGTCCTTTGATTAAAGATTATAGCTTAGATAAAGTAGGAATGTGTTTATAAAAAATTAAGGATTCAAATGATATACTTGATTCAATTCCTTCCAAATTAGGTTCATGAATAGAAAACTGCATATTTACTATTAAAGAATATATTCCGTTAAATGAATCTATTTTTAAATGAGATGATGAAAAACACATGCATATGTATTTAATATACGTAATAGTATAAATAGTATAATGAAAGACCAGAAACAATGAAATTCTCTAGAAAAGTCATTAAAATTGTTATTTCAACGTAGACTAGAAAAAGGTAACCATTTCTACCTTTAAATTGTGGAATTTTCTAGTTAAATAAAATAGCATATTTGTTTGTTAAACAAAAGAAAAAATAGAAAACGCTATTTCTTCATTAGTACATAAAAGCTGTGTTTTTTTGGGAAAATTAAGCATGGTTACCATACATTTTATACGGGCTTATTTAAGCCAAAATTTTATCGAGGTTAAAGCAATGATGAACAGATTATATTAAAGCTTTTATATACCCTGCAGCATAATGTACGTTTTAGCGCATGTAATTTTTAGTATATAAATTTTTGGTATGGTTGCAGTGCTGCAAAGCATGGTTACTTTTTAATAGTATTTGTAAAGAGGCTGTAAATACATGCATTTTTATTTCACACAGTCATTTTAACAAATACTATTAATGATATTGTATGTGCAGACGTGTCCAAATCAGAATCCAAGTGGGAAACTCTCTTAATTGTATGCTTTTTGGTTTTAGTTAAAGCAGCAGCCACACGAATGATATACCCATATACGATGTTAAAAAATTGTTCAACGAAAAACGTACGTTTTGCTGGATCGTATGTACCAGCTTTAATATCAAAAAATATCTTTTATATATTTAATTGTGTACATAGTATATAGTACATTCGAATTTCATCTGTTCGAATTTAAAAGTTTCTAAAAAGATAACTTAAATGCCAGTACCGAGTATATTTAATTGTTTTCCAAGAATAAATATATTTTTGGTTTAGTCCAGTCTGTTTATTTGTACCACAATCTTCTAGTTATATAATGTTTTGTATTTGCTGTTTGCAAAACATAAAGAAGAACATTTAGACACAAGTGATATACAGACAATATTTAATGAAGAAGCTTAGTATATATATGCATATGAAAAACCAATTCATGCACTTAAATTTAATAAATATTTAACTTTTCTTTTTATGGACCTATATCATATTTATCATTCATGTACTTCATATAGTGCTGCTTTGAATGCTTTTATAGAACATATAATACACATTTATTTAGGTTGATATAAATGTTATTCGGAGCATATGAATTTCAGTTTTCTAGGAAAAATTACATTTATACATCAGTTATGACATTCTTTCAAGTAAAGGGTTATCCAACTAGCATTATATAACTTTAAAATGCAGTAAAAATACCAAGTACGATACCAATGATTCTTTTTTATTTCAAAGTTTATTCAATGGTGGAATATAACTTCATGTGAATATGCACCACGACTTCGTTCGATGTACTGCCTTTTTTGGACGCAGTTTTCAACAACTCTTTTATATAAATCTCGTGTAATTTCACCATTATCCCTTACACTTTCAATATTGGCTTTACTGTGAACATTTTTTTTTCTTACTCGCATCCCGTTATCATGTAAAGAGTAATTGATTTCAAACCTTTTCACAATTGTACGAATACATATCTTGCTGAGATGGACGATCACATCGAGCATAAATATCAGTACACGTTGAGTTTGACGAATAAGTTTGGGAATTACATATTTTTAATAACTTGCAAACGTTGTTCCAATTTGAAACAACCCACGATAAAATGGTAGACTATCCTGAAAAGATGACAATGATATCAGTCAAAATATTATTAACATGGGTAAACTCCTTCTCAGAAATATATAAGACCTATTGGATAACCCTTTATATCAATTTCAAAGAGTGACTACTTTTTTTTCTTTTCGAAATCTTAAATTGATATAGTTTTTCCATTTCACTGTATGTCAAGTTTTTCCATTCTATATGCGTTTTTTATTTAAATCTTTCTAATAATATATTCATCAATAAATTGAAAGAACAATTTTTATAATATTTAGAATGAATTCTAATTATACTAATTACATGGTTTATAAAGAAATGATCTTTTGTTAAAGCATAATTACAGGCGTAGATAATAATAATTTTCATAACATTTCGCATTCTAAAAAAAAACACGTACAAATTTCCAAATAAAAAGGATGCAAAATATTCTTTAAATATCGTAAAATTTATAACAATTTCTTCACGCTAATTCTTAACGGTTTCATGGCGTAGAAAATTATCTTTAGTATAAATTTAAATCCATTCAAACATAAACAAAATTGAAAAACAATAACAAACAACATAAATCCCCCAATTTTGGGTACAATTTTTCGAAATTGGATCACAGTTAAAAAAAAAAAAAGTAATTTATCTAAATTACTAATGCCCACCTGTTGTTGCGTTTAGTTTAGTTATTTTCTTTTAACTCGGAAAATCTACTCATTCCTTTTACTTTGATTAAATTTCAACATTTTCGCGCCACCCACCTCCACAACTTGCACCATTATCGTTTGGATTACATTATATTCTGTTTTTCATGGCCGTTGTATTTTTCATTGTGTAAGAGCAAAAATTCGAACGTGAAAGAATAAATTTATTTTCAATAGTATCTTAAACGACGTAATTTAATTACTTTGTATTCGTTTATCTGTTATTTTCGGGTTTAACTCAATTAGGATTAATGTAGACCGGGATCTGATAGATTCGACTTGAAGGTTTTAAATTTAATGACTTCTTATAAGTTTTCTTGGTTTGATTTCATTTTGTTTATTTGAATCAGTTTTTATTAAAATTCTAATATAAATTATTACAATGTAAACGATATACAACGAGTTTCTCTATAGCTACGATTAGAAGCAGTTATACTTGTATATAATAAGTTTCTTAAAACACAAAATGATTGGAACTGTCGCGAAAATAGAATACAAATTAATTGAATTTAGGAGTTCTATATTTTTACATCTTTCAGAAGATATTACATGGACTATTCTAATGCCTACATCAGACATCAAAGCATTCACACTGTATCTAGAGCTATCTGTAGCTAATAATAAGTATACCAGTTATAATAGTAGCCATAGCTTCATTGTGAGTTATAAAAATAGAAATAGAAATCTGGAATACACCAGCTCTCAAATTAGTGAAGAATTCAGTTTCGAATTGTTGTCATTTTGATGTCAAAATAGCTCTGTTCCGGAACTAGTTACGAATAAAAACACGCCAGTAATCAGTTCGTAAATATACAACACATACAATTTTGATATACAGAAAGTAAATCAAAAGTAAACCAAATTATTTCATGAAATGATTTTCAGAAAAGAATTTATTGTTGCAAGTATTTTACGACTCTTGTTTATACAATCCTGTATTTATTGTATATAAAAATAATTTAAAGCGACCTTTTCTAATTATTTAAGAATCCACAAAATACTTGAATTAAAAAGAATCGCTAAGAAGTATAAGTTCTATTTATTTATCTGTTAATTTTCATGTTATATAAAATTTAAAGAAATTGTTTTCTGTAAATCTTAGACAGAAATAAACCAGAATCAATTATGCTTTTGGTGATACAGAACCAATTACATCTACTCACAATTGCCTATATATTACGAGATTACGAGAATATTTTATAAAATGAATCTAAAATACGAGGACTTCCGCTATGGAATAGTTTCCTTTTCATAGAAATTCGATAGTATTGCATTTTAGAGTTGGCTAGTCCTATAAATTCGATACAATTTATAATAATAAATTTGACATTTATTTGGATATAATTTTTGTTGGAATACGAATGAAGTAACATGTTTTTATTATGGAGCATGTTTCCAAAAACCATTGTGTATAGGGTATTCCAATAGGACCTGACAATTTTGTAAATTGCGTCTGATGTCGGTCACAGACAACTTAGTGACTAGAGTTAGGAAAACTTCTGGATGCAATTCTGATTAGGCGCTTCATAAAATTTCCAGAATAAAATGTTTCTGATAAGTTTAAAATTTCGTCACCTTTCTATACAATTATAATTTATTACGTCGTTTATTGAAAACACACATTGCTCGATATTTTCACATATCCAACAATTCAAAAAATGCTAACTGATGAGGAGTACGATTTCTTAATTCGCGCTGAGGACTACTGGTTTCTACTGTTCACACTTAATTGAAAAGTGAAAATTTTATGCTAAAATGAAATTATTTTCTGTTTGATTCATTAAACAAAATGTTCAGCTCTTATTTGAACACCCTATGCAGAAATATAAATACGTTTTATATTGCTTAAATGATCTTGTTGTATTTTCGAATTTAATTAATTCTCTTCATTTTAATAAATAATTCATTTTCCTAAAATAAGCAGACAAAAAAAAGCAATTACAATGTTAATTAATAAAAATTTAAAAATAAAAAAAAGTACAAGTAGCTACTAGCTAAATATTTTAATTATTAAAAAATTGCTTTAGGAGAACTGAATTACAATTGAATAAAATTAAAATTTAAAGCCTTTGGCATTTTGAAATTTATTTAAAATGGAATTTGACAAAGAATTTTCTAAATTTCAACTTTTATTGAAAATGGTTTCAGTTTTATTTGGGAAATCAATGTTTTATTAATAAATAAATAAAATTTTATAAAATCGACAAATATTTTCCTTGAATCCTCGTTAACAAGATGCTGTTTTTCTTAGACTTTGTTGTTGTTTTTCTTTCTTTTTTTTTGAGAAACAATTATCATATCGAGGGTTGAATAAGCCATAGAAACAAAAGGCTGAGAAATTGTCAACAACAGCTTGAATATAAAATAAAACAAGAAGTGGCTGAATCATTAAAAAGAATCCAAGTAGACGATGATGGCATAAAATGCCATCGTCGTTAGAGTGTCATTCAACAGCTACATAAGAATAGAAGAAAATATCAATCTTTATATAAAAAGATTTACAAAACGAAAGAAGACTAATGGTGGCTAACTGAATACGCAAGCAAAGGACATTTAGATTCATTGCGAAAATGATTAATTACAATATTAAGAATACAAAGAAGAAGTTCGGCATGTAAATGGGGTTGATGGGAGTTTTTCTTTTGGAGAACTATGATATTTATAAACCGAAAAGGTGAACGGAATGGCATCCCAGAGTAGAAATGGTTGAATGGTTTATATTCTTCACTTTTTGTTTCTACTAAATGGAAATAAATGAGAATACTCTTTTGGTTTTCGTTTTTTTTTTTCATCTTTTAAGTGTTTGTCTCATTGTCTTTCCTAATGGATTTTTACGTTTTTCTGTTTTTTTTTCTTTTTTTTGCTTCCCAAATCCTCCTAGTTTCTTGAGGACAATGATTCTGTCATTTTGTGACAGATGAGCTAGAAAAAATTCTATAAAATATTTAATGATAACATCCGTTCGATCATTTCGCAAGTAAAAATTGTGACCAATCGGATTTAATGATATAAAATCGATCAAAATTTGTAATTAAACATATTCAAAATATTTCAAGATAAGCGAAGTTAATTTTTAAATTTACAAAGTTTAAAAATGAACATAAATCGGTAGAAATAGTAGTCGGTGTTAGTTAACAAATCTGTAGTTCAATGAATTAAGTCTGAGAAAGAATCAACTTTGCTCCTTTTCCTTCGAATTTGCTCCAATTTATTTCAATATTGTTAACATCCGTTTGTTAACATCACTGTTTTATATCAGTTTATGTACTTAATAATTCACTACTATGCTTCTACCTTATGGTTGGCGACCAACTCACCGCCGGGCCCCACGTAGAATTTCACATAGTCTTTCACGAGCCTAACGCACTTGCCGGAACAGCTTGTATACCGCATTGCGCGCGACTATACCCTTCGACGATTACCGAACGACTAACTTGCAAACGCAAAGGATACACTGAACTAACCAGTTTCTGTGTTACCTGATCACCAAGTGTATTCTACCTCGACGGTGAGCTGCCTTAAAACAGAAGCGTCTACATTTACTACAGTCAGGGCGTTCGACTGCTCTTATTTTTTTTTTCGTCGTTAACAATATATTCTGCAAATTTTATTCAAATCAGAGTATTATCTGAAGTAGATCTAAAAAATTAAACAAAACTTTATTGCCATGGCAATTTTTCTCTACAACTATTTCTTTTTATACTATCCTTGGAGTCATTTTAGCGAGATTGGATATTGTATCGCTTGTTTATGTAGGCAACGTACGTCATTAATTTAATAGAACTTAATTCACAAGTTTTTGAACGAAATGTGAAAAACGGAAAAGAAACGACACATTATGGTGTGATTTTCGCTTCTGGGCCGATTTTGTTTAAGCATTATACAATAACGAATCGGAAGATTAAAGAGTAGCCAACTTATATTTCAAATTTCATTCAAATCAGATAACGCGCGTAAACTAGCGGACATAAAAAGCACAAAAAGCCTTGATACAATTCTCTAATAATTACTTCTGCGTGTTATAACTGACAAAATTAATATACCCTCTGGTAGTACTTACCATGAACGTAATATTTGATGATTATGTAATGAAATACAAAAAATTATATTACAGACAAATTATAGAATTTATATTTAAAGCAATTTATTTTTACAATAATAAATAACGATTGTTATTTTTACATAAAATGAAAATAGGAAGAAATTCCCAATAAATATTTTTTTTACAATTGATAAATGACGACTTCAGTTAGAATATAATAAAATTTAATTTTCTGGACCTTTGCCATACTCATTTTTTTAAAAATTAATCGATTTTTGCATTTTTGCCAATAGTTTGACTTGTAAAAACTAATAGAAAAATAATACAAATAAACAAAATTTTAAAATACTAGACTCTTTTAAAAATAATGTAAAGTTTAGTTTTTCAACTTACCATAAAAGAAAAATTTCAATTATTGAACCAAAAATCATGAACGTAAGTCATATGAATTTATTATCCACTAAAAACTTTAAAATTAAAGACAAATATTGTTTAAAATTCTTTACAGTAGTATCCTAAGATGCTTACTCATTCAATTTACTTTGAAAACTTAGTCACTAAAGATGTTACTTTTGTTGTAATCCAAGCATATATGTACGTAAAGCATTGAACGAGAATAGAAAAACTTTGATGTTGCAGATAATCTTATCTGAAATAGACGGTTAGTGTCAGAACTTTAACCGCATCAATGTCAGTCTCCTTTTACGTGAAAATAAGAAACAGTTCTGATGAAAATAATATTGTAGAAGTTGAAACTTAAAGCTTTCTTGAACAATATTGAAATCTTGGATAAACTTTTAATGGGGATACTTTTCTTGTGAAAAGAAATGTTAAAAGTGAAAATTTTAAGTTGTTGTACACTATTTAAAGTCATTTTACACTACTATTCTAACCTTGAAAATGTCAAATTGTGTAATATTGTAAATTTTCGAATGCATTAGCATTTATACCAGTTATTACTTAATAATAACTCAACTTTGAAAATCACCCTATAAAATTTTATCCCTGATGGAATGTATTTCTAGTTTATTAGATAGGTTTACTTAGTTCTTTGAAGTAAATTAAACATAACCTCATTTAATATGTACGAGTATTTAATTATGAATGAATGCAAGAATTATTTTTGGTATTGGTATTGGTATGAGCCAGATGCATTTGGATCCCATAAAATATGCAGTTGGGAAGGCCCGAAGTTTGGAAATGAACGTCAGTGTCATCAGTTATTAGAAACGATTAGCATCAGCGCTGAATGTCATTACATTAATTTTTGAGTGATAGTTCTTGTTCATGTTAGATTTTCTTACATTCTCAAGATACAAAAGCAGTATCAGTTCGTTAAGTTCCTTAACTCTTAATATAAATATATATAAATTGTTAAAATATTGTATATTATTTTTATAATTTGTTTGTGTATAAAATCATTTTTAAAATCTTACCTAATATTTACAAAATATGTCATGAGTTGCTAGTTCGCCCTACTGAAAAAGTCGCCGAGTGTAAAGTGTAGAGCAGAATGCCGCGAAAACCATCGCAAAAACTAACGTATTCGAATGTTTAAAAATTAAATAATGTTTACAAATTGAAATTAAAAATTGTATCTAAAAAAGTCCAATCCAATCTCGTTAATGAAGTCTTAGTTTAGAAAGGTCATCCAATTTGGAATAATAAAACTAATTAATTTGATGGTAAGAAAGTATTAAAATTGAACTTAAATTATTTAAAGATTTGAAAATTACTTGTGGTGAAAAAAATGGGAAAAGCGAAATTTAATAATACTAAAATGAAAAACTAATAAAAATTCTACAAAATTTTAATCGGGTGGTCAACTAAAAATTTGAATTGAAAAAACTATCGAAAACAAAATTCTAATTAATTATAAACAATTTGTAGAAACTTCTGGAAATTTTCCAAGTTTTTAATTATACATAGTTATTTTGTTAAAGTAACCACAAAAGAAAATGTAAAATTTAGCCTGTTTTTTGTGTATCGGAAAATTGATTTCATTTGAAAAGTCGTTTGAAATTTAAAACGAATTCAATGAAATATAGAGACTTTCACTATCGAAATTGTATCATTTCAGTTCAGTATTTAATTATTTAGTTCTCAGCTAATGAGTTTATCATATAGGTATGTAAAATATAATAAAAAAAAAACAGAAAATTCATTATGTTTAGTTAAATCGCGTGGGTATAAAAGCAACTATCGCGAAAAGGACATTCATGCATATTGAACTTGGTCCTGTACCCGTAACTGTTTGTATTTAAACAACTATATTATAATTATTAATTTCGAGTCTATTTCTATTTTCATAGTTTTGACAAACTTGAGACTTTGTAAAGACAAAGTCTCAAGTTTCGGTTTAATATGCGGAGTTATATCAAAGATGTATCAATAAAATAATGAATATAAGGAAATGAACTAGAAATATGACATTTTTAAAGGGAAAGACAAAATCTCTTCGTTCAGCCCCCAATAATGCCATTATAACAATTTATTATTGTAAAAGTTAATTGAACTTTCCATAAAAAATGTCATAAAAAATTGAACAATATTCAGGTTAATTTAAACTTTGACCGGTGTCAAATCGATTAGCTTATCCAAAAATTTGTGAAGAATAAATTCATTATAAATTGATTAAAATCATTATTGACATATTGATATTGCTGACATGATCGCTTAATTTATTTGTATTTATTGATGACTTTCAATTTTGTTCATAATGTGGAAATATGATATGATTTTATTTAATTTTGTAAATAAAATCTACCTAAATATGAAATATTTTAAAAAATTTCCAGAAAATATTTAGTATAAACTAGATTAGAACGAAAAATGGCAGGTGGAGATTAAACTAAAGCCAAATTTCTAATATTCAAATGGTTTGAGTTCTTACTACATTGTAGACACTGTTAGTCTGATTAGAAGTCTTGGTAGACACATTTGTCTGTAACCTCTATTTTCGGAGTTAGGCCTAAGTTATACGACGACCATTGTAATGAAGGAAATTGTGGAACTAGTGGAAACCGAGCGTTTTTCTTTGATTTTCAATAAAAGGTGGTTATACCTCTTTTACGAATGTCAGAGAAACTTTCAGTCAGATTTTCGTTCATAGCTAAGTCGTATAATGGTTTTTTTCATCAAATCCAATTAGATTATTTCTTCCCTTTCCTTTTTTACCGATGAGACACAAATTTTCTCCATTTTTTTTCAAATATTAGTTCAGTTCTCCAGTGGAATCAAATGAAATTCAAACGCAGTCCACAAAACAGCTGATCGATTAAAACATGTTACCGTCATTCAAATTATAAAAATCATTATAAAAAACAAATTACGTGATTTTTTATTTAAAATCTATTTACTAAACTTTTTCCCATGTTTCGCATTATTTTTTTTTAAAGAAATAACCTTTGTAATACGTTAATTTTCCATTCTAAAATTATTTCCGTCATTACAATAATCGTCGTATATTTTAGGCCTTATAGAGACGTGAACTTTAAAATGTAGAACTTTGAACTTTAAAAAAATGGAATCGAATTAGATGCTAAATTCTCGGAATGATGATAAATAGAAAATTGATGCATTTATAAGAAAAGATATTAAAAAAAATTTAAAATATTCTCACAACATTTTTTCGGGCAATATCCAAAAATGTATCTTTAAAGGCTAGGCTTGACACATTTTTATGTATATATCAAGAACCTGCACAGGAGCTAACACAAGTCTACTGGATATAATCCTTGAAAATATCCTCCTAAAACGTGTTTCTCTACTCCTTGTCCACTGAAAACAAAAGAGATGACATTTTTATATATCTATATAAACATATCTGAAACAAGTAAAACAATAAGGACCATGAACAAAATAACTTTTATACATTTTTCATGAGCTGAAAGGACATTTTTATTATATTCTTATATAAAGAATAATAAATAAAAAAGGACTCATCGATGGTAAAGACGACAATAGAAATATAAAAATAGGAAGTAGAAAATTTAAGGATTCTTTTTGCGGTATTAAATGGAATATGGACTTATTGAATACACATACAATATAGTATATATGTATAGTTAAAATTGAGGCCTACGAATCAGCGTTTCATGTATTATTCATATTAGTACGAAAAATTCAAGCAAATTGTTTTATGTGAATAAATTTTATATGTTACCGGATGTAATCGAAGCGTACATCCTGATCAAATTATATCCTGAAGGTAAGGTAAAATTCTTGTCATTTAACGAACAGAATTAGTTTGCTGTATTAAATTATGAACTCTTACATTTTCTATCTTTTATAGTGATAACATTTTCCATCTATTTTAATACACTTCAATATACAAGTCTTGTAACAAAAAAATACAACAAAAACAATAAGTAAATTGAATAGAAACATCATATAACGAAGCTTTAGGCTAATATGATAAATGTTTCCATACAAAAATGAAACATAATATTTTCAAAGGAATTATTGAAGCATATAAAAACATAATATTTTGGATGGTCAGTCAGCACAAAATATACATATATAACTTAACAAGTTCCTATTTTATTTCTGGTTATTTAATTAATTGAGCAAACTATTGTACAAGCTAGTACGTTTAAAAAATATCGGAACATTTTTGTTTTAAAGTATGTGCTATAAAGGCCAATCTCCACACAGCCGAAATCCTTTTCTGATGAAAGTATGGGATACACTTATGCAAAGTTTGGTTAAACAGAAAGGGAGAAACAATCATCCTGCTAATTTTGTCGGCTTCTGCATTTCTCATTTCCCCTTCTGAATCTTCATCTGCCAGATGATTCCCCTCAAATGCAGATAAACTTGTTCATCTGATTTATGACTCTTCATCTGCTTTTGCTTACTCTCACAATAATCACACACGATACCGTCGCACACTATCAAATTTTCCATAATATTATAAATTGTGATGGGGAAACTCTGATGTTTTTATTCAATCAATCCTAGCGAAAATTGCAAAAGTCCATCTCTTTCTAGTTTTCTGATTTTTCCCGTCAGAATAGGATGTCGGCTGTGTGGAGATTGGCCTTGCTTAAGGCTTTTGAAAATTTTCTAGTTCTATTAATGCAAATGTGAGCTTAAGAAAAAAGTGAGGACCTTTGATAAAACCTTTAAAACAGCCAATTGTGTTTTATATCTTCTATCGATACATGAATATGTTAATAATGAAACTCGGCAGTACTTTTTAAAACGAAACATTCACAGAAACTTGGTTTGTATATAAATTATTTCGTACATATGCCAATGATAGTTGTATTAACAGAAAAATTTTTCTTTTCAAAAGTCTATTCCGACGTCTTTTAAAATGAAAAGTTCCTATACTTTTTGATCGCAGTAATATATGAAATTAAATATAATAAAAATATTCATAAGAAATTTGTTTATATTATATCATGAAATTAAAGCCAGCGTCTCTTTTCAATTCATAAAAATATTTTCATACTAAATCCATTATTAGAGACTTTTTTCGAATAATTTAAATAGGATTCAAAAATTATACCAAAAAAATTATAATAAAATCTTAACTTTGAAATTTATAATATTTCCTTAAACATGATCTTAATCCATAAATCTAACTTCAGTCGTAAAGAAAACTTTAAGATATATCCACCAAATACCCAAAACAAAATATACGTATATACATATTTTCTTCCTCCTGATTGGAATATCAGACATACTTTTTTACCTCATGTTTATATAAATCTCTTAAAGTAAATATTTTAGGCTAAAGAAAAATAATAATAATATATAATATTAGACGTATAGAAAATTGTGCCATTAACTATATATAAAAAAAAAGAAGAAATTCTCTTCACTTAATCCAAATTCATCATGACAGAGCAAAATACATTTCTTCTTTTTCTCAACTAAAATATAGCCTCTTGTAAGGATATTATATATTACGAACATAGAAAATTTTATTCTTTAGGCACTATTGGGATATAAAATCAAAAATTCGATTACAATGGGATCAATAAAAGTCGAGATATTGTCCATGAATAAGGTTCCAATATCTCATAGACTATACAGTTCTATATTTTAGTAGTATAGATACGACATATTAGACAGCTACACATATGAAAAGCATGTTGTAACCATTTATCAATTTTCGTTCGAAGCATATTTATGCTAATCTGGTCAATATTGTATCTTTAAGAATGGCATACACATTGGACCAGATGAATCACATGGCTAACATGACTATATAGAGATGACATTCAAAAGGGGATGATAAAGGTATAAAAATGATAGAGATTAGACAATTTATTGTGAAATCATTTTATGTTTAATATGATTTTGTCTAGTAACAATATTAGCATTTAAATTTAGCTTTTAAGTTAAACAAATGACAAATGAGTTTATCGATAATGTAATATTTAACATTTAATAGATCTGCTATTATTATATGGAATATGTATTTATGTAATTTGAATTAGTTAGATTTAGATTTATAATAGCCTTTCCCAAGGATACTCATGCTACTTCGGTTCATTATTATAGTATTTAAAATTTTCAATGTATTTCATATCTCAAGCCATGTACAACTATTAGTAGGACTCGTATTAGAAACATTAATGAAGCTAAACTTCTAAAACAGAGAGGACAATAGGCTCAATTAAAACTTAAAAAAGAAGAACTACCATTCAGTAAATGCTTTTATTTTATGAACCAAACATAACTTTGTTATTTAATCAATATTTCTAATATATTTAAAATTAAATTCCATATTTAATGAGTTACTTCATTAAGTTATTATTTCAAAAGTCCTTTCGAACAAAATTATTACAAAACACGTTATTTGTACAAGCAAACAAGCAATTAAATAAGTCAACGCAAATTAATTACTTCATTCATCATCTATTTTAATTTTCTGTTTAATATTTGTTCATCGAAGCAAGTAAAATGTCCAATTTTATATAATAAATTATTTCGATTAAACTATTTTAATTAATGTGATTTTTCTTTTCAGGTTCATTTTTAATTTATGTCGTATTTTTATGTTGAGATTTTTCATCATTAATCTTGAGCATTTTAAGTTAACGAATTTCTGACAGACTGACCAAGTTAAGTAATTATTTTCACATGTAAATATCGCATGTTCTAAGAATTTCATATACATGTCGTGTTTATTGTGAATTTCACTGCCCTTTTTAAGTTTTAAAAATATCAATAATCTCAAACCAAATAATACATATAAATACTAACATAATCTGAACCACTTTATTTGCGTGACGTTTAACTAATTTTGTAACAAATTATGTACTTTTCCACTGTTGACTTAGAGTTTCTATTATTACGAAATTTCAAGAGCAATTATTAGCACGCTATGAAAACTTATATATTACTAGAAAAAAAAAGAGGACGAACCAAAAAATCAACAGAACAATAAAAATATGTAACGTGTTAATTTTAGTCAACTTATTTTCATGTGGAAAAAAAAATGGTAGTCACTTTATATGTATTTTTACCGAAAACTCTTTAAATTAAGGAATTACAAAACAAAACTTTTCTTTCGTTTGTTCACAAGTATTTCTGTACTCACACAGAAATTTCGATATCCTATGGTAGAAATGGGATAAATTTACAGTCAGTCCAACTCTGATAAAAAGAAATCTTCGAATTTACTCTAATTTAAAGGTAACCTGAAAATTTTGTTCCAAATTGGTATATCACGATTGGATATATGTATCTGAAACAGATAAATGTTAAAATTTTATGGCCAGAACAATTTTGCTCTAAAACTATTTCTTTCTGCACTATCTACTACTACTTCAGCAGATTTTTTTAAAATGCAACATGGCATCGTGAGTTTATATTGCCAAGGTATGTATTAAATTTGAATGACACAAATTTTCAAATTTCCATTAAAATCCGAAAAATTTAATAAAACCAATCCAATTTAGTTTTTAAGTTTTTCTTTCTATGCTATTGTATATTCTGATTGATTTTAAAGTGATTAAACAAAGTATCAGGTACTTAGATAAATAACGTATATAATTAATTTCAATCAAAGTTATGTATAAATTTCCAATTAAATCCGAAAATCGAGAAAAAAAACCAGCAAAACTTTGGTCTTCTTTTGACGATTTTTCTTAAATTCAATATCAAATCGAGTTAACGATTAATCAGTCTGTGATTTAAATTTAATTAAAATCAGTCTGGTATACAACCATAGGATTTATGGTTCATAAAATAATAAAACCTTTATTTCGAAATAAGATTTTCATTCAAAGTAATACCCGATAACATTTCTCTATGGTATTTAGAAATACAATCTAACTATTATTAATCGATATTAATTTGAATTTTTTATATAAAAATATTAAAGTCAGTATTTGGAATGTTCTTGAAAATAGTTCGAAAAATTTTACTAGAAAATGTGAAATGTTTTTTTTTTATAAAACTGGAAGAAAATTTCTCCTCTTGTACAGCGTAAATGTTTCTATAATATAGTATATCTTATGTACCTATGTATAATGTTGGACTATTAAAGTATTTTCCTTCAACCTTTTCCGATTAAATTCAATTTCTAAGATATCCATTCTTTCCAATTTACTATAAAACTTCACGTACTTATCCTTATCAAAGTTTTATCGATTTGGTAAAATAAACCTCTTATTCGGCATGTAATTCAATCACATGAATTCTCCTCCTACTAACAAAATTAAATTCGATTAGAATTTTTTGAAAGTTTTTCAGTCTTCACAAATTACATTACTATTATTGAATCCTTTCTTTTGGTTCAATTCCTGAATGATTTCTATACAAAAATTTCTTATTATCGTATTTCTTAGTTTTTAAGAGTTTTAAATTTAATGTAATCAAAAATATTTCTTCTTAAACTGAACAAATATATATGACAAATAATATTTTATTTCATATTTACTCACTGGCATAAGTGACCTCAAATGCTTACAGTTCACTTCAAATAACTTGAAAAAGCCTTTTGAAGCTTTCTGTATATTATTTTGTAGACTTAGTTAAAGTACAAAAAAGTTTTTCTATTAAATAGAGTTCATAGTTTATATTATTCGAGGAAAGTAGAAGATTTTTTTTTGGAAATCTTTTAAGGACAGTATTAAACCATATCGTCAGAAAATTTCTTTAATAACTTTTATGTAATTTTTTGTTAATCTACATATCCACAGCTGCTAAAACGTTGATTGTTATTTTTGATATGAAATTATAATTAATCCTGAATATGGGATCTTCTTATTAAAACAAATCCAAAGAAAATATATCGTAAAAATCTTATCGAATATTTATATCATGTTAGCAAATAATACTTATCTATGTATATCTAGTACCATATCGTGATAAAGAGAAATTGAATGTGTGATAACACCAAGCGCAAAGTAATGAATTTCACAAATATGTACAGAAGAAGTCGAATATCCAAACCTACAGATATATGTATTAATTTTTATCAACTTACTCACGCACATAATCAGACTGTTATAGTCAAAACGTGATCCTAACCTTTAGAATCTATTTATGAGAATATAAAAAGTTCCCTAAGGTAACACCAAAATGTTCTTCAAATTCTAGAAGAAAATATTTTTACAGGATATTTTTCTTCCTTTAATTTTTTTTCCTCTTTTCTATCTATTTTTTTTTTTCACATATAATATAATGTATAAGCATTTCGGTTCCATGCTTCATAAGGGAGTTATGTTCCCTATTTTTCCTTAGTTTAACTAGAATTTATAGAAATTTTCTTGATATACTTGTACTACTTTTATTGTAGTAGTTGAATCTTAATATTCGTTTGGGTTATTGTGTAGATATCTTACTAAAAATGTAACTCTCGATCTCATGTATATTCGCCTGTCTGTATGAAAAGGAAATATGGATATAGAAAAAAAAAGAAGAAAAATTACAAAGTTATAGACAACCCGAAATCTCGAAATCTAGAAAGAAATAAAGAAAAACGAACATTTTGGATACTCTTTCTATATCAGCTTTGGGATTTGTGTTCAAGTCATGATAATGGTAAAGAGTGTTAAACGTATTGTGTTGCATTTTGTACGTAAAGTGGATTTTTCGGAGTTTGAAATCAGAATTTAAGAAAAGAATAAAACTCTGTTTGCTCACATATTTACATCTATACTATATACATCTACAATTCTTTTATTAAATTTCTTCTAGAACGCTTGTGTGTTTTTCGTATGGTGAACATGGAAAAGACCTCTGGGAATGATATATTATAAATGTTTATATACAGAAATGTATGTTATCCTTATTGTCTGGCAAAGGATCAACTTATGTTGAAATTAAATAAATTTTTTGTGTCGCCTTATTTTTTTATTGTTAACAAATATAAGACTTATATAAAAAGGGAAAAAAAATCAAGTAAAATAAAATATTTATATGAAAATTTTTACTAAAATATGAGAACGATTTAAAGATTAAAAGCGTTAAATCTATAGTTTCCTGAATTTTCACCAATTTTATGAGCAACAGAAATAATATTTTTAGAGAACTCATATTGGGTAACCTAAAAATTGTGAAAAAATTTTGTTCTTGTTGTCGTTTCAAAAGTGAATTAAATTTTAATTTTTGAACAATCTTGTTACGTATAATTCAATTTCATTTTCAGCTTCGCAAGTATGTCGTCTTTTGAACCTACTCTGGATAGTAACGTCAATTTTTTAGTCGATTATTGGTTTTTAATTGATATATCGTGTATGCTTCTGACTTCACTCATATACGTATACACGTAATCTGGCATTATCAAATCAGAGACCAATTAATAGCAGAAGTTTTAAAAATAAAATGCTGGACAAGCATTGGTCTAGATACTTGACCTCTTTTGACATGGATGTGGAGTATTCTCCACTTATGTCATGAAAAATCTTTCCATTTCAAAAGATTCTTTCTGACGCACTAGCAAAAAATTAAATTCAATAAGTTTGAAAACTATAATATTGATTTGTATTGATTTTATAAATACATAATGTATATAAACGATTTCTAGGAATTAATAAATTATTAATAATAATATTAAATGAAATTGTAACACCTTAACAAAACCAATCAATATTGTCTGAAAATCTTAAATATAATTGATAAATTCCATGAAATTATTATGAAGTGTTTCAACATTCTATTTTGGTGGACAAATAATAAATAGATAAGTAATATGTTTTATGTTTTTTGTGCTTATGAAATGTTATCAAATTAAAAAAATGGAAAATATGGAAAATATGGTCCGTTTTTAGTAACGGATGTGAATTCGCAATACTATCACAGAAATGATCAAGTGGTCAAGAATCAAATACTTATTTTACTGCCGTCCTAAGAAAGAAAGCCCTATTTCAATTTTCATAGTTTTAAGAAAATTGGAATTTTCTCTTTTATGGAGATAATTTTTTTTTTATTTTATTTTATAATATTTCATAAAAGAACTTTCCATTTTTTCTAATGTACTATTTCTTTGGAATTCTCTCAATAATGATTATAAAATTGAAAAATAATTACATTTTATGTTCGTAAAATAATCAATCCTTTTATTTAGAAATAATAAAATTGAAATAAATTTCAATTGAATTGTATTATAACAAATTTGATAAGATTAAATCACACATTTCAATTTTTTTCCATTAACTATTCAAATGTCATTTACAATAAAATATGTGCCAGGAGTAGTGTCAATCAAATTGTATAAGTCAATTATTCTATTCGATTAAGTACACATAGAAGTGCCTATACATTTTCGAAAAATTGCCTATTCTTGTATCCATCTATTGAATACATTTCAATAGAATGTATTCACATTTATCTTATCTTAGAATTCCAAAGAAACATATTTTCCCGTACATAACAAAGAATGAAATAAAGGTGTATGTGAGTTAAGAAGATTAAATATTAACAAACCTACAACATTGCTATTCAATCGATTATTCCTTCGGAAATATCCCTTATAGACCATTTCAATCTAATGTATATGTGAAATGCATAACATTCTATATTTGCCAATACCATACACTTTTCCTGTACATATTATTTTTCGTTTGGAACTATTTTCATGATATTACAAATGTTTTTGCCGCCCTAAAATATATAATATCTCAGGCTTAAAGTGAAAACAAATATGTTATAATATATTGAATTTATATAATGTTCTCAAATATAGTATTTTGCGGACAGGACTCTTTTGTTTCTAGCCACTAGATGTCTGAATTCTGTCGATAGTCGTACAAGACAAATTGAATTATTTATCATTTTTGCACGAGAGGTTTATTGAATCATTTTAATGGTGAGAAGACAGATAGATTGAAGCACAAGAGTTAATAGAGAACGTGAAAATAAAAAATATATCTCTTTTAAGTTTATATGGATTTTTTCTTGGTTGCACTCTACATATTTTCAGTAGTACACAGATAACTCAAAAACACGTAATACGATTATAATGAAATTTTATTTAATGTGGTTTGATTATTCCTTAACTCGATATGGTATTGCATTTCAGAAAAGTTGAGCTGGTGTGAGCAAAGTTATAAAGCAAAACTGGGACCCCAAAAGTTGTGTTGTTTCTGGTATTTAAATGGAAAATTCGTGCGGCAATTTTGTTTAAATTAATCACATATGTTACTCACATAAATAAACAAGAGTTCATTAAATTTCAAATTAAACGATTTAACGCTAGTGAAGAAAGATATGATTGTAAGAAAAAAAATCTTGTCTGTAAAGCATTTTTGATGTAGTTTAAAAGCTGATACACCGATTTAAATAAAATTTGTAGAATAGATTGATGCTATGGCCTAGGGAAATTTGAAAAACAAAAAACAAAGTTATGAAGAATAAACACTGAAATATTGTTAGTTCGTTGGGAAAACGAATATTTGAAGAGATTCCTAAATGTTAATTTACATGTCTGTGATTTACTTTTCATACAAAACGAACTACGTACATAATTAATAATTAATTAGCTCAAAATATTCAACCGAAATAGTAATTCAGGAAGCTTGTGTTTGCAGGATTATACTCTGTACCGCTGAGATTACAGGGCATTAATCCACTTTTCAATATTTCCATAATATTTTCATTATTATGGTAAAATTGCCAAAGACGTCAATGGTCGCTATAATACGTAGTATGTATATGAATAATTA
Source organism: Xylophagus ater (assembly GCA_963422695.1). Taxonomy (NCBI): domain Eukaryota; kingdom Metazoa; phylum Arthropoda; class Insecta; order Diptera; family Xylophagidae; genus Xylophagus; species Xylophagus ater. The sequence continues at coordinate 9,447,855 of OY730485.1, read as the reverse complement.
ATTGATTTCATTGAACTCCGACATAATTACATATTTGATTTGTGACAAAAAAAAAATTGAGAACACGAAATAAAATTTGAAAAAAAATTTAGCAAATTAATTAATTTGATAAAAAAAATTTCAAAATTATTAGAGTCGATTAGATGGCGAAATTATATCCCATATTACGAATTATCAGTTATTTGAAAGAAACAATTTATATCTATACAAAACACAATTTTTGTTATTTTCTAAGAGGTCGACATGACTGGAATGGAGAAACAGACTAACCTTTGCAAGTGCCACTCAAGCCTTTGAAAAATTACCTCAAATATGAAAAATGTAACTACACTAATTCAGCATCCTTAAATTTTGTACTCAGCACAGTAAGAAAATAGCATGATAATAAATAAAATTGACGAAAAATACTATTTCATATAGAACTACAAAATAAAAATGTAGACGCAGAATAAACTCTATAATATCCTGTCATCCGATCATATTTTTACCAAAAAACCTCAACTATGTATAATCTTCCTTTTCAATATTATTAATGGTAAAATCCGTCTAAAATAGGCAATGTTTTTTTTTTTTTTTTTTTACAAAAAATAACATCAGGAGATGCCAATCTTAAAGATGCTTCTACAAGCAAAAATATAATATTGGAATAAATGTTATACAAAAATAAAATACGATTAATAAATGTTTTGTTTTGTTTTCCATCACGCTATAATTTAAACGGGAGCAGTTAATCCGCAATACCATTATCGATATCACAAAATCTGTAGAAGAAAACGGGAAAAGTATATAAAGCCTAACTAAAACATATAAAATGATTTTTCTTCCTTTGATAGATATTATGTTATATAGTATGTTTCATGTATTTTCAAGTATCTCTCCGGGAACAACATCAACTGTATAACAACGAAGTTTTTTTTTCTTCTCTTATCATGATAAAGAAACATTATCTAAATTGCAATCGAACGTAATGGATTTAAAGTATCTTCTTCGACGGATGACAAAAAACAAGAGCCATAAAGTTGATTTCATCAAATGTATTTAGGCTGTGTTTTTATTATTTTTTAAGAAGGTTTTTATTTCCATAAGAAACATGCTTTAAATTTAAATAGTCAATTGTTTTAAGTTAATGGAAAAATTTATTTCTACTAGTTTTTTTCGTCTTCTTTTAAATTCGTAATGAATTGATAAATCGAGAGACAAATTGTCAATATCTTCTATCACATGGTATTTAATTCTAATAGTTTCAGGCCTTTAATACAAATAATAAGTTTTGAAATATTTATATAAAAAAACCAAATAACATAAACAATAGAAGATTTATGATGAGAAATAGAAACAAAGATAGAAGTGATGATTATTTGGAAGAAGTTAGTAAGTACCAGATAATATTATCACAAAAAAAAACCATACAATTTCATAGTAATTCCAGTTCAACATTGAAATCCGGTTTGGATTGCATTCCAATTGTACTAGGATTCCATTCAAACGAGGCATAGGATATCATTTCATATCAAAGCATCAATTTTTATATGGTGAAATTGAATCACCGCCACAAACCATAATCCAGATTGCCCTATTAATAGATTACAAGTGCTATAATACAGCCAGACCACTCCGTTTGTTTACGTATATGGAATTGTCTGGAAATAATTGTATTAATTAAAATGCCTTCCTGCTAGAATGTATAATACTGTTGCGTGCTACCCCTCTGGTTTAAATGTTATAGAATGATAACACTTCTTATTTATGTGAATTTAGTGTATAAAATTTATTTACAATTCTTTCTGCGTTAATAATTAGTTTTAAAAAAATATTTGTCTTTCAATAATTAATTATTACAAAATTAATTTATAACAGATTATTTAAAATACACAATCGCTATTTCCAATAATTTATCATAATTTTTACTTTTAGATGCAAAGTTTCTGTTCTGCGCTAGGCTTTAATAAATATTTGAAACACGCAATTTGACTTTTCGATTTGAACTGATTTTATCTTCGATTCTCGCTTGCTATTTATATAAATTGACAGTGTATCGAGAATCGCCTCGAAAATTTTTATTGTTTTGACAAAATCATTTCCAATTCGTGGAAATGTTGAAATTGTGCTTCGGTCGTGTTAGAATAAATATAGTGTTCTCTAGAAATGTTATAATTTCTTTTTCTTTAGTAAAAAAATAGAACATTTCTAGAAATTTATAGTGCAATACAATATAGTCAAAATTAAATATATTTCTCAAGCAATTAATTACTGAAAAAATGATATGAATTTTTCGAAAGCAAAATCATAAATAATATGAAATAATAATAAATAAAATAATAAAAAATATTATTCCAAAAATTGATACAAAATACCAAATAATTTTCGACCGTTAAACATTGTTTTCAGATGTCATAAGTTTTCCCATTACTGAACGTTTTATAGATACGACGAGAAGTTTTTATTGCCTAGAGATTTATTAACTAAAATGCAGGAAAATTTTCTATGTCTCGAAGTATAATAAACCAAAATTATATTTTCATTTCATCGTTATTTTAAAATTTAAATACTTGTCGCATAGTCTAACGTTCAGTCTCTAGAAAATAAATGTCATAATGCTGCCTATTCTTTCAAACACTTCATAGCACTTTTCTCAGTATATTATATTTATCTATGTTTCATCGATCTATATACTAGTCTTTTACCGCTTAACTCTATTTGAAACTAAAGAGTGTCCCAATAAGAGTACCGGATTTAAATAGTGAGCTCTTTTAGTTTCAAAAAGTTCACAAAACTAAAATGTTGATATTTGCCATCTGACATTAATGCAATTTGTAGTCTTGGAACTCTACACGAAGAAACGAATTGACACCTACTAGGTTTCCAGCGCCTACTGTGGATGAAAAGGAAATTCTCCAAAATTCAAATCATGAGTTTTTAGTAGAAGCACCATTTGTTTAAATTGTAATTAAATTGTCTGTCAAATAAGGTATGAGTAATATCTGTAGGACCCAGAATACGCGAGATATATATTCCATACTCCAAGAAGGAATTGTTTTAATGGTATTTATTTGTTATAAAAGTCTCCATGGAAAAAGGACATATCTGAATCATTTCTGAAGGACTAAGGCTACCCAAGATATATACATATGCTTCAATTTACGCTAATTAAATCCAGCACTATTATTGGGACACCCTTTAGGTAGACGTGAACGAATGAAAAATTCAGTTAAATATAATATACTTATGGTATGTTAAAAATATAATAATAATAATAATAATAAAAGCAATAATAGCATTAATTTTCCCATAAAAACGGCATTTTAGCAAATTTAAGAGTTTCTGCCCTTTTTTATTATGGTGAATGTTTTTAAAAAAGAAGAAAGATGAGTGGAGTTTTATAAACATCATCGTTAAGCAGTTTTTGGTTGAGATCTAGATTGAAATACTAGACTGGGAATATATTCTAGGAAGATTAATCTATTATTCGTTAAGCTAATTCAAGATATGCCATGATCGAGAAGTGTACACAGCACAAAAAATATAATTCAATCATAACCTATAAAATATACACTGATGGAAGTTTGGATGAAATGTAAGTGAGTCCTAATATGGTATCATGTGTTGGTTTCTACAAAAACGGCATATAATCTTGTACTATTTATGTAGGTTTAGTATTTTACCTTATCCAAAAATTCAATAACATATGTTTAAGTTTAATATGTCCAGTTTAGATATCTACCTTGAATTCAATCAGGATAAAAACAGAAATCCCTAAGGTATATCATTAAATATTCATAAGGATGTATATTGTATATCCTATAGTTTTATTAGCTAATTAATTTTATATTGAGATAAAATAAAATCAACGAAAAATTAGAAAAAGAGCTTATATTAAATGCCGTATGAAAATACTATCTGAACTAAGTGAAAGTTATTTGAAGAAGAGGTAGGAACATATGCAATCAAAAGTTAAATACTTAACAAATAAAAAAAACTGGGTTTTAAGAGATCAACCATAAAACAAGAACCCTTAAACATATTACACCTACGTAGCACTATTGATAAATGCTTAACTGAATGGTAGCCAGTTAAAATGTATGGCTATCGATTTCGCCAAATAAAATTGGATTTTAATAACTTTTTATGATTGTTTTTTTTTTGGAAAATCCACCCTATTTGATTTCTTACCTTGTTTAAACCATTGCAGTGATTTACGATCAGATAAAAATAATGTTTTCCCCAAAAAACGATGATAACAAGAATTTTCTGTTTGTTCAAGGTAAACTTTTGTATTAGCTCTTTTAGGTTTAGGATATTAAATTTTATATGTACGTAGTCTACAAGTGTAATTTCACTCGATATACTCATGTTCTTGTATCTACTTGATTTACTAGTTCATCGTATTCCTGTAGGTTGAAAATAGTTTTGGCAAATATTTATGACAAAAAAAGGGAAAGATTTTTGACATACGAGAACATAATTATGTCGTGTAATTTCTGAAAAACGCACTTATGTCAATTCTTCCGCGCTAAGCAAATAAAACTTCACCGCAGACCCAAAGTAAATTATTCAGATAATGATTATTTGGTGCAAAATGAAATTAACATCTACTCTGAAACAAATTTCATATTTCTTAACAGATCCCTTTATTTTATATATTTTCTTATAACGAAAGAATTGACTTTAGTTCCATTACATAACTGTATACGAGTATGTATCCTTGTTCCTATAGTCTTCTCAAAAATCATATCTAAATATCTTATAATAATATGAATCCAAAGGGTAATCCTATAATTACCAAAATAAAACGCCATATAAAAGCGATGACAATTACAACTCTCATATCTCGGTTAATAGTATACCTCGAAAGATAAATGATAATAATTTCCTTTTAGATAGAATGAACAGAGAATGCAACCTTCGTATACTTTATGGACATTCTTTGAATATGTCACAACATCGAATCCAACTAACATAAACACAATTACGTCTGGTAGCTAAAATAATATAAATAAGGTAATTTCCTTAATTATCTATACAGGACCACAAGTCAGAAATAACGTCCACAATTAATTAGCTTTCGCCACAGCCGCATTGAATTCATGAATAAAAACAAAAGGCCATCTGATATTATATAGTGAAAATAATATAAGCTTACATGCATTATCACATTGTACGAAAACATATATATATACTTTTAATTGTTAACAGAAATCAGTGATGTATAATAGGTGTAGATATAATATGTTATATATGAGTCCATAGAACTTGAGTGTGACCCTCTTTAGTTGATAGGATTTCCTGTTAATTTAGGAAGCCATTATGTTGCGGTATTTAGAAATAATGTCAACTCCAAAGTACTGTCATGCACTCTCCACATTCTTGGATGATGTCAATCAAGGTTTTGGTTTTGTATTCTTATGGTATAAATTTCCTTAGATTAATAAATTGCTTCTTTTTTCTGTAAACCTCTTCTGTTTTAGAATGTAATATTTTGATTATAATTCCCAGATTAACAAATTCTCCAAATTATGAACACAAAATTACATAAATTTCTTAACTATGGATATTTTATAATAAAAGTTTTAACTAATAATCATGTTTATTCTTCAAAAATAAATAAAATCGCATTTGTATACAAAAAGTATACTTTTTCCGAATTAATTCCCGAAATTTGTACTGTTTTAAGACTTATAAAGTATTGTAACAATTTAACATTTTAACTATTAAAGTTTTTAAGCTTTTAATCAGATTAATTTATTCTTAATTGCCATATAATTGCCATGTTAATCCTTGTTAACATTTTAATTGTAATTCGTTGTAAGGAAGAATAAAAACAATTAAAATGTTTTCATTCACGCAATCAAAGTAAAAAATAGGTTATTTTTCATATTCAATATAATTGAAGAAATTGTAAATACTGAAAAGTTATAAAGTTTTTACTACTCGTATTATTAGTTAAATCCACATTTTTTACATAATCAGTGTTACTAAGAGTATGTGTGCGAGTTATGCGTGTCCAGGCCATAGAGTAATAAAATAACTTTGACGCAAAGTATATAAAGAATAATATACATATATTCTTACGTTACTATAAAAATTACCTAAATATTGCGAAACTAACCTTTTTAATTGGTGCTAGATATACTTACTATAACATATTCCTACTAGAGGCAGGAACGCGGTGGCAACAAACAATGCTAACTGAGTCAATTTATGTACAACACGAACTTCTGTTGTTGAAAAAGAAAGTATCTTAGATACTATATTATCGGTTATGAGAACTTAATTTCTTAGAAAATATCGATTATGAACTTTTAACATTAACGCAAAATCATAAATATGATGTTTTCAAAACTTAAATTTAAAACGAAAGTTTTAAAAACCATATTTCCCAAGAAAGTTATTTTTAGATCAAAAGTTGTCCTAGTTTCTATATTATCTCGATTTGTGTACAATAGCTATATAATATTGTATATTCGTCCCATTTTATATGGCATCCATCAGATCTGAGTAAATATTTGGATAACTGGTACGGTTTGTGTTTTTATTATATTTTTATCGATGTTTTTTATTCAATCAGTAAATATTGATTTATCCCACTGACCAATTGACTAATAAAATATATTTGAAGAATATCGAAGAACATATAAAGTTTTGGATTTTTTTGCAAGCAATTTTACACCCATTTTGAAACACAAAAATTTATTATTGTTATTATGGGATGCACATAATATAACACATTTTCGAAATTGATAATTTATGGTTTGAGTTTACCATAATAGCGTCCGTATCCGTATTTATTATGATGATGGTTCAGTTTCATAACGCTATAAAAGAGAATATCCGTCCCAGTTAATGGGGTATATTACTGATATGAAATAGTTCGGAATATATTCGTCGGACACATAAAAAGCTCAACAAATTGTAATGAAATGGCAAGGGTATATTTATAATAATTTCTGGAAATATCTTCATTGGTGAAGTAGTAGAAAATTCACTTTTTTTGGGTATTTTAATATTATAATATCATTGAAATTTTTGGAGTCAATTTAAATATAAAACTTTAATTATATAAAAATAATGAAAAATTGGGAGCAAAACGTTGGCATTGACTAAGAATTTTCAAAAATATCTGGTATGATAAAATAACCAACACTAGACGTATTAGTAGAATTAGGTTTTTGATGGAAAAAGAACTACCTCCAATTTAATATTATTGCCCGCTAAAATCTAATCAGTTCATTATAGAATTTTTATTTGCTACCAAATTTGAACTAAATTAGAGAAGTCATCTTTGAATTATCTCAGACTTTAGTCAAAGTGGTACGTTTTAAGAAATGCTCGTAATCGTGGTAATTACAAATTTTACTGTTTTATTATTTTTTTCCAGCCAATATAAATTAATACTGATAAGTCTTTAATTAATAAATGTTCAACAAGTGCATATAATCCACCACAAAAAATATTAATCAAATATAAATTAAGTTTTCAATAATATCAATTAAACCAACGACTATAAGTACTCATATAAAATCGTTCCTAATTAAAGCAAAATGCGAACCTATCTTAGAGAATTAATTTGAAATAGGTGTACTCATAAAAATGCGTAAATAATGTTGATAAAACCCATTAGGATCCTTTAGATAGCATCGACATACAATCCAAAATTTCGAATCACTGTCTTCAAATTTGATAGAAGAAAAGATATTGCTAATACTTTCAATATTTTTTTTTTATAGGATAAATCCTTGCTAGCTTGTTTCATATTTAAAGATCTCTCTTTATATAATAAGCACATGTTTGGATAAGTCGTATTATATTGTTGTACTAGCTAAAAACGAATATCTCGTTGTATATTATAAACAAGAATTTAATGAGATACTAACCAGATGCTACAAGATATATTACTTTTCTTAGGGCCATCGAAAATCCATCAAAACGTGATCACAAATATCTGAAAGACGTGCAAAAAAAGTTTTATGAAAAAGAGGACCCATTTCTCTTTTCGCTGCGAAATCATTTCAATACATAGAATTTTTTCGGCGGCTGGAAATGACGGTTTTTCCTGAAATTAGATTACATAACATGTATGAAACTTTTCACTTCCTTCTTGTTCTAAAAAAAAATGTAGTGAAAAGACTTTTATGGTGAGTACGATTTGAAAAGGAAACAACAAATTTTATACAAAATTTCATTTTTTAACATTAACAAACTTCGAAAAATATGAATAATATGTAAGTCTACATAATTTTGAAATCAACTTCTTTATATTGTAGTTGTTGTTTTGTTTAGAACAATATGTTTTCTGAAATTTCTAAGACAATGTATAACTTACATAGGTGACATTTTTGGCATAGTAAAATGCTAAATTTCTTGCTGAGCTGCTACTTAATGGCTGTTATCTTCTCTAGTATTGTATAAGGTAGAGTTACGAGCATAGAATGTATAAAAAAATTTGCATAAATAAGAAATCTATATGCAGGACGAGTAATAATTTGAGAAATAAATTTAAACTAAACTTTAGTCTACCTAAAAATTGAATAGATTTGTGAAATTGTTAATGAAATCAAACTGAATTTTAGATCTAATCATAGAAAAATTGTTGCTGGGAAATTACTGAATTAATTTCCCTAATATCATCCATTTATTCGTTATTTCAAAATATGTTGTTGTTATTATTATTTTTTTAAATTTATTAAGTTCTCCAAACTCTATTAATCAATTGATGATCCAATTATCTAAACAAACAAAAAACAAAAGCAATTCATGCGACAAACAAAGTCATATCAACCTTGAAAGTCAACAAACCATATCACTTGAGCAGGTCATGAACAAAAGTGACATCGTGATTTCGAAACCATATCGCTATCAACCTCTAAAGAAACCCCATTTGCCTCTCTCAAAAAACAACTACAAGAAAATAGACCATCCTAATGATGTTCAGATTGTTCCCTGAAAACTGTTTAACCCCATCCTGTCCTACATGTTAGAAATGGTGTACGCTTCAAACTGATATGTAATAAATACAAACCAATTCCAATGAACGGGGATAGTTCCCAATTATCTGAGGTTTATATTTTTCTTGCGTACGCACATGTAGAACCTGACGTCACTTTGCATGGAGAAAGGCTCTTATTGGAATAGTCAAGCGCAATGAAAATGTTGTGGAAGTTTTCTTCTATGACGTCAAAATTTCCACATTCGGAAATGTTCCATGAAAATAAAAAATAATAATCTGTCAGCAGGAAAAAAGGAGTGGTACCTGAACAATGTGTGAGATGAGTTCAAGATTTTTGGAAAACATTTAAATTATCGAGATTTTATGAAAATATTTGTTTTCCTGATATTGATGAGATTTTTCATTATTCCGAATACTTCTTATAATAACAAAAAATAATATTATTTAAAAAAAAAAAATTGTAAAATTTTTTAATTTCGTTTTTAGCTTATTGAAATTTGGAATGGCAAAATCAAGTTGCATTATAAGTGAAAGAATTAGTATAGTCCATCCTTTTTAGACAATTTAGAACCAATTGATTATCAGATTATTAGATACATTCGTACCAAATTTAAATAAAATTGAGTAAGGTATTCTGGAGTTGTCGTGCATTCAAAAAAGTGTCCACGGAAGCGAAAAATAACTCACTTTCAGTTTGACATTCCCACTGAAAATTTAATCACTTCTTCCTGTAATACCATCCGCCTTGTGCACTAAATGTCATTATAACCAGACTACAGATTAGGATACAGTCAGTTTTCGTCCAAAATTAGCCACTTTTGGTTAAAGATTTCCGATGAAAATCCGGTCATTTCTTCCCTTTAGTTCTATCTTAGTCTATCTGTGAACTAAATTTGAACAAAATTGAGTCAAGCATTCTTGAGGCATCGTGTTCGTAAAAAATAGTGACCACACATTATTATAATACTTATACCTTATTAAGCTCTAGAAAGTAAAAGTGGAATATATACCAAATATCCGTTCTATCTTAGTCTATCTGTGAACTAAATTTGAACAAAATTGAGTCAAGCATTCTTGAGGCATCGTGTTCGTAAAAAATAGTGACCACACATTATTATAATACTTATACCTTATTAAGCTCTAGAAAGTAAAAGTGGAATATATACCAAATATCCGAGTTTACCAAAAAAAATGTTATGTGATCATTCCAAAGTTATGAAATTTTTTAAGTTGCTCTTACCTTACTAAATAAATATAGATTTTTAGAATTAGATTAAGCTCCAGTTTATATTTCGCGTGAATGAATAAAAAGCAATAAATTGAAAAGCTTTCAAAAGGATTTTAGAAAACAAACATAAAATTTATTAACCATAACTCAAAAATTATTTAGCAAATATTTCTTTCGTTTAAAGGCAAATAAATTACACAAGAGTAAAACTGAAAATCATAAAATAAAGGTAAAAATATATTTTTATTAATAAAAAAGGTTTATTTTATATATTTCGACATATTTCGGATATTATTTTGAGCGTCCAGAATAATTTTTACACTCAACCAAAAGCAAATTAAATCCTCATACATAAAATCAATGACAATCTGTTCACAATTTAAAAAATTTAAAATTTGATTAATTTTATTAAAAGAAATTTTCCTTCTAAAAATAAAAAAAGAAAATTAAAACTCATGAGCTAACGGATTTCTAAAAGAAGAAAGAAATATTAACTTTCATCATGTGAACTTTTACTTTTCTTTGCATTCATTTTATTGCTCCGTCGACCTCAGTTTATGGCATTAGTAATCAATTCCTTACAAGAAGATAAAATACTCAGCAGTATCTCTTGACCAAAAAATTTTTAGGAAATGGGAAAAATTGATAATATATAGATCGTATCCATACACACACGTAAATATATTTATATATATATATATAGAAGACGTTGATTTATTCAGAAGGTCAGCCAAAAATTTAGGGCTCAGCATTAAGTTGTATACCGCATATATCGACTTATACACTTCACTCGGTCCATATTTTATAATATACTAAAGAAAATATCCCAGGAACCCAGACACTGGCCATCAGCGGCTTTATGCTTTGAACCGTAAAAGAAAAAATGTTTGGAATTTGTATATTTTCCTTAATTCAAATATTATGCCAACTAGTATATATATGTGTATATGATCCCAAATAATATGCTACACAAAAAAGGATTACATACATATTTAATGAAACCAGCAGAAAATAACCTAAATCAAGACCATATATCGAAAGGATTAGAGTCCAACACAATATATACGCAATATTTTTATATATTTCTTTTGGTTGAATCCTGGTGTGGTTCATTTCCATCTCCATAGTCCTAAAATGATTTGCTTGATACGAATATTTTTTTTATGTCTGTGAACAGTATTTCTTTTTTATGCATCATCACCGCTTATTCATCCATCCATCCAAATCATTCCATTACGGTTTTATGTCTATATAGTATACTGCCAATGGACCTGGTTATACCCAATTCTTTCAGTATTTATCTCATTCTATATATTAGTAGATATTATATTACATCTGATCGCTACGTGGCCATGCAAATAAATTCCAGTCCATGAAACATTCATGAAATTGAGTTTTTCTTCGTTTTTTACATTCAAGAAAGTATTCTAAAAGGAGAAGGATATCAGTCGGGACTGGATAGATCTCGTTTTAAACATTAAAACCAAAACGATGACAATTTTTATTATGCCCTATGGTAGGTACTACCATTATTACTTTTGTCACTACATTCGTAACGAATAAACATAATCACAGTATAGTTGTGTACAGAATCAAAAGTTATATCGATTTTTTGCGTTTCTGTCCGTCCGTCTACGAGATAACTGAAATCGCGTTATTAAATTTTGATGAAATTAACAAACAAACTCCGGGGATAGACACAGACCTCAATTTTGTTCAAATTAATTACGTGGATTTACTACATAAATAGATCATGTTAAATTTCAATAAAATTTGTCTAATAATATTGGAGAAAAAATAGTTATAGCAAAACAAAAAAAGCCTGCTTAAAAAGTTTTTCTGATATATTTGAAAACTAATGTACCAATTTTAATAAAATTTGCAGAATAGATTTGAGGTATTACGGCCTAGGCTACCTGCAAATTTCAAGAAGAGGAAACAAAGTTATGGAGAAAAAATATTGAAATATTATTAGTTTTGGTAATTTCTCAGAGTTTATTTATTGAACTATAAATTTGTTAACTACGAGTGCATTTTCTACCATAGGGCCATCAATCGGCTATAGGCCCGACTTTAAGTTACTATATGTTTACCATACAGTATTATTTTTGCTTATTCATATACCTTTTAATATCTTTTAGTTTCAAACAGAATATGTTTGAAAGTTTCATTTTTCAATAAATATCCGAATATCTACGTTCTTTTGTTGCTTTTTAACAAAGTCACTTCCTTTATTAAATTGACTATAGATAAGCTGAAAGTCAGACTTTATCAATACAACTAAATATTGAGGAACTGATAGATCGACTATGCTATAAAATTTCAATGCTCTGAGATCAAAATTTAATAGATCTTTAATACTGGAAATAAAATAAAAATAAAAATAGGATTTTTCTTTTTCAGAAATAGTTTAATTGAAATGAACTCATCCAAGATGCAAAATTATCAAATCAACTTGTCATAAACAAACATTTTTTATTAAAACAAGAAAAGAATTTTTGTTTTAAAAGCCGGATGGTATTCCTTTCCTTGAACTATATTTTATTAGTGATTATTAGACTAAAATCCATGAACATACGTCATCTAAACAAAACTCCACCATATCCCATGAATATTGTTTTCTATCAACTGAACTTTTCCATTTTATAAGATAAAACTCAGAGTCCTTTATTTTCATTTGATCTTCTTAGCCAACCCTATTTATCATACTTACTAAAAATTCTGAATTCACTGAAAGAACTTGATTCGTTCGATAATCATTCTCCTTTTTGATGTACTGAACCCTTCCATAAGTGCTGCTAGCAAAGTTATCTTATCTCCACTCCAGTACTGTTTGTCCTTTAACACTTCAATGAATTTTCTTTACATATACCAACATTTCTTTGATTCATGTTGCTTCGTTTGATCATAATAAATATGTTGGCTTATTGCTTTCTTCCCATAGGAATGAAGCTTTGTGATGAAAAAATATTGCGAACTCCAGATTTTGATGGATCTTCACGCTTTGAGGTCCCGTGAGTTTAGAAGACCTCCTTTTGGAAAATTTCCAGATAATCCGACATTTATTCTTATCTGGAAGACCGATTGCAATGAAATTTGGAGCAATCATTACTTAGGTTGTTTTGTTGAAGCAGATTTAATTTTGTAAGGATCGAAAACAAGACACCTTAAAAAGGACCGAAAAGCACATAAAAAATATTCAATTCAACCAAAATTAATTCTGTTCTTTAATGTTACAAATTTATATATTTTTAAAACATTTTATCCGAAAAGGATAATGAGGTCGATGACAAATTATTCGATAAATCCTTTAATCCTTTTAATCTAATTTAATAAAGCTTTGCAATGGGAGCTGTTATAAGATCAAGTTAAGAATCAGATAAGAACGCATTTTAAAAAGAACAAAATATACTATCTCAGGAAATTAATATAGAATAGTTTATATGTAAGAAACCATTCTTCCAGTGTATACATTAGCAGTGTATATATTTTCCTTCTGTTGACCCTTTTATTGATTGTTTTACTTTGAAATCAATTAAAGTAGTTCTTTCTAATATGAAAATAGAAAAAATTTGAAACATGAATTAAGTATTGTGAACAAATTAATTTTAGTTTAGATTTTTTTTTTGAAATTTCTAGAATGGTTATGAAATTGAGAATGCATTATAGAGGACTAAGTTGTTATTCAAAATTTTAGAACAAATTTGAACAGAATTGAACGATTATCGATAAAATAATATTAATTTTTATATATCCCTTCTGCTTTATATAATACAATATATTCTTTCTTGCCTTAAGACAAAATGTGTATAACTTGTATGTAAGCAAGTAAGTACAGTCCCTAGACAAATTAGTTATACTAGTACCGCCCATTGGTTGAAATTCGATCTAATAAAATTAAAATTAAAATATCGATTGCAATAATTAAAAGTTAAACTTGTGAATTTCAATATGATATTCTTATTCTCACACTTATTTATTTACAAATCCAAACATCAATGCTTTTTTCAATTGTTTTCTTGAATTTGGTCTAGAAAAATAAACAGCTGTTTTCTATATAATTCTGAATCAAAAGCCTTCTAAAATATTTCAGTTCTTTCCATTCCCTCATTACACAAATTCGTATAGCACACAACAGCTCTGTGTGCCATATATTTTGTTGTTGTTCCCATATAATTATATGGGAAACTTTCACCTGTTCAACCTGGCTCAACGACCATATATCAACATAATTTTGTGTTTAAACACTTCTCCTTAACAATAGCTTTCCATCGATATATATGTCAAGCCACATCTTTTGTTAGAATACAAATAAAAGGGTGGTAAATTTTTTAGCTTTTGTTCAATATGTCCTGAATTAGCAATGTATGTAATTTCATCCTATTATTTAGTAATTTTTACAAATATGTATATTATGTACTAGAGGAAATAAAATAATATTTACGAATAATGTCATTGATTATATCACTTTAACACAGCGAGAATTAAAAAATGGAGTTAAAACGATGCATATTATTATATCTTTATATAAAAAGGAAAAGAAAATTAGATGGTAATATTCTGAGTTGGAATTGTACATATCCCGGCAAAACTCAATTCAATAGATTCTATAAAAGATAAAATACCGTCTTAAATAATTTTACAAACGATTTATAATTAAAAGCATAATTCCTTGAAATTTCCTTTCGGAAAAATTTAACAATATTATTCCAAAACAAAATCTAAAACAGTATTTTATGATAAAAAAAAATTTGATAAGGTAAAATTCCTCCAAAAAATATACAAAATCTAAAGTTCTAAGTACTTTGTCTTTAATATTCTTCAAAATTTTGGATAATAATAAAAAAAAGGAGCTAACAGATTTTCGTTTATTCAGCATATCCCATCACTCTCTCTATGTATATATATATATATATGTAATATATACATTTTTTACTTTCGTTTCTTCAAAAACAGCCTATCATAAAAAGTATATCCTAAAAAAAGGAGTAAAATAAATTCTACATATTGTATAATATATAAATATACATAATTTCAATACGAAGTCCCAAGATAAATCATTTAAATGAGTGGTTTTGCGTAGCCGCAGATGTTACAAATGAAATAAATTTTTCTTTGTGGAAACTTTTCGCTGGCGTATGCTACTGAAGTAAACATATTAATCAAAAGGACCTTGAATTTGAATGTAAAATTGGAAGAAAATACAATATTGTTGTGTGCATGAAAAAGCTGTTAACTGGTGCAAAAAAAACGCAGTTTATTCTCAAGTAATATATCTAGGTACATAAATTATCATAAAGCGTTTTATAAATATCAGCAATATAATAGTCTTTCAATGGAAATTAATACAAAGTCTTACAGATTTCTTAAAAATATTAAAGTAAATAATTGAATTCAAATTTTTATTATCCAATTTACTTAGCTTCGCCTCAAATCTTCAAATCTGTATAAAATTTCAAAATTTTACAGCATCATTGTGTTCAATAAAAATCTTACAATGTCAGGATAATAAACAACTCCAACATATATGAATTCCGACTTAAAATTCTTACTCTCAGCATCTATAGTTTTTAGACTTCTCGATGCTCCCTGGCGAAAGTAAGCATTTCAGTAAATCATTAAGCCTTAATCAGAATTGCGTTCACTTTTTAGCTGAGTAGTGCTGAATGAACCCATTGTCATATCTGTAAAAGACAAATAGACGTCTTAAGTTTCATCATGTGATAACTATTAATCTAGGAAATTTAAAGATATAAAAATGTCTTAAATGCAAAATATATTAATACGTTACTACCATCAAAATATTGGCATGATAAAATCTTGATGACACTGCTTAAGGATTTGATATGGATCTGTTTTAGACAATCACATTAAATTTGAAGAAGATTGATAGTTCACTTGAAAGGCGTTTGAAACAGTGATTATTGAATGAGAATATACAAAAAAAAAAAAATGCTTTATGTAAATAATTATTGCGGGCTGACAATATGAAAATCATTTCTTTAATGCATTTAATTAATCCATTGAATTATTTCAAAATAATTCATGTTGAAATTTCACAATTAAATAGAATTTATTACACCCTTCTAAACCGGAACGGAAAGCACGTCACATCATTATTTTCCAGTACTTATTCGATTAGTTAATGTATTAATCGGATATATAATATCCTCAAAAATTACCTTAAATTCATCTCGATTTTCGAATCGTATGTAATATTTATTCAGACTACATTAAATTGATGAACTATTAAAATCAATGAAAATTCGAAGTTTTCTTTCGTATCATTGTTTTAAAAATCAATTCATAAAAAGAACTTTATATACGATTGCCAGTAGTCAATGAACTTTTCCTTGTTTCAACGATCATAAACGACAAAGTTTTGGCATATCCAATAACTACAATAAATGCAATAAAATCTGAACACCCTTTGACTGAAAATTTATTAGAAAACTTTCTTTCAAATGGATTCTAAAAAAAAAAGAGCATTAAATAACTATGATCTTTATGTCTTCAACAACGTTGAGCCCTTTCTTGTTAAAAAAGAATATTACAATTTCGTATGCAATGAAAATGTCCAAAGAAAAAGCATAAATTCTTGGAAAATTACATAAGAATCACGAAAACTTTTGAGACAACTTTAAATTTGTATATTATGCGTTAAAACTGAAAAATAAGAATGGTAAACTCAAAAAAGAAAATTATATACAACATAAAAAAAGACAAGCTAAACAATTAGTTTTTATTTATGATCTCTTTTGGTATATGTTTATGAAATTTCTTTACATCACCCGTAAATATTTTTCCAGGTATATTTTATTTATTATTATTAGCTTTTTCTTTTGTTCTTGTTGCAAACTTACAAGTTTTTCATAGTTGTTGCTTTCTACTAAAACGATCTGTTTTATGTTTGTGAAATAAAAGATTCAGAAAAGTGCTTCTGAAAGGAGGTTTGAATATGGTGTACTCAAAAGGATTCATCATAAACGTTCAGTGTAATTTCATAAGAAATTCTTCTTATCGTTAAATATAAGTATAGTAAATATTTCTAGATAAAAACTTAGATACACTTTAGTATAATTTATCATGACCATAGTACACGTTATGACTATGAGGAGGCATATAGTTTCGGTATAATAGTTGAATATGACATTGAATGATTTATATCGTGTCATGTTGAAAGAAGGAAATTACGAGAAGATTTCTCATAAATATACTATTAAAATCGTTTGAATTTCATTATTTATGGTAAATTGAAGCATTTTAATTTAAAGAAATAATTATAAAAAATTTCATTTACTATATTTTATGATTTCTGACTAAATATGTCTACAGAAACTTTTCGCTTCGATCAGTTTCTAATTTCAGCAAAATTAGTTTCAAAAGAATTGCATTTTACCAGAATAGTTTTACTATTCCTGCATACCTTTTTTCCTGCCTTACACTTTAGTTTCCCTATTTTTTTGATAAAATCCTCTTTCTACTCAAACACACTTTCACAAGAGTTCTATTATTGCTGATTTAATTTCAGCTTTAATAAACCAAAAAAGTATAAATTCGATTTTATAATTTTTCTTGAAAGTTTATGAAAAGTTTTTACTGAATTTTTCTTTCCGATATCGTCCTAATAAAAAAAATTTACATTGAAAACTTTTTATGGTTCGAGAGAACAAAAAAAATTGAAAAATTGAAAATTGAGTTTGGACTCAGCTTACTTGGCAACTAAACAACATACTTTCCAACTATTCTATAAACTCTGTTTAATGAATTAATAATAATGAGTATAGAACAATAGTGAACTGAACTTTTGTTTAAAAAAACATTCATATTTAAGAAAGTTTTATGTAATTTCGCGTACATAATCGCTGTCGAAAGTAACAGGGCGGTGTATATGATTTGAGAAATTGGTTCCTCTAACAGAAAACCAGAAATATATATATATATATATATAATATCCGAAAAATTTAAAATTAAAATACAGTGAAAGACAGACAGACAGATCAAAATATCTTTCGACAAAATTCTTTTTTAAAACTATTATTATTTTCATCTGAAAAGAAAAATATTCATTGACCTAAACAATATTGAAAGGATCGATATAATATATTTTCGGAATGACATGAATAAATAACTCAATTTATCCTCCGATTAAGAATTGACAGATTCAAACCGTCAGGGATATCATCTTCAACAGACGTCAATTATCCAGCATTATCTCTTGCACTAGCTAGACGATATCACATCCATCACCAAATTGATAAACTAAAAGCTGAAGATGATAGCAATATTTTATTAGTCTTTATTTTAGTACAGAATGAATTTGATATTTTCCCTCGGTTTGATTTAGGAATCGAAAATTATTGCAGCAATATTAAAGTACATATCTCAAAAGGATATTTTTAGTCAATAAAAATAATCGAACTCAATAATTGGTTAAGATGTTTAACGTTAAACGTTATAGTGTCTTTGTGGTAATTAAATACGCATAAAGTTTTTCATTGAGTTAGTTTGGCTTGTAGTAATAACTAAAAGGATAATGCATTTATTTTTCCAACATATGTATTTGATATTTTAATGAGTTTAAGTAAAATATTTAATTTTTTTGGTTTATATTTGATGTCTATTTTCCTTGAAACGCTAAATAGATTTCCTAAACTCGTAATGACAAAATGTAATTTTTATTTCTAATACACACAATTTTTTAAATGTAAAGCTAATTGTAGAATTTGCATTAAAACGAATAAAATATTAAAATTTAATATCAACTTTCTTAATTTATTAATACATTTTCGGAAATTACTTATAAAAATGTTCGTCCAGTTAATTACTTAGCATTATTAATTTGGATAAGTAATTAAATAGGGTTTCATTAATATTGTAGTTTAACCTTTTATTAATTCCCTTGACATAGACAATAATTGTTGGCATTTTATTATCTTGAACTATTAATGAATTCTGTAAAATTTAGTTTATACTATATTTTGTTAACATCGCTGTAGGAAACAGAACAAATGTAAAAATCGCCGAGAGCAGGATTTAAACGGAAGGTTCCTTAACTGCGCGCCTTGATCCAAACGTCAATAACATGCCGCATTCGTTTAATACCAAAAGTCAATCCCGAAATGTTAATGTTACCTTTCTTTATGCTTCTCAATCCTAGCCTCAGCTAGATCTAATGTGTAGGCAACAAAAAAAAACTGAATAAAAATGTACCGTTTTATGGACTTCGAACCTCTGAAGACCGGCACTAGACTTTACCAACTAAGTCAACGACAAATTATTTTTCCAAAAAGAATTTAAAAGGATTTTCTGTCAAATCTTTATTAATCATATCAAAATACTATTCATGTCACAAATTTATTTGAGACTAAAGAATAGATAATAAGTTTTGAAAGATTGGCATTTGCCTGACGTATTTCTTCATGCATTTGAAGATAATTAAATAAATGCTGATTAGAATTTATTTGAAATATTCTAAAGACTTATTAACAATATTTGAAAATATATTTGTATTTCTTTGCAAATTATGTTTTAATAATTAACCTACATTCTGTCCACTTTCATTGCATGGTAAGAACACAAATTTTGAATAGTTATTATACTATAAATGCCTCCTGTAAACTTGACTTTAAATGCTGAATACTTCTCACATATTTTATAACTTAAAGGATTCCTGGTTAAAGTATAATTCTATAAAATGTTTCATTTATAATGTAGCCAATTTGACCCTTGTTTCTTTTCGTTACATTTCGGCTACAACATTTTACTAAGGGACTTTTCTGTTATATAATATTATTTTTTCCCATTTTTCCATGTCTGATAAGTTCTTTAAAGACTTTTCTTCTTTTTAGACATACAAGAAAATAAAATAAGAAAGGAAAATTTAATCTAAGATCCACCCTCATAAAATGGGAAGATTACTATGTACTTATGCCACCATAAAGCTATTATATCGTATCGATCAGTATTAAAAATCCAAAGAAATATTTAAACCAAAGTTAGAAACAAATAGAGAAAAAGGTAAAATGCCAATTTCTGATTTCCAAACTTAAAATAGGTAACTTTAGGTATATAAATAAATTATACATATATTATATATATATATATATGTATATAGGTTTATTTTTATTTATTTGTATAATTCAAATATTTCCTTTTACTATATGAAAGCATTATATACTCGTATAAATTTGAGTAAGCTAGATTCTAATGGGTAAATCCCTTTGCGAGATATTTAGTATTTTTTTTTTCGCTATTAGTTAGAAAGGATGATAGAGTCTCAATGGACTTCAATGATATATTATTCGAGGATTACCTCCATAGTAAAAATATCATTTTTATTATAGAGCATCATTTGTTAAGACGAGCATTTTTTTAATGAATTGAAAAGAAATTTTGGATAAATATTTGGAATTCTAAATTAGTTTTTATTTCAAATTTTTTATATAATAAACGACATTCGCTTATTAAATGCGTACAATAGTAATTACCATGTTTATATCGGTTACCTACAACATACCTAAATTAAGACATTTACCTAAAACGTCAATGTATGCTAAAATCTAGTTAAAATTAAAATTTTATCATATTGCTTGCAATTCTAATTTGCCAATTTAATTTATACGTATCAATATTATTTTATTCAAATTAATCATCGACCTTAGATATTATAGTCAATTTGAACTGATAAGCCTGAATAATGAATGCAGGACATGTTATCGTTTTGTTCCACATATCTTCATTTTAACGGATGAAAACTAAACTGGTATTTTCTTTTTTATTTCTTTATATTGGAGTTTATTCTTATGTTACAAGTCATAATTCATAATTTCATTCATATGTATGGATATACCTAGTAATAGTAACAGTATAGGCCTGAATAAGGTTTCCTGTTTCAGTTTTCTTATTTCTTAAATTGGCAAATAATTTATGATAACGTTTTTGTTTTCATATATATATAAAAGGAAAAGAAACAGAAAAACACATTTCTAGAAGGATTTTATTCGTTCCTTTCGCATAAATATATTATAGATATAAGTAGATACAATATAAGTCTCTTTAGATACTTTTGTACATATCCTTTCAGACCTTTTCGATATTTGCAAATCTTACAAATTTTATGTGCCGAGAAGAGAAAGACATGTATTTTTGTCCTCATCTATATTAGAACATGTTATATGTTCACCAATTCCTTATATTTATGTACGTCTGGGGCCAATTGGTGTATATATTTTCTTTGCGATGTTCTTTTATGTTATAATATTTTTTTTCTATAGTTTTTTTTTTTTTTTTCTTTAAATCATGGCGTGAGAATTCCATACTCCTGCTTAAATAAAAAGCGGGTAAGTTTATCCATGTTCAGCTGCGTTTATCATTTTTATGGCTAGCAATAAATACCCGGATTTCATAAATAAATTATTGATTATCCTTTCTTTTTTCTTCACATATTGGCTCAACTATGAAAGAAAAGATTGTTACAGCTAGGCAGTTTGTAGTTGAGAATTCTGCATTTAACTTCTTTTTTTTTCTCTATATATAGTATGTTGAATGAAATACTGATTGAAGATTGACGATGCCTTTAAAGAAGCTTAATATAATGCCTTATGAATGATCGGATTGTTTATTATGTATAACTTTATTTTCGAATGTAATAAAGAATGGTAATTTAAAAATTTTTATGATACAACAAAAATTTATTATTTACAAATTCGAATGAAATGAATTAAGAAAATATCTAACATGGAAAACCATACAACTTTATTTATTAGAAATATGTTTTTGGCGAAACAGAACAATTTCCAGTTAAGCAATTCCCGTCAAAGTCAGCTCACGTCGTTCTTATAACCTTCTTCTGTACTAAATTAGAACAGAATTGGGTGGGCCGATCTCGATGTAATTCCCATAGAAAAAGATGACCATACACAAACCAATAGAGATACAACCGGGAAACAGACATCTTTGTGAAATAATTAATTCGGTTATAGTGGACTTCAAAACCATTATTTCCGCTGAAAACTTTTAAATGATTACAATATTCTCGTATTTTAGTTAAAATCTAAGAAAAGTAATAATAATGAAATTTAATGTTCTTTAATTTAATTTCATTATTTTGCCAAGTATTTTGACAACTAGATTATTGAATAAATCGATTAAATAAATGATAAATAATTAACCATTCAATATCATTGACTTGGACTGTTTCTTTGTTGAACTGAGAAATATAATTCATCGTCATCATCGTCATCATCAATATAATTACAAGTTTTTCGATTTGTGCTTTTTAGACTGAAATTGAACATCAACAAAAATTTCATTCCATTAAAATTTCCCTAAAATTTTTGAGAAGATTCAGCCTATTTAAATTAATTAGGACAATCATGCTCTTTTCTTTTTTCCTATATTATTTGTTGACTATTTTATTTAAGTTTAAGCAATAATTTATCAAAGGAACAGAAATAAGCCTAGATCTTTTGAAACTAAAATTTTGACATAGGAAATTGAACCCTTATCTTTATTTTCGTTTTTATTGCGCCATCATATACATTTTTTTTTTGTATAATGTTGACACCACTCTATCATCCCGTTTGATTAAATTTTATAAAATTTTTGTCATTTAAAATCCCTTTTTTTGGGCAAACATTTCGGAAGGTATTTAACGTAGAGAAGACAGAAAACGAAAAGAAATATGTTGGGTATATAAGTTTTTCTATCTATATATAGTTATATACAATGTCAGCTATATCGAAAAGCTTAAGATAATAAATTCTTATCGCTATGTCCCCTGTCGTTTTGACTTTCACACTTGACTGGTTTATTCGTTTATTTCTCGTCCACAAGTTTTCCACGTTCATCATATGTATACACAGCATAAATGTAACAAATATATTCCCTCCAACATATGGGAAAATCTTTTCGGATAAATGAAAGTTAGTGGTGGACGAGAAAGATTGCCCTATAATGGTAATATTGGGTGACATATAAGATATGTGCAAAAGAAATTATGCGGGTATACCTTAATAAAAAAATAAAAATAAAATATAAAACTTTTCATGCCTAAATAATGTTGAAACTGAATCAGAAATCAAGCTATTGAAACGTATGAGAAAAAATTTTACAATTTTGTGAACAAAAATTTATACTAAAATAAAAGTAGAAAGCATATAGTAATTGAAAATCGGCCTGTAGACGATTTTTTGATGCTCTATGGCAGAAATGGGACAGAAAAACTGTCAAAACAAACAATATTTTAAGGTTTTTTTTTCATAACTTTGTTTTCCCTTTTCAAAATTTCATCTAATTTGCAAGTAGCCTAGACCCTAATAACATAAATCTAATCTGCAAATTTTATTCAAATCTGTATATTAGTTTTGAAAATACATCAAACAACTTTATGAACAGGCTTATTTTCTCCTAGGATTATTTCTTTCTCCACTTTTCCACTATCTTTAGACCGATTTTACTGAAATTGAACATGGTATCGTATATTTATATAGTCTACAAATATCATTAATTTAAACAAAAGTTCTTCACAAATTTTCAAATTAAATCCAAAAACCCACCCTGGTTTTTCTTAATTACTTCGCTCCCATTGGGTCGATTTTGTTGAAATGTAATACCAAATTCAGTTAAGGAATAACAAACTCACATTCTAAATTTCAACAAAATCGGATGACGAGTTTTTGAGTTATCTTGTACACGGACAGGCGGACGGACGGACGTGCACAAATCGATATAACTTTTGATTCTCTACGTCTACGCAACCATACCCTTGCAACATTTCTATGGCGATTATTTCAATGTTTTGCACACTTAGTAACAAAACTAATATACCCTCTGGTAGTACCTACCATAGGACATAAACAATAATATGTGGGCAGGTTTAATGGCCTCAACATGATAATGATGTCTTTAGAGAAGGAGACACGTCATATACTTCTTTTCTTTAAAAAGAGTTGCTTCCATGATAATGGTTTATAAAAATGCTTGATCCGGTAGCGTCATACATAACAGACAAAATATATAAACTCATTTAAATAAAGAAATTTACTTTTCGGTTGGTTTCAAAACTTAAGAACTAGGCTATCGACGTCACCGGCTACAATACTACGAATATTAATAAAATATCGCCAAAATAAATCATTGAGTACTATGTAAATTCTTTAGTACTGGAATAGTACTCCTGCGGAGACACTCATTGCCATATTTTTAATTTATTTGTAATTTTTTTTGATTTAATAATACAAAAGTCTTAAATCCTTGTAATTTAAGAATAGAAAATTATGCCTGAACAAGTCGCATTAATTTTATTAATTACTAGAAATTTATCAAAATTTCCACTTAATATTTAATAATTATATTTTTATAATTTTCCTTTATTTGCATATATGTATGTACATATAGTATATATATATTTTTTTGAATATATTAAACTGGATATACGACAGTAGTTATATTGCGATAATTTAACTTTTCACACGACATTATAGAAGAAAGTATAAGTTTATTCTCAAGGGAAAACTCATTCTCAATTTAGCGCATGTTTTTATGACAGGCTTTTAAAAATGAGAAAATTTATTTTACACTTCAAGAACCAAGAGGTTTTCCTATATCTCGTCCCACAAACAACAATTCAACTTTGATATATACATACTATTATATTTTGCATACTTTTATGTAGAATAAGTTTTTATGGAGCAATTAAACCGCGAAAAACCTTTTATGGGCGATTACACTTTTGCATTGTTTGAATCGATATTGCAAACCAACTGTTTTAATATTCAAAATAAATAAAAAAAAAGCGATAAGACTAAAATTTCTTTTTATCCTTCTTGTTTCGGAAAGTTTTAAACTGTTGCGGTGGTGTTGCAAAAAGATCTTACAATATAAAAGTTTAATCATTTTAACAACTCAAACACATAAATTTAAAAATAAAGAACAAAAAGGAAGCAATTTATGAAAAACATATAAATCAAAAATCAGAGAACAACAAGTTTTAAATTAATTTCTTTATATTTTTACATCTGTTTCTAGAAAATTTTAATTGAAATTTTATTTTAACTTTTCTTTTTTTTTTGCTTAAATAGTTTTAATTTTCTTTTAAATTGTATTTAAATTGTATAAAAATCAAATTAAATGAAAATTTTGTATATAACAAAAATTTACATATAGGAGAGAACAGGTTGAGTTAATGCACGATGTAACAAGAGTATTTCTTCCCAAACTCAACCATTAAAATCAACTCAGTTTTTCTTAAATAGAGTTGGATAAAACCATGTTTAACTGATCTAACTTTATTAAATCTTGCAGAATAGTATTTAACCTGTGCTGGTGCTATTTTCCATGTACAGCAAGTAACTGAAAAGTTCTACAAATGTCTGACATACACATATAATAATTACAAATATTTTCTTTTATTTTATAAGTAAGATAATGTTTGAAATAAGAAATTCGAAATCTTTCTAATTGCAGTCCAAAAAGAAATTCAATGATGATAACACAACAAAATTTGCCGAATATACAATATGAAAGGTATTGATATAAGGTGATTTGGATTAGCTCTATACTACAAACAATTATCAATATTGAGATCGAAATAAAATTTCTGATAGATTTTATAATATTATTAAAAAAAAAACATAAAGTAATTAAAAATCGGCCCATGGCCGATTTTTTGATGCCCTATGGTAGAAATGGGAGAGAAAAATTGTGAAAACTAACAATATATCAAGATTTTTTCTTCATAACGTTTTTTGCCCTTTTCAAAATTTTCTCTAATTTGTAAGTAACCCAGACCCTGGTAGTATAAGTCCAATTTGCAAATTTTATTCAAATCGGTGTATTAGTTCCGAATGTACATCAAAAAAACTTTCTGAACAGGCTTATTTCCTCCTACAACTATTTATTTCTCCACTATCCTTAGACTGATATCACTGAAATTTACAATGGTATCGTCTATTTATGTAGTCAACCAATTTGATTAATTTAAACAAAATTGCTTTACAAATTTTCTAATTAAATACGAAAAACTATATAAAAAAAACGACAAAACTTTATGGTCACTCTTGTTTCTGCTTAATAACTTCGCTGCCCCTCAGTCGATTTTGCTGAAATGCAATACCAAATCCACTAGAGTAATAACCAAGTAGCATTCTAAATTTCATCCAAATTGGATAACGCGTTTTTGAGTTATCTTGTCCACGGACGGACGGTAGTACCTAACATGGAGCATTAATATAGGGAATTTTTTTAAAGAATTTTGGCTCATTTTCAAAACCCAATTACCCCAATTAGTTCTGCCTGAATTTCACAATTTTTTTCATAAATTTTCTATAAAATATCACCTTTTAAGCGCGCTATAACATAACTTGATAGGCTTATAACTACTAAAGTTATACGACTCTAAAGCCATCTATTGGAAAAAAACGCCACGAACTTTCTACTTAACGCAAAATTTCGAGGTTTTTTTCTCCATAACTTCGTTTCTACATTCTCAAATTGGCTCAAATTCACAGGTGTGCTGGACTCTAATAGCATAAACACGTTTCGTAAATTTCATTGAAATCGGTATATAACTTTTTAAAATACATCGGGAAAACTTTATGAACAGGCTTATTTTAGGTTACAACTATTTCTTTCTCCACTATCCTTGCATCGATTAAACTGAGATTTAACATGGTATCATCTATTTATGTACTTAACCTATGTAATTAATTTAAACAAAATCGATTGACAAATTTTCCAATTACATCCGAAAAACCATAACCAAAAAAACGACAAAACTTTCTGGTCACCCTGGTTTTTCCTTTATAACTTTGCTCCCCGTGGATCGATTTTGCTCAAATGCAATACCAAACGCAGTTAAGGAATAACCAACTTACATTCTAAATTTCAACAAAATCGGATAACGCGTTTTTGAGTTATCTTGTCCACAGACGGACGGACGGACGGACGGACGGACGGACGGACATGCATAAATCGATATAACTTTTGATTCCCTGCACAACCATATCCTTGAAATTTTTCTGCGATGATTATTTCTATGCGTTACACACTTAGTGACAAAACTAATATACCCTCTGGTAGTACCTACCATAGGGCATAAAAACTAGTCCTGATTGGTTGAAGTCAGTAACTAAAATGCTATAACTTTTATAAGCGCTTTTCAATAATTGCTGTATTTTTTTCATCACGGTCAGGATCTATTTTGAAAAAAATGGTGTGGGTCTCGAGAAGAAAAAAAAATTCAACTTTTTCGATCATTTTTTAAATAAATTATGCCTAAATAAAATAAATACTAGCAAATTCTCAAATATCTTTATTGAATGACATTAAAAAATCATTTTTTTCACGAATTTATGAAATTGATTATATTAGAATATCCACATTTACATGGAGAACGATGGCTGCGCCATCTCTTGCAATTTTAGGTAACTAAAATCTATCGGGGCCTCAGACCCTGAGCACGATAAATATTTGGGTTATGTTGTTGTTGCTTTTACATGTTATAAAGCAGACTCTAACGCTGACCCCGATGAAAAAATCACAGCTAATATCACCATCGAACTCCGTTCTCCTCTACATTCATTTTAGAAAAAGGATATTTTCAAATTTTCCATATACATATTTTCTTTAAAATTCTTTCTACAATTAAATTAAAATCCTAAATAAGAAAGTTAACCGAATTTTCAAATAACCAAAAATCCAATACCATTAAATTCTTTGAGGCCAAAAGTAATGTATTTGTAGAAACTTACAAAACCAATTTCTTACATTACATCCTTAAATGAAAACCATTTCACAGCATCGGATAAAAGATTGGCCAAAAACAAATCTAAAGTTTTAAATCTACAAAAAAAAGGACTACTAGAAGGCAGTACCCCAAATTTCAATTATTTCCTAATTACTCTAGAAAATAACAGATATAATGCAAGACTATTTCATTTTAATGTATATGTGTATAGGCATCTTATTAAACGATTGTGGCCGCAACAATCTCTAGAATTTCCTCTTAACTGTAATTTAATTGAAATTCAGTGCCAAAATACGAAATCCTATATACTATACATATAAAAAATGGATAGAGAATATAACCAGAATTGTATTGTATAATCGGCTGAACGAGATAGTTTGGAAATTTCTTGAATCGTTCGAAATCTAGTTTCGATTAAAATTTAAAGGTTCTTTAGCATTATTTATATATAAAGTGTATTATATCAATAATATTCTATTCTATTCTATGTTCTGTACATTGTTGGATAGTATTTAATATCATTTCCTTTAAAGTTTCTTAATTTGAATTCCAACCAGATGAGACAATGTTCACCTAATTTAAATTTAATTATCGAGAAATTAATTCAACGAAGTGGAAATTATACAACAATACTGAAATACCATATTTTAATAATAATTGAACTTGATTTTATAGAATATTAAAGTTTCGAAATTTAATACGGAAACGATTAAAACTAATATAAAATTACTAATTACTAAAGTTTATTGTTTCTAGGAATTCACGCATTTAAATGATATTATAGATCAATCACTTTGTGCCCTCTGGAAAACTTATAAGATAAATAGAAAATATTATTACCCAAACCATTTCTTCGATATGTTTATTATTAGATATAATTTTTTTGGAATAAATATATGTTATTAATATTTTAATCCATTCGAAATTTTAAATCTTATCCTTGCAGAGGATTAGAAATATTCCATGATTTCCAACCAAATCATTTGCATAGATGAAGGCTACATGAGAGTTTCATGAAATAGGTGATCTGAATAGATCTACACTCGAATTCCATTATTCTGCAATGCAGGGCTCAACAAATTATACGAAATCTTGCTCGCCACGCAAAACTTGATCCAACTGCTTATTTTGCTTTTACTTATTTGACTAAATATTGAGATGTTCGGAAACTTCATTCCGATTTTCAAGACGAATGTATTGCTGCGTGCTACCTCTTTCTCTGGTTCGAATGTTATATGATCATAACACTTTTTATTTATGTGAATTCGGTGTATAAACTTTATTTACAATTATTTCTACGTTAACAATTAGTCTTAAAAATATTTGCTTATCAATAATTAACTTATACAAAATTAATTTATCACAGATTAATCACTATTTCCAACAATTACTAATTAATTCACTTATTTATCAAATTACTTTAATATTTCACTATTGTAATCACTTTCCGAAATCTGTCTGATTATCACTGATCAAGTTCTGAATTTCAACTGTGTTTGATCCTGTGTTGTTTCCACCCTATATACTCATCGTGGAACCCTTGAATATTCTTTCATGCATGGAAACGTATTTACAGATCTCGCGAGAAACGTCAAAAACCGAAATGTGATTACTTGTGTTTCCTTAGAACGTTTCGTGGATTCCAGAATCATGTAACATTCTAATTTATTTTTTTTAATGAATAATGTGTTTTCTGTGTTGTGTTTCTATAAATATAGTGCAGTATTATTTATTTATTTTCTTCCACAATCTTATTGCATCTATCATGCAACTTGAAGATTCCATTCTCGTAGAATTTCTCCCGTCTAGAGAGTTGAAGTTCCTGCCGGTAAAAGAATTTTGTAAAAAACTGAACCAGTGTTAATCTGAATGTCAAGTGAAACAATGCCATATACTTTGAGTTGCTTGTGAAGCATTTTTGCCTTTCCGGTAATAGTACCCTCGTCTAAAAATGGCATAGATCAATTTGTCCCTAAATATTTTTTTTCTAAAGCTGAGTTAAATTAAATTCTTTCAAAATATCTCAAATGTTCTCAACAAATTTAATATGTTGAAATATATTCTGGAAATCGGTACGAAGTTTCCGGACAACTTAATGGCAAAAACTAGGTAATTATTTTAATGACAAGGAATTTTTTTTTTGTTTTCGTTGACATAAAAACAGAATGAGTTAATGTGCGGATTTAATAACGTTCAGCTTTAGTTTTTATGAAGCTGAAAAACTAAGTCCTTATAAATTTACGACATATGCTCCTGTAATTTTCGTTCCATTCACCAAGTGTTGCTCATTATCTTAATAATGGTTGTAATGTTATGAGATTATTTTTTTATGCATAGCACCTCATAAAAATGCTGTTGACAAAATTTTGTTGAATTTTTATGATTTTAACATAAAAAAAAATATTATTATATTTC
The DNA here is from genome assembly GCA_963422695.1 of Xylophagus ater. Classification (NCBI taxonomy): domain Eukaryota; kingdom Metazoa; phylum Arthropoda; class Insecta; order Diptera; family Xylophagidae; genus Xylophagus; species Xylophagus ater. The sequence goes on along the minus strand of OY730485.1, from coordinate 9,417,519 downwards.
TTTTTCTAAGAAACACATAAATATTAAGTGAATTCTATGTTTTATGAGGTTTTATCTAAAATTTATAATCTAAAGCTAAACAATAATATTTTAAGAAGATTAAATTAAAATGTTCATTTTCAAATGCTTGAATAATAAAATTTATTTGAATTAAAATTTCCTCCCGAAAAAATTGATAAGGAATTATGTATTAGGAAATCAAAAAATTGGCTTCATTAAAAATTCGACATATAAATTTAAATACGTGAGATTCATTCCATATTTTATAGTAAATTAATAAATATTGATTGGATTATGAATTTAAGATCCTGAAAATTTTTTAATTACAAATAAAAAGATACTCAATAACAATCGATTTTAATGGTATACATCTGCCGGATTTTCCAAAATTATCTTAAAATTTACAATATTAAGTTTTAACAGGGAAATATAAAGAAATTAAATATTCTAAGAACAATATGGCAATAAAAATTAAAAGAATTCCACTACTTATTTAGAGAAAAAGTTAGGCTTATGAAAATATATGGTGAATCGATCTCAGGATTAAATTTATACCAAGAAAGGATTAGAATATCGACAATCTTATGAAAATTTTGCCTACTAAAAAGATCTTCGTAAGATTTGTCTCTCTATTTCTCAATATTATGATCCACAATATACTCATACTACAATTTATATTCAAAATTTGTTGATTATCGTCTTTGCAGACAAATCTCCTCCATCTACATCTACAGGACATTCTTATTATCATAATAACTCATCAAAAATAATGTGAGTAAAAAAATTCATAAAATATTGTTGGCATTTATTTACCCTATGGTGAGAATATCAAGGAAATATTTAATTTGTTCCAATGAATGTAACACCTCCGGATTTAGATATTTAATACAAATACTTAATTAGCTTTCAATGGTTTACTAAAACAAAATACAAATATCAATTTATAAATGCAATACTATAAATAATATAAGGTCTATGACAAGAAATAGACACAGGCACGCGACAGTTATTTCGTACAAGTTAGTTAATATCAGATATTGCTAGAAGTTGTGGAAACTTCCGGTAATCCAGGACCTAATAACTTTCACCCATTTTTTCAGTTCCTACAGAATAATAATAATAGTCAAAATGTGCTACAAGTTATATCTAATTTTGCATTTTATCTGATCATTTACATAGCTGTCTCTCCACGATATCCTAAATTTCTTTCTTCAATACGCTATTCAATATTGCATATAATAATTGTAATTAAAAGAATCGATAGACTATTAGGAAAGATATATTTCTATATATTTTAAATTTGTATTTATTTGGTGTAGAAGAAACAAAGAAAACGGTTTATGACTGACGAAAATTGGATTCATACAGATTTTAGTTTTACATTCATTTTAAAGCAAAAATCAGTTGATATTATAATCTGGAAAACGTGCCTTGCTTACATTACAAAAATTGCCCATTTTTATATTAGAATGCTGGAAAAAATTATCATACTACAAAATACAGAAAATTGTAAACCATTTGTTCATCATTATTTACAATAGTGACACTGTATTAGATCTTATATTGACTCTAACTAGTTACTTCTAAACCAGCGCCTGGATGGCGACATAAATCATTAGATTTAAAAATAAAAAAAAGAGCGAAAAGAAAAAGACTTGCAAATTAAAGGAGCAATAAAGCCGATTAAATCGACAAGGACAATTTTTTAAAATTTTCTGAAACTTTAACCTTTAATTTGAATAGCAAAGTCTTATGAATACTCAAAATAAAAAAAAACCCCAATAACGTCCACCAAAATAGCGCCACATAGAACAGTGGGGTATTAGAGATTGTAAAAATTTGCAGGGAAGATTAGGATGGTCTTCGATTAAATAGTACATTGCTGGAATGATTAGGTGAGGCAAAATCTTCTTCCAATTCGAAGGACTATTAAAATTTACCACAGAATTTTTATTTGATATACTCCTGAAGAATTGCCATTGACATTATCTAACGAATTAAAAAAACTACAGGGTGCGCCACTTACCCGGTTTTAGTATACATATCGGTTTTATACATGAATATATGTGTAATACATGATTTTATTTATTTTCATGCAGAAAACCTTTTTATACACGAATTTCCATAACACTGTCGAGGGCTACATCCCAGAATAATTTCCTACTGGAAACTAAATTAATTACTAGAGGATAGATCTTGAAGACAAGAGTTACTTATTAGAATTACCATTCTAAACATTTTGGAAAAATGAAACTAAAAGAAAATAACTAAGTAAGTATGGTAGCTATTAAGAAAAAGACAAGAATTAGGAAAAAATTTCGATCAATTTTCTCAACAACATTCCATATTACAAAAAAAAAACTTACAACAACTCCTAGTCATACCTTCAGGGCAGTTCGTAATTCTGAAAAAGCATGAAAAAGTGTTTATGCTTGGAGAAAAAAACATTGTGAATGGAAAGAGAATTGGACCTTTTAAGTTAATTAGAAGAATTTAAGCTAATTGGAATATAAGGACGGTTTTTTTTTTCTTAATTATGAAATGGTCATAAAACCGATAAGAAGAAACTGAATTAGTACTTTCTTCGTCTAAAGATACATTTTTAATTTAGCTTTCTTTGTGCAAAAAGAAATAGACCCGGATGCAAGAACAGAATGTAATTGGAAGGATCTAAAGAAATTTTTTTTTAATTTATTTCCGTGACGTACAAAAATATTCTGGTTTTAAATTTCGCTTTGTCTATAAAATATTTCATAGTTTAATTCTTTTTAAATGATTTTAGTATAAAACGCGCTTTCTTCGTTCTTTCTATTGTTGTCATGTAAAATGTTTATAACAAGAATTTGCAATATATAGAAATTTCTAATTCAATGCAATCTTCTACAGAATCTCATATATACATATATTGAATAGGCCAAAAATTCATTGTGTTGTTGATGACCACAAAATAAAAGCTATAAACCATCAAATGGAAACGTCCATAATTGTGTTTTAACATATAATGATAAACATGGACCACATACAAGTTTGGTCACTCATCAAGAATTCGGAGGGTTTAGCTGGGAATTTTGTATGCATCTTACAATATAGTCCTTACATCATCAGATAATCATTTATTTAGCCCTTTATAGAATTATTTTAATGGTGTAAATTTGAGTTCACCGAAACAACCCGAAAGTGACGAAATAATAGCTCTGCTAGAAAAATGATAAAAGCTTATCGATCAAAATCGAGAATACGTTTAATAAACACTTTCTTTTCCCAACTAAAACTCGGCGACTTTTTGAACCATCCAACATATAGTAGTGTAACTAAATACTTGTATTAAGTTTTTCATAAGAACTTTGCTACAGGAAATTCTACAACCCAGAACGAAAGACAAATATTTATTAACACAATTTTCGTTTTAGGCACTCTGCAATAATTTAATTGAATATGAAATAGATGTTGATGCTAAGAAAAATAAATAAATGAATTTCATGGAAATTTTTTATAAACCTAATTGGATACTTCTTTCATTTTTCAAGAGCATTGTCATCTAGAATAATTCTTTTCTTTGAAAAATATATAATATTTCATGATCAAATTTAGATTCTATTATAATAAAAATAATTATTTTATTTTTAAGAAAATAAGAATAAGCTTTAGATATCAGACCGTATTTGGGCTATTATTCCTTGTGTAGGCTTATTCTTTAAGAATAAGTTTCTAAACACCTAATTATTTTCCATTATTCTCCATTTTATTTTCCTAAAAAAAGGAAAACCATCCAAGAATTCATTGCTTCCTTTTTTTGGTACGTAATATGGTATAAAGGTTAATCTTTCACAAAACGAGCTCGTTCACTTTGAATACAGTAAATAACCAACACCGGAATAAAATTTGCGGCACAATATAACCTTTGTCGTTTGGTGTCTACAAAAATATTTCTTCTTCATTTTATTTTGACAAGGACTACAAAAGGGATAAATGGAAGAAAAGAAACCATATGTGTTTGAAATATACTCTAACAAGAAAAAAAACCTTCGTTATACAGTATTTAAACATCATGAGAAAACTCTTCTTATAGAATATAAAAAAGTTTTCCTATATGTGAATATATATGGAATTATAGTGGAAAAAATGTGTCCAGGAAATTTTACAAAAGAAGTATTACGTCAGAAAAGGAATTATATGAAGTTTATGTCTGCCTTACAGCAGAAATTTATGTTCACATTTGTTCTGGATTTGAACTTTATTCTGAAACTCTAAAATTTTTGTCATTTTCTTTTATATCCTTCTATTCAAGATGAAAAAATGTTGTATACATAGATTTCATGTGGTTTTGTTACAATTTAAGTGTCCAATTTAATAGGATACATATTAGATCCGATTATATAGACAAGAAAAAAACTGCTACGAAAAGAGCAAGAAAAAGGAACTTAAATATGTGCTTTCGTCTCGAAAGTATCATAAAACATTATTTCAAGAAAGAAAGTCAAGATATGTAATTGACATTGGTACTATTGTAAGGTGAAATAGAATGTAATACATGTTCTGGATCATGTACTATAATAATTGCTATCAAATAAAAGAAAACATATAAAATTCTGATGATAAAATTAAATACTTTTCTGTTCGCATTTTGCTCTTGTAATATTTTATCCAGTTTTTGGTACTATTTAAAGAATCGAAATCGATCCAAATTTAAATATAAAGGTTATTTGTAGAGTCTATGAATTGTAAATACAGCGTACATAGTTTTTATTCTTACCATATATCCATAAATTTCACAGAAAACAGCAAACAACCCACACAATCGACAAATACTAAATTCTGTTTAGTATTACATGGCAAAAATAAGGAAATTATATTAATATAAAATATAGCAGAAAAGATTTTTAGTTTTCTAAGAAATGGATTTTTGCATGGATTTTTATATTATATAGCAATATATATCGATTCTTCTAACTTAATAAACGATATAAAGTATATATACATATATATAGATACTATAGTACATTTTTACAATAGTAGAAACAAATTGGAACTATGAGTATGAATATAAGATCCAAGATAAAACTTAAAAGTATCATAAATTCTAAAAGATTTCTAGGTACTACATAAATTCGAAGTTTTTAAAACAAAATGTTTTATTTTTTGCTATCTACAATAGTATGGCTGGTTCAATCACAAATTTCGAATTTATTCTAGAATAAATTTATAAATTCAATGCATTTTATAACATAAATCGGAATATGTTTACAATAAACGAAATAAACATAAATATCTAGTAAAATGAAATATTAAAAAGTGTACTACTCTGATCAAGAAGGATTGGGAAAGTCTTAATTCAAAATTTCAATAAAAGCCGAACGAAGAAAATTTTTATATTTGAATGTTAATACTATTGTAATTAACATTTGAGCACAAAATAAGCACGATATAACTATTATCTGATTTGTAAATGACAAGTTAGCAAGTGTTAAGTTTGCCAGAAAGACGAAGTTCCTATTAATTTTGCGTTCAAAATTAGACTTGTTATTCGGAAAATTAGGCAGAAAGCTTTGAAAAAGCTAAAGGCCATAAATACAAATCGAGTTACAGTAATTGGATGCAAAATTTTTTTGATTCACGATAATAATACTATTTTTTCGGATATATAAAGATATGAAAATTAAGTGTTAGTTAGTTAATTTACTGTGTTTACTTAAATGATAAAATAATTAGCCCAAAAACCTTTTAATAGCCAAAATTACGATTATCTACATATTTAATCTGTCACATCAAATAAACGTATTTATATAAACAGCAAAAACAAATGTGATATTGCTAATGCCTGAAAATAAATTAAATCCAGCAATTAAGTTATAGAATGGTTATTTTATCTATTCACCTTACGCCCATTTACTTATACTGAAGTTCTTATATTTTTTTAAGCTAATATTTAGAATCTTAAACCCCCAACTGCCCAACAAACGAAAATCATAAATATGAACTGCAGACAGAATTATATCAAATGAAAATGTAATTTTTGTGAATGCAGTAAAATAAATCTAAGAGTAATTAAAAGCAGGGGATTTCTTTATGGAATCTGGGTCCTCTTTTTTATGGCTACCCGTCCATATTTAATTGCACATGAGACAATCTAATGGTCAATTGTTAGGCAAAACGAAACCAAAGATAAATGGTGTATCATTTTTATGGTTGAAGGCGTTGTTATAAAACCAAAAAGAAAAAGCCTGAACAATTTAATGGTAATAGATAACAGCCATGTAGATGGAAAATATGCATGTATATACATTTGGGAAGATAATAGGGTTATAGTTTATTTTCTAGTAAATCAAATGTTCATTAAACCAAAAAAATAAAAATACGTATATAAAAAATATTGTATCACTTGGATAAAATAAAAAAAAATTTAAGAGGAAAAATAAAGTCATTCAAATATAAGCCAAAGAACTCCCAAAAATTAGAAAGATAGGAAGTGTTATTACTTTATTAGTGCCATTTGAGAAAATAGGCTTTAATTTCCGGTTGAATAGGAGATATATACTGCGGTAGTAGGTGTAGTAATTATGGTTTTATATACAAATCATTATAGCCAGCAATTTATTTCTACCACACAATTAAATTGTTATAAAAACCTAATTAGATCTCTTGTTTAAATAATTCCCATTCATTATTGGTATTTATATAAGCTTTATGATTTATTTTTATTAAAACTATACAAACGTATTTCAAGTTCTTTAGAAAATAGGTACTTAGATACGAGTACTGTCTAGTCTAAAAGGCAGCATGTAAAAGTTCCATGTATTTCTGGAAAACAATGATTAGATATTATAGAAAAGGCAGGCATGTACACTAAACCCATTTATTTTGCCATATACTATAACTGCAAAGATAAATAGGCCTGCTTTTTTCTACAAGTTGCATGCAACTGCAAACATCAGATTTCAGATGCATTTAAATCGGCTGGAACTATTTCAACAAGAACTAATGTTAAACTCCTTTTAGTTAGTAGAATCTTAGCTGATTGTAGTTTTCAATATATCCTCGCAAATAAATAAAAAAAAAGAAACTTCAAGAAACTGAAAATGATAAAGAAAAAAATACGTTAGGTCAAATGGAATTACCCTCTTAGAAGACGACAAGAAACTAACCCTATTCAAAACCTCTTTATGTTATCTTCTTTTACAGTTCCCATGAAATTCATTATTTTCATGTTACTCAGAGGATGAATTATTTTCTAAGAAAATCCCAAACAATAGGTTGTAGACGGAAGTTAGCTTATACCTTTTTGTAGTCTCTACAGAGATCTTTTTTTCCTATACATTTTCATGTTACTGATGCTTTCATTTCCATGTTATAGGAACAGGTCAAAATGTATATTACTTTTTCTTTGTTTTTCTCGTTTCTTTTTTTTATGTCATTTCAACCCTTTTCGAACCTTTTTTCTCATGTCGAAATCAGAGAAAAATGGCTTGATATAGAAGCCTTTGAAGGAAAAAATGAAAGAAAAAGCCCAAAGTCAATATAAATTTATTCTAGATAAGTATTAATATCACAGTGATTTCAAGGGATATATTATATTTCATGATGTGCTTGTATATACGCTGAAAACAGTAATTTACTTAAGTTTTCGTGGAATGTTAATCGCAACTTTAAAGAAGATATATTAATTTGGCTAAATAGATAAGGATATTTATTCAACAGAAATTAAGTAAATAATTAAAATTAGGATTAGTTTTAGATATTTATTTCAGATTTAATTTCGTATAATCCAGTTCAGCCTAAGCTCAAATTATCTACATTAGATAATCGCTAAAGTAATAAATAAAAAATAAAAGTAATTTTAAATAAATTTAATTTGCAGTTAAAATTTCAAGTACTTATTTTCGAAAAACATTAAAATTTTATTTTAGAACCAAAAAGTTAGCACAGTTGTTGTTTATAACGATACCGAAACTTGATATTGCTACTAACGACATCATGCTGCAGTTAAGTAACTGACCATAAAATAAAAAAAAAGACTTTTAAAAAGGATAACCTAAATCCGTTAAAGACAATTGAGATAGAAAATTAACAATGGAATATAAAAAAAGTTATTCTTTGCGAATATTGTCACGGTTGCCTTGTTCTTATCCAATGAAGATATCTTCCCATGATATTTTCATTATGTTGGCGTTTCAGTTTGAATTTCAACTTCTAAAACCATAAAATACATTGGTCACTGTAATAAATTGCACTCGCGAATAGATTGGATATATTTTATAGTATCGTGGTAATAATAGCAAAAGACTTTTAAGAGATGGGATGATCAAATAGGAGCGTAAACTGTTAATGGGTTAGATGTGGTGTATAGAATCCTCAATAAACCATATTTTAATTTTTATTACAATATTTCTTTTTCAATTACTCTTCGTTTTGTGTACAACGATAAAATAGAAGAATTATAACTTTTACTGCCTTTTAAAGGTATTTAACTGAGGATTAGTGGCATTATTTTAACTTCTCTTAAAGTCATTGAGTAATATTACCTAAAGTATTATAAGCTAAAATACATAGAGATTGCAATGATGGCAATACCTCTGTTTTTATTATTACATACTTCGTTTTATCGCCGAGTTTTATTTAAATAGTCTAAGTTAAAACAAAAAAAAAATATTATATAAGAATTTTAAATGATTTTCTTCAGTAGTCTCTCTAGAATTGAAATTATATCGTCCATGGAACTTGAAAGAGTTCAATTAATTTCATAGTTTATACTTTTGAAATTACGATACCATCTCTAAACATTCAAAAATAAATCCATACAAAGATTAAAGTAATAAAAACTAAAGAAAAAATGTTGAATAATGTACCCTCTATAAGTAGTATAAGTTTGCTTCATAAAAGCGGAGAAATAGAAGCCATCTATCAGCGAGATTCTAAAATTTTAAATTATATAAAAGAGAGGAAATATTATGCTTTTGATTTCAAGTATAAAGTAAAGAAGGAAGATGTAAAATTTATCCGGACAAACTAACATCCAATAATTGTTTATTTAAGAATTATTAGGCAAAATAAATAATAGTGACTATAGTTGGTATAAGTTGTCTAGTACCAAGTTTGCTACCAGTTGAGTGGTCTGGAGTTCAAATACAGCCTTCGGAGATTTTCACATTTGTTTTGCCCTACAATATAATCGTAATAATTCAATTCAACCCTTAAAATTGATTTATTCAAAATTATTCTAGCTTCACAATAAATAAATTTTTATTGAAAAAATTCAACAATTTTTCCTTTGAATTCCAACGGGAGTCATTCTCATTTAGGGTTTTTTTTAAAAATTAAAGTCAATAGAATTTCCTTTTTTATTATTTGGAAACAATATTCGATATTCATGAGTTTACATCCCGGGCGAATTTGGTTTTATTAATGTTAGTTAATTCATTGGTTTGTGTGTGTATTCATTTATTGTAATAGAACAATCACATATATGATATATAGGGAAAATATAAAGCTCACTACAAATCCTTCTGAAGAACTGATTTTTCTAAAGAATTGAATAACGTAAAAACAATATCGATATGAACAAAAAGATCAAATTTTTACTCAAATTTCTATATAAAACTTGAAGCTTTTCAAATTAACTCATCGTAAAATGCCACTTAATATTATTAAATAAAATTCATTCTATTCTAAAAATACACAATATGTATAAAACCTTTTGGTATAAAATTTCTTGTAAAACAATGTAATGGCATCATTATGTTACACTTTTTGCAGTTCGTTCTTTTGCTTATTAACACATTGTGACCCTTTCTTTTTATGTAAACAAACTCAATCTTGCTGAACTTTTCATATAGTATCCGCAAAAAAATAAAAACCCTTTCCTAATTGACAAGAGTAACATAAAAAAAGAAAAATTCCCTTTTCTAAAGATTTATATCATTTGTTGCCTTCAATCAATCAGATTCAATCTCAGCCATTATTTAGACATTATACGGTCAAAATATTCATAAGCTTTCAAGTCCCTCTTGTTCAATTGTATATCCCATTTTCCAGTTTTATTTTTTTTTTTCTAACCAAAAATATTCTTCCTAACCAACACAACAGTAACCGTCAGTAAGAAAAAAATATACTATAAATAATATTTCTTTTACCCTTTCTTCACATCATTTAACATTCAGTGGACGTATCGAGTTCTTCGCCAACGGCTAAAAAATCTAATTGGAAAAAGGGCATTGCAGAGATTTTAAAGAAATTTTCTCGTGAATAAACTAAAGACAAGATTATTGTCGTGGAATGTTTTAGAATGATAAACCAATCTACAAAGTTTTGGTTAAATAACTGAAGAAGTTGTATGAAGGGGCTATGTTTAAATTTTAATTACACCAAAAACTTTGGGGTTACAGATTTTCATCATTTGATAAGATATAATAACACAAGGTTAAAGATGATCTAGGGACACCCTTTCAAAATTAATTAAGACATAGTAATCTGATTGTGACATGGGAAAATGTATCACTCATTGGAGTTTTTGTTCATTTAAATTTATTGTTATGAAATATTAGGAGAAAATATTTATATTTTTGATGTCACATGAGAAAAGCGACAGGAAATATATATATATATATATATATACATATGAAATTGTATAGATACCTACTAAGTCTTTATATTCAAATCATAAACTGGTGGCTTTATATGTATGTCCGTGGAGCTTTTACCATTTCCTTGTGTCGCTCGCCATCATCATTACAAAATTACTGTCATTGTTGGATTTCTAATTCAATCTAATTCTATTAACTCACCATAGAACCAGGTCATTTCCTTTTTTGAAAAAAGGATTGGGTTATTTCGGCTTCTATATCAGTTTGCATCCAAAATGAAAAGAAAAAAAGAAAACGCCAGACTAAAAAAAAGGGAACATTTTATTTTAAAATTAAGAATCTAATAAATATAGATTTACTTATTTAAATTATCAAAATTTACAAAACTTTGATTAGAACATCAAAATAAAATCCAACAGAAGCTGAATCATACGGGATTAAGTCCTAAAATTTTCTCAACGTTTGATCAAATTGCTTGAACTGTAAAACTGTAAACAAACAACAATGTTTTGCAATCTTAAAACTCATTGATTACCAAAAGGAAGAATTTTAACAAAATTGGCTTAGTGAACTTGTTTCATTTATATAAGAATGTATGAGCTGCTCAAAAATAAGCTAATATTGGATTTGGTCTTCTTTACCTATCCATGACTGTAGTTAATTATTGACCACTGGTAACCAGAATATCTGTATAATCGTACAAAACCCGTTGATTGGTTTTTTAGTGGCTAAGCTATATAACTAACTAATATAATAGTTTTCCTGGTATACTTTCAATATCCGCGATAATTTGAGTTTAACAACTTTTAATCAATTTTAGATAAGCTAGCCAACTTGCATAAAATGAGAATAAACCTCGTCTCATTCCGTCGCGTTTTTCCATATATGTTGTTAATTGGAAAATGGTTAATCCGCAAAAAAAGTTTTTTTTTGTGGGTATTTTATATGATAAATCCATAATATTAAACAAAATCTTTAAACAAGATTAAAATTTACCGAAAAAAGCTTCGTACATGGTAGAAATCCTCAATTAGTCACGAATTTTAACTTTCGAAATATACATATTACTAAAACAGACATAATTAAAGGAAGAGAAAAAAATAAATATAAAATCCAAAGGAATAATTAGCCATGCCAATAAACTCACCACAATGATCTCTATCAAAATATCATGTTCTATTTATTTATTTATTTTTTTGCGTTATGCGAATTTTCATCTACTTTGATTTTGTTAAATGGCTGCCCGCAAACGAACGAATCTAATCTTTCTATCTACAATTTTATTCGTGTATATTACCTTATGCTGCGAAAAATTTACGACCTGCAAAAATTTTAAATGCTCTAACGGGTCTAACTTTTAAGGGTTACCCAGAAAATTAATTATATCCTCTGTGAAAACAAACTGCGTGTAACATACAAAAAAAAAATAAAAATTAAAGACAACTAAAAAAGAATCATTTCCATTTCATTACTTTATATTTTCTATATAATACTATATCCATATATATATGCACATATATTTGGATAAATGTGAACCATCTAAAAATGGGTAACGGTGCCTACGCCTGTAATACCACGCAAATCGCAAATAAATCTAACGAAAACCTTCGTCAAGCCACACGACATTAAATCCTAAATGAAGTCGGCATATTCCCTCGTATGAATCTTTTATATGAAAAACCAAACCTTGCATTAATGTCAACCATAGGATTTACACTTTTCTCGTAACTTATAGTTATTATAACTATATATAGAGTATATATGAATATACAGCGTCTTGTGTACATTTTAGTTTTAGTCTTCGTCCCTGATCCGTGTTAGAATGGACTTTTTCATTCTGGGTAATACCTAATTTATGCGGCATCCTTTGAAACCAGCTTCGTGTTATACGTTAGTTGAATATATACTGAATTGATTTTATTTTCCTTTATTTTACCTTTAAAAACCCAAAATTATGTTAAATAAAGATACAATCTTATAACAGTATGAATAAGATCCTTTCGGGCCCGTTTTTCAAAATCTCATTTGGATTAATTTCCTTGTTTGTTTCTTTAAATAGGATATTTTATAAAAATATATTTTTTTAGAATTTATGAACCATTGAAATGAAATACTAAAATATTCTGGAATTATTCCCAAAGGTATATTTCTAGTATTATTGAAAATAAATTCCCATAAAAAATTATACTTTAAATACAAATTTACGAGAAAGAAGAAAAAAAAATTAAATTTATATACTATTTATTTGATGGTAAACTACAATTAATTCGAGTAAAGTACAATGGCTCTATTCAAGATTATTCCTAACAACTCCTCAGTATATAACTGCGAAAACCTTAAACCACACTTGTCCGTTGCGCAACAAGACAAGGATCCATCTTGTTTTGAAACAAGATCCCATTTAAGAATGCTGAAATTGTTACTGTACAAAATAAATATATTATTATTATTATTATTATTATTATAAATGAAAAAAAATATACAAAAACAAAAATCAATTGGAAAAATTTAATGAGATCGTCCAATGTATATAAAAATGTACCAATGGTCATGTGGTAGCAAACTTGAACACGAGATTCTTTGATTTGAGTTTTAACAAAATAGTAACCATTCTAAAAACAAAATTTGGGTTTATTAAATCTTTAAGAATCCTTTATAAATTGATAGTACAATTAAAAATGAAAACGTAATACTAAATCTTAATAAGAAAACTCATTTCATTTTATATTCAGAAAGAAAAAAAGATTTATATTAAAAAGAAATTATAGAAAGACTAACACAAAAACCCCCCATTTGAAATTGTTACTAAAGCTTAAATAGTCTCCTTTTATCCGATTCCATATCCAACCATTTCCTTTCTGAACATTATACTCCTAATAGACCACAGTTTATGAGTTTCGATATCAAAGTAGGAAGGCTTTAATGTATACCACAATCTTTATTAGAAATGTTTTGAAAAACAATGCCCGAAAAAAATGTCTGGATATATTTTTTCACTTAATATCTTTTCAGTTTCATTCCATAAACTGAATAAAATATCTTAATCTGAAATTTCATTTTTATTCCGATATGATGCTTCTTCAAGAAAATCTCGTTAAAATTTATTATTCGAAACTACGATATTCTTCTTTTTAGGCTAAACAAACACATAGATAAGAGATATTATGATTTTAGTTATGGCTTGTCATTCTCTACATATTAGCATAATAATAAAATTTTGAAGTTAATGCTCCCGATAAGGCTACCATCAAATTTTCGAAAGATTCCAAAAATATGAAATCTTTTCAGTCTATAGCAAAAGGCTATGTAGTTTTGAAATGGTTATCCGTTATTCGTTTCACTTATTCAAGTAAAATTTAATTTATTTTAATTTACTTATTTTTTTTTTAAAATATTATTATTAAATATCCGGATCTGCTTCGAATACAGGACCGAATTCGATGAACCCGATTTTCGATGACTTTTAGCAGCACTTCTTGTCTTATTTCACAATATTTGTTTTCAGTTCCAGAATAGTTTGTTGTTTATTTCCGCGGACCAATGACTACAAATATCTCCATAAACAATTACCCAATATATACATATATATCTCAGCTTCTTGGAGGCCATGTAACATGTCCATTTCTTGAAATTATCGATCCACCGAACTTCTGTTATAATAACTTGATTGCTTGACCAAGATTGCAATATATTGCCCAGTCTTGTCGAAATCGTAATTCAGACAAATTATCTATGCTCCAAAAATTATTCATAAAACCTTTAAATCGATACATTAATATGTTTCTAATAAATAGTAGAGCAAATTTTCCCGCAAAAATAATATCTAATAAATCTAATGTGTTCTTACACTAGAAATATTTAGAAATAAAGTTCGAAGATTTTCAAAAGAACATAGCAGAGAAACCGCCAAAGCTGCATAAACTATCCATAAACTAATATTGCTAATATTGGAAAAACACATGTTCATATAGGTACAATACACACTTTATATCATTGTCATATTATGTATACGTGCAAATCAAAATAAAAATCCTCCCAATATTATAACGTAAAAGATTACAAAAGGAAATAAATTCGAGAACCAAATCGGAATTAGGCAATTTATAAATCAAACTTAGTCATCTGGAGAAACTAAATTGCACGTCAAATAGAAAGTTCTATTCCAACTTTTTCTATCGATTATCTCTAATATCCGAAAGATCGTGATGTGTGAAATAAAGATAACTGTGAATATATTTCAAGATTGGAATCTAATCAACGTACGTAAGAAGGTTAACAAAATGTACAAGAGAAATATCAAAGTAGTAATTACCTTAGAAGATGTTCTTCCTTATAAACATTAAAAGTTCGATCAATTTTAGATAAGGTTACTTTGAGGTCGAGATACTAATTAATGGTGAAACATAAACTAAAATATTTTCTACATAACTATTTCAAACTAAGTTTTTTTTTTTTTTTAATGATTGGAAGTAATTTGAGTTTACACCATTAAGTTCAGAGTATGTATGCATAGAAATTTTCCAAACTGTATGCTGTAAAGATAAACTCTAAATCAATGAAAACTTAAATAATAAACTATTGTAAACTATGTACGTACATATTGTAGATTCGTAATTTGAAGAATGAAATAGAAAATTACATGGTTTACTTTTAAATTAAGCTCAAAATTCAAAACTTTACTAGTCAAACACAATCATCGAATATCCTAACTAACCAATTCTCTAATCCTTTGAAACTGCCCTTTAACGAGTTGTTATGAGATTAAATTGGGACATTTTGGGTTTTTCATTTGAACAAATGAACAAACAATTGTCACATAATCCAAATAAGGGATTTTAGCTAATATTTGTTTTCGTGGAAATCTTAATAACAGTGAAAATTACGTTCATACTTATGAAAATTCTAATTAAATGCAATTAATGAGAGTTATCGTGCCACGATATTTATATACATTGAAACCCTGGTAAAATTGTCCAAAAATTCCGGCATATATTAAAGTCTTTTTTTCGAAATATATCACTTTTAATTAAATTGTATTAGATTTCAATCATCGGAGTCTTTTTTTTTAGGAATGAAAATTGCAATAAATGTCTTGAAACACGCTATTTTAATCTGTTGATCAAACTAGTGGCAAAACCCATTAAATTCCAATTTAAAAGGTTAAATTTGTTCATGTAATAAATGTGTTTTTTTTTGTGATTTTGTACTAAAACGTAATAACTTTACAGACTTTTTCTACTAAAATAGATTTTATTGAATTTACTTTCAATTCTTTGTTTGTTTATTTTATTGAACGAATTTTGAGTAAATATCATATAATATTTACTTGTTGATTTAGATCAGTACTAGTAAATCGTATTATCGATTCTTTTTTTTTCTCGTTAAAAGCATATGTGGAACAATATTTTTCAAATCAAAAAAATAAATAAATACAATATTTTTATTCCATTACACAAATTTTTGTTAGTCAGTTTATGAACAGGATTCGATAGATATCTATTTATATTATTTGATTTAAATTTCCTGTCTCACTAGACAAGGTTCATAAAACTGTTAATACATATATATTGCACTACACATCAACGCGTAATTAAATAGAACAAAAAAAGGTATAAATTAGAATATTTGATGGTTGGCGAAACCATCAAATATTCTATAAAATCGCGAAAACATTCTAAGAAGA
Source organism: Xylophagus ater (assembly GCA_963422695.1). Classification (NCBI taxonomy): domain Eukaryota; kingdom Metazoa; phylum Arthropoda; class Insecta; order Diptera; family Xylophagidae; genus Xylophagus; species Xylophagus ater. Next base: position 9,401,259 of record OY730485.1, on the reverse strand, counting down.
CACGAACAAGCAACAAATGATCACTGTTAATTTGAGATTTCGAGAAATTTCAAGAATTTGTTTCTTCACATTGATAGAAAGTACGTTTACATGAATATTCTCGAAGTTGAACTCAAGAAGTATATAAGGTGGAAACATCGCTGAAACGAGACAGTTGAAGTAAAACTTGGAAAGTGATTGAATCATAAGAGATTTGAAACGTGATTATTTGTGATTGATTTACAAAAGGATTATAAAAGTGATTTGATTAATAAGTGATTAATAGTGTCTTCCATTGTGAATAAACTGTTATTAATTAATTTTGTAATAAATAATAATTGATAGTCAAATATTTTTAAGACTAATTGTTAACGCATAAATAATTGTAAAAAAAAGTTTATATACTAAATTCACATAAATAAAAAGTGTCATCATTCTATAACATCCGAACCAGAGGGGTAGCACACAACAATATCATTAGAAGTGATTCATATTAAACCCAATTATGGTTCTAGTAGCATCAAAATCTATTCATTTTGGTTGCATTTTAAAAAATTTACTTTAAATAAACAAGCATTCTAATGCTATTTCTAGCAAATTTTTGAAATATTGCAATCAAATCTATATAATACTTAACAGTTGTTAATCTTCTGTGATTTTGCAATTATCTAGCAACAATTTTTCTAAACATTTCCATGTATTTAAATACAGTTCGTGGAAGTATTAAGAATTAAGTATTTAAATGTTAAGATTTCTTAGAAAAATTTGATTTCTATCAAAAATGTACATGAATTCGGTAGCTAATTTGAATAAGCTTCACTGTATTATAGATGCGAAATGAAAATAGTATAGCATTTCCTAATTTTTCTTAAGTTTTATCATAATAAATTATGAATTTGCCCAAAATACCGCAAATAAGAGAGATTTATATATTAGTTTTAGTTTAGATAGAAGGACACGACACAAAACTAGTATATAAACCTCTCTTGTTTGCGATATTCATTTAATAATATTAAATGAAAAGAAGTTTTCCTTTTTCACCTTCAATAAATCTCATCAATAAACATAAATTCTATATAGAAAGGCTCATTCTATTTTAATACGTTGATGATGAATAACTACATATATCTTCAAACTAAAGAAAACTTATTTATATATATTTAGAAAATATTCTTTTTGAAAATTCTTAAAATGAAATTTCTCCTTATCGGAAAATGCTTTCATCAAAACGATTTAAATTCAGAATTTATTTTCCTTGAACTATGACCATAAGTGGAAATAACATACGATTGAATTTTCAATTCATTATTGATAAATTTTTGGAAAATAATATTTGAATAAATAAAATAAAATGAATTTGAACTACCAACCAGCATATTTGGATTGAAATAGCTTCCATTTGAAATGTTAAATTCAATAGACATAATGTTTGATTTTTGAATATTTACTTAAAATGATTGAAAACATTCATAACGACATATCAAAGAACAATTATTATTCGTGGAACTGAAGAACTGTAAAATTGTGAATATGCAAGGATATATATCAAAAGGATAATAATGAATATTAAATTATTTTCAAGTGATTAGGCCTTTGAAATGTCCACTACAAAACTGGAAAACCAAATGTGAATGGCAATAGCGTGGTTAACCTCACATATAGCAATATACTAGTTAATGTCATACACATTGAAAGTTATCGGTGCACTGAATAAATACAATATGATATTGTTTGATATGACGACCACTGAAAAATAGAAGTATATAAAAATTTGAAATAAACTAAAAGTGGAGATTTAACAGAAATACACGTCATTAGTCCTAAATGTCCCAGAAATATTATCTAAATAAATAATTGTATTGGGTATGGGAATTAAAAGTTATTGCTTTCTGCTAGATGTTATAATTAGTACTTCTGGCATGTAAGTTAAAATGTTAATAAATGTCACATAAATGTAAAAGATTATGATTTTGATATGAAAGACCAGGCGTGGCATAAGTTGCTCGTTACCGACAACAAATAATTAAATTGGAGCGAGCATTGCAAGAAAAACGACAAGATTATGAAAAAAGATGTTTTTCCAACATGAAAAACTATGATTCTTAACTGCCATATCCAATATTTCAAAAATGTCATAACTATAAATAACTTTTCGCCTCTTTAAACTAACCAATTAAAACTTCCTTAAAATAAGAATTGTTGAGAAAATATCTTTCTAACTATATAATGCAAATATACTCTCTGCCAAACAGATCCCTTAATTGCTGACTATAGTCTATCACCGCATATATTTTAAACAATTTACTGAAGACTTTATAAATCAGCAACATTTTATATAACGTAACATTTATGATATATGGCAGATGCTGGACAAGATTGATATTGTAATGGATATGAAATGTATTTGCTCTTTAATGCTCGTTAGTACACGACTAATGGAATTATTCTATTGAATGTTTGGAATTCGAAAATGCACTTTAACATTATTGAAATAGCTGAAGGTGGAGATGTAAAATACATATTTGGATCTAGAAAATATCAATTAATAAGTTCATCTTCCTTTTTTTTATATACCGCTGGGAAATGATGAAATTTTTGATAATACACCTACACCCTTGGTTATTCTTTAAACATTTGCAAATTCAATAGAACAACTGTTTAAAATAAATAATATTTCAAAACACGGAAAAATACCATTTTCTTTTTGAAATAAATAATAATAATCAAATATTGTTGAGAAATACGACTCCACAAAAACCATTTCACTTTACAAACTGATCCAAATATACCAATACAAATTTATTTAAACCATTTAAGTTATTATCTATATATGAATATTTTGCATTTTACATCGTTATAGGATTTGTAAAATTTACCTAAGCAAATCCTCGCGTAGGTAATTTCAAAGCTTTTCTACACCTTACCAGAGTATGTATATCCGTTAAATTAGAAGAACCGAAAGCATTTTTATAGTCATGACTGAGGAAGAAACGTTAAACATTTTTATTGGTGACGTTGAAATGTATCAAACCGTATTGCATTTAAATATAGGATTTGTACCATCACGTAATAAATTACGTGAAATTGCCACAAGTTTCACCGCACATATGTATGCTATGTTGAAAGAAGAGCTTAAAGGATTTTTCATGTTACCATTGACGATAACGTTACATACGCTTCCTGATTCGTTTCATATTCTGAAATGTAGATGATAATAATTTCCTTTTTTTGAGGGTTTTATTTTCCAGATTCAAAATAATTTTTCCCAGAAAAAAGGGACACACACGAAATATTGTGGTAACGTGATATATTCTCTGTTTAAAAGGTGAATCGGTTTTTGGTTTGGGTTTTTTAATTCCATTTTTTTGTTCCTTTGATTGAAAATCGACCTGATAACAGATTGGCATTTAATTCGAGTAATAAATCTAGAATGACAAATAAAACAATTGTTTATGCGACGCAAATTTAATAAAATCCTTCAAATAAAATTTCAAAATTGATATATTTTTTCGCCTAAAATTAAATTTGACCCGTACCTTAATTCATGGTATAGGAATTTTTCAATCGTAAACAATTTCTAATTCAAAGTATAAATTATAAATCGATTTTATGTAGAAAAAAGGGTCTTTTAAATCTTTACTGACATAAGAATTTGAAAGCCCTAAAAAATCAATTTTGCTTGTGTTTTCTTATATTCAATGTTTAATAGTGTGCGGTCTAAGGGGCACTTATTTTCAAAAGTTGTTTTACCCAACTTTCGAACGTTTTTGGAACAAAAAGACTTCTAAAAAGTAAACAAATTATAAAACTCTAGACTAACTTTTTCAAAAGACAAACCACTTTTAGAAAGAAACTCCTGTATGAAAAAGATATGATTTCAATTAATACAAGCTGTAAAAATCTTCGCACGTCACTGCTAATATGTGTCCCATAATTTATATTAAACCAGAAATATATATAAGATAAGATAACTTTGAATTAATTTTATGTTCGCCATAATAAAAACTGAAAACACTTTTCTTTATAGATAGCAAGTCGAAGCTATAGTTAGTCACAGCTAAGACTATATTATATGCAAGACATACATATATAAAATTAGAAAAATGAACAATGAGTTTTGTATAATAAAATTGAATTTATTACAAAAATATAATTAATTAATCCTTAAGAAGATTGTCTCTAGAATTGTACTGAAAAAACGATTTTAACGAAGTGGCATGGATTGTTAAGAGCTTCCTCGTTTAAAAACTGCTTAACAGTGACATCATAACCAACGTATAGTCAAAACTTAAGGATCCAATCCAAATTTTTACTATTACTATAGTGTACGAAACCACTAACGCTTTAAGTTGCATTCACTTGATGTTGTATACGTACACCTATTGTGTTTTAGATGCAGGTTACACTCTGACGAATATGTATTTAATAAATTTTGTAACGTACTTAAATCTGAAGTTTTGGGTACCATTCAATGCCCCACATTTTACTGAATGTTTAGAATTCACCAAACTGGCGAACAATAATAATTTTTAAAAAATGTTTGCTTGTGGATTGCTTCTAATATTAAGAGTTTAATAATCTTCCAATATTCATCCCATTTCTATAATTTTTATACGAATTAAATAATAAATCAAATAATATTCAATTAGGCCGTAAATATTCCTACACCTAATAATTTACCATTCACCAGCATCCTTAAACTTTCAGAAATGAATAACATTTTTCTCATAAAATAAAAGCAAAGCGAAGAGAATATATAATATATATATTTTTTTTCGAAAATAAATTCTCGTGGATTTCAAGTGGTTGTCATAAAAACTCGGTTCTATGAAGCTGAAGTTATTTTATCTAATTTCCATTTAATGGGGACCCTTTAAAAAAATATAATTAATAGCCATACTTTGCCATTTAAGTGTAAAACTCTCAAGTATATCACAATTAAAAAACAATTTCGAAAATATTTTTCTCGTTTTTGTAGCATTTTTTATGTTCATAATTGAAAATAAATTTTTCAATGTAAATAACATTGTTTTTTTAAGATTTTTAAATTTAAAAATAATAGTTATATATATATATATTGAACATAGCCCTTTACTTAATCCTTTTATCATACGTATTTAAATATGTAATGTACTTGTCTAGTTAAATATTCACAATTTTATGAAATTATAATTTTCATTCTAATTTCTTTCGATGTTTTCTACAGCAGTTGTGAACCAACTAGCTGCCAAAATAGAAATCATATATGGATATAGTTGAAAGAATTAACTAATCCCAAATGATCTAATTCCGACGAAAACAAGATAGATGATATGGAATTACAAGAGTTTTCTAAAACAGTAGAAAATGATTAAGAAGAAGCTTCCTAAATATTTTCTACAAGTTAATTTAAATGAAGCAAAATTAAGGAATGCGGAAAACTAATGTTAAAAGCACGTAGTGAGGTAAAATATGCATGTTGAAAACAGTGAAAATTAAGAAAAAGATTTTAACATCTGCGAAAGTCTTAACATATTCATATGCTCAGTTGTCTGTTCAGCAATTAGCATTCATTCACATATACTATTGCGGAAAAAGATTTATATGAAAATTTGAAAACTTCTATCTAAGAATGCAGGAATATAATATGGGATTTTACAAAATCCTTCAAGAAATAGTATCAACAAATTTATTTCTGTTCAAAATACAATATTTAAAACGAAATTAAATTTCCAACTCAATTTTGTAATCAATTAGTTTATGCGGTTTTTCTATAGTTTCAATAAATTGTATTTGAATTTGTAAAATGAATAATTTAAGATTTTGGATATTGATTTCAAACTAATGAATTTGAAATTCAAGTGGTTTATACTTATATATACAGTTACTTTTAAAAAATATGTGGATTGTCAATGCACTAAACTCTCTTAAACATAATTTTTAACGTTCAAATTTCCAAAATATAACATCTTAATCAGGCCAAAGAAAGCTCATTAATATAGCCCGACGATTAGATTCGGTTGGAAACCAAAAATTAAATTAAATTACCTAGGCATGAAAAAGTAGAATAAAGCATTCATACATTACTACCTCAAAAAAAAAAGAAACAAGATTAACTAGTGCCATATAAAATTAAAAATCCGGTCAATGGTTTTAACACGATTTAATTTCACACCTTTAAATATATTTACAAACAGCTTTTGTGCTTGCGGCGTTCTTTAAAATACCGTCAAAGAGTTTTTAATACGAAATAAAAGAACAATATTTAACTTTTATGAAAGCACGAGAGGTAGTCAAAGGTGAAAATTTATTAAAAACGATATCAGTTTTTTACTGGTTCATAAGTACTAACTATTATGTATTTGATGAAAATCCCTGAGGCAGTGAAAACTCAACATATTCCACTAATATGCCCCTAGTAGCTCAGATCCCTTTACTCTAATTTCCTTTGTATGAATTAAGTGCTTATTTTTCATACTATCGTTTGACGTTGATATTTAACTTTGTTAAATTATAATATTAGCAGTAACTTTATAAAATGCAAAAGTGCTGTACCGCATATTTAATCCGTTGGGATTTTGATTATTAAATTAAGTTAATATACAATCTGTCATCATAAATATGTGCATGTTGATATATATTAAATACCCATTTCTTTTAGAGTATATTTTTATTTTACTAACCGACTGTATATTATAGATTCCAATGCAAAAACATTCTTGTAAATAAAATCATTTAAATAAAAACAATTTTTTTGTATTCAATTCAAGTTTTTGTTGCAAAGAAACCAAACTAGAATAATCAAAATATACTATAAGCCGAATATTTATATCAATTTTATATTTTAAACAATTTAAATGAAATTTTCAAGAAAAATCTGAAACAAAATCTTCTATATATTTTTATTGAACACTTTTTTGGTGGGTACCCCTTTTTCATGTTTTCCTTTATTGATATATTTTTCATATTCCAAAAGAACACTTGTTTCAGATTAGTTTCAGATATTATACTACACACTTGGGCACAATTTTCACTGATAAATTCAACAAAACAATTCAATTCACAATCGTATATGGCACGCATCACACCTGAACCAATTTCAACGATACAGATTTTCCTAAACAGAAAAAAACTAAGGCAAAAATGGAAGAAAATTCAAAGAAAAGAATTTTCATATCCGCTATCGAAATCAAAGACAAATATTCTGTCGCCAAATAACAATTCCATTCAAAATCGTCTTTCTTTCATGTCATGCCATTTAATATTGTATTGTAACATAGTTACACATTTTTTTATTTTCATATTTTTCCAAAATTACATCGTTGTCAACATTTTCATGTCTACCTTTATAGTGATTTCCATAAATTTATTGTTTCCAAACACCGGAGCAAAATTTCCTTTTCACATTTAAATGCAACACAAAGTTCCAACCCGGACTATAAAAAGATTTTATTTGCTTCCAATTTAAGATTTTCAAAATGGCATCGTTTCAAATTGGATCAAATTGGCAAAAGGGATTGATTTTCCTCATAAAAAAAAAGGAAAAACCAAAAAAAAAGATAGATATTATGCTTACATATTTCTATTTTATTATATTTGATTTTGAAAATATGTTTTCTGAAAAGAGGGTTAAAAAGGGTTTCAGCTATTATCCCGTCGATTGCGGTTGTATATGGTTAAAGAAAGCTATGTGTGTATGTACATAAAAGAATTGACAACAATTTAGAGTCGTCACTGATGTCCTGTTTAGGTATCTAAGTTTTCTTCAACAATTTACTTTCTATTTCCTCAAATCTTATTTAATGAACTACTTTCAAAATGTTTCCTCAGTAAATGTATCCAATGCGGGCTCTTTCAATGACATACAAACACAATTTGAGTATAGTATTCGAAAGTAACAAATATCCTCACCTGTGCCCATGAAGGGGTTTGTACGACAAATATACACATCGTAAATTTGAATGTTTTGATTTTATATATAGTATATCTTCATGGCATACATTTTTTTTCCACAAAAAATATTTTCCAAATCTAATAACAACGCAAGGTAAATTGTGTAAATTTGTTGTTATTTTCAATATTAAAAAGTGGTGCTGTTGCGGAAAATTTGAAGTTACCAATTTTCCTTACTACAAAAATAGTAAATGAATGTTTCCTTTTGGATTTGAGATTAGTTGAAGTTTGGTTCCAAGATTTAATGGAGAATAGGCTAATTAATGAAGTAAATAAATAACTAATAATTTGGAAAAAATCTTAATATACTTAAAGAATGCTTTGAAACAATAATATTTGAAAACCACTGATTGACTGATACAATAAAAACTAATTCTACTGAACAGAAAAATAAAAGTTCTGAAAGAACACAAATTTACAAATGAAGGATGTTTTATGAACTAACTTCTGAAGTCGAGCAACTTGTGTATTTTACAAAAAATTTTCAAATATTCTAAAACTGCAAAATTTTTCTAACGAGCAAAAAAAAATATTAAGGAAAAACTTTTCTGTAAAAACAAAACTTCTATGAAACTACTTTAATTTTCATTACCTAGAAAATTAAAACAAAAATATGTAAGTACGTAGTCTAGTTATACTTTAGAGTTTAGGCCATTCAAAAATTCAACTCATACGTTTGTTAACATCATCAAATTTTGTATTTTAAATAAAAGCAAATTGATGTGATTTTATATATATTAGTCAAAAAGTGAATTGTCGTGAAGTGAAGTTGTTTAAAAACCCAAAATCATAACAAATAATAACACCCTGAATAAAAATAACAATTTTCTGAATTTACTTTTTACTTTCTTAGAATTTAATTAGAGTTTAAAACATGGCTCCAGGATATTTATGTTTTCTCGAATGTTTAAAGCATTTTTATCGTCCAAAAATTCGACCTTCCGTTTTCAACACAAACATATATTTTGAGATCTACATTGAGTACTTTTTGCAATGTTATCTGCCTGGATATTTGTACGTCTGTGTACAATCATTATTTCATATACGCGACGACGTGAAAACAACTTACCCAATTTTGTTCAAATTTGGTACAAAGAAACGTTACAATAAGGTGTTAAACTGATAATTTTGACCAGAAATGATAAATTGAATGTAGTACATTTTGATTAAAATCATATATTTCGATTAAAACATCTAACGAAGTTGGCGAATTTGCCTTATTAATTATTGATGTTTCTTAAAGAATTTCTCATCAAAATTCTCAACAAAAATATTTTCATAAAAATAACATAATTATTTCTGTACCTTGAAATGTTTTTAAAGTTGATGAATATTAATTGATTTATATTCATTTACTAATAATAATACGACTTATATTATGACTTAATTAAACCTTATAAACACTTTAATTAACATTGTCAGAAATATAAAATAATTATGAAATAAAAGGGCCTACTTTTTTTCATGTACAGAATTTTATTAAAGACCTATAAGAGAAATTACTTCAAATATTGTTCCAGTTCAAGCTTCCATCAAGGAATCAAGGAAAATTCATACAAAAATAAAATTTCTTTCATTCAGTATTTTTTGTTAATGATGTTAAGATTATAAGCAAAAAGTTTCAGAAATAATACGCGAAAGTTTCTCTCTCAAAATATCGACATCGATAAAATTATGATAATAATGATTATTTATAATAAATGGAAAAATGTGAATAATAACTAATCAATTCATATTTTTTATTTTTTTCTTATTTTTATTTCTTTATTATTTAATAATAAATTATGATTAAAATATGTATTTTAGTAGTACGTACATAATACCAAACCGTATACTGCTTGAAACTATACATATATCAGGTGTGTAAAACTTCCCAGTTAAGCGCTTCCAACGTTTCCTGAACTAATGTAGCAACATGTCACCTAGCGTTTTCATACTTCAAAATCACTTTATCGTAGCTACTGCCCCATTCTGGGCTCTTTTCCTTCAAAAAACGACTCAATTCGATCAGTTGTTGTCTCTAACGACCAGTACTGATTGATTCACCCATTTTTAAAAGTTCATAGTAGACCACACCCATCTGGTCATACCAAATGCAGAGTAAGAACTTCTTCCCATGATCATTCGCTGGATCATTGAAACCATCTTTTGCATGTTGCTAATGATGGAGCATGATCACCAAAAGCTTCTTCAATCAAAAAGCAGGAGTTTTCTTTAAATTAAAACAAAAAAGTAACCATGTCGGCGAATGCTCTTTAGTTGGTACAACAATTTCAATTTTGGTGAAATAAAAAAATATGTTGTTGTTTGAAAACCTTTCTTCTGGCAACTAATTTTTGTAGAGGAATCTCATATCTGTCAAACAAAGAAAAAATCAGCCTTTTTTATTCATTTTATTTGTGTGTACCAGCATTTTTGTGTGAACAATAGATACTAAATCACAGACCTGATATGTATTATTGATATGTACTTCAACCATTTTAAACTAAAAAACGGAATCAAGGTTTTTCCATTCTTCCGCTTTTCTATTTTTACGATGCCTCTAGCGACAGGAGATATAGTCTATAACCGTTTCCAAGTGCTCACCTAAATAATAGAGAATACCGCATTAAAATCGATTCAGTAGTTTTTAAGTTTATCGCAAAAAAACATATATCACCTGTAAGAATTTTATATATTACTAAAAATTACTACATTAAAGCAAAACTAAACTAAACTTAATTAAATAAACTTCGAATCAAGATGTCATAAAATTTAGTAATATGGATATTAAAATATTCAATGAATTTTTTGTCTGGAATTTATCTTTATCTTGTTGGTTCAATGACCTAACTTGAAAAAGTATTATAAAATGATATTATTTGACATAAAATAAACCCTCTCATACCTAATAACTCTTAGATGGTTGTGTATATCAGGATACACCCAATTTCATCTGAAATTTTGAATTTATATTCATTTTTATTAAAATATTCTTCACGTATTTTTGTTTTTTTCTAAAAAAAATTTGTTGATACTAAAATCTGATCAACTTAAGTTATTAATTTTTGAGAATAACAGAATAAAAAAATACCACCCCCACCAAGCCGATAGTCACCTAACTTCAAAGTTATATTATTTTTCTTTCTTTTAACATACTAAGTTATCGTGACAGCAAAGGTGTTAAATTTATACAGAAGTAATTTCCGTTAAAAGCGAAAAGGGCGGAAATGACTTTTCAATTTAGCTCTGGTATAATATTTTCTTGCATTGGTTGCTTCGCTTTTCCAAAAAGAACAAAAAAAAAATAAAGAAAAAAAAATATTAAACTTGTAGTTAAATAAAAAGAAATACTCTTAACTTTCCAATTCATTTTATTTCAGACAATTTTCATGAAGATAAAATGAACCTAAAGCATATAATACAATATATTTACAATTTCCCAAGAGTATCTTAAGATGACATGTAATAAAATAGTCGCATATAGTATAGCATATGGTTCCATGAGAAACGAAATAATCTTTGAAATTATTTCACTTTTAAAATTCTCAGAGAAAAACCATAGAAATATTGGGTTGCCCGGAAACTCACCAATAAAATTTTCGAAATAAGTAGATACATATATGACAGACTTTGCCACGTAAGAAAACAGTTACACGTAAATACAGAATTTAATTAATTAATAACAAAATAAATAGCACTAACTATATTATTGTATAAATATAAATAAACATATAATATTTGGTGAAGACCAGATACTTTCTTAATTAAAACAATTGAATTGCCTAGAGTCGTCCCCTGGTACGAAATACCACAATCCACTTATGGGTTTTGCTATCGTAATGGTCGGTATAGAGATGAAATCATCTGGAAAGTTTTTGACTACACCTGGTACATATTTTGAATAATTTTTGACATCCAGTCCTTATCATGTTAAGGATATTCTCAGCTTGCGGTCGTTGCATATGTTAATGTATTTGCAAAAAAATTATTGTTTATAAAGGACGTTAAATATAAAATAATGCAATCATAAATTTTGCGTTCTTTTTGTTTTATTAAAATTTTCATTTTACCTAAAACTCCATTTCAAATTCTCATAGAACTTTGTCATTATGAAAATTTTCTTATGTCATAAAAGAATTGACGTCATTGCTATTGCTTTTTATTATTTCCCTTTTGATTTATGGTCAGTAAAATTTTTTAATTATCCAAAGTGTAAATAGAGACCATATATCCTATTCAAAATGGTCAGAAATTCTGTTTCAAAAGACATTCAACCAAGTAAATTATAATTATAAAAAAGACGTTAAAAATAAACTTAAAGCAGAAATGTGAATGTTCAAATTCAACTCTAACAAATATAAGACATTCGAACTTCTGAATATAAACAGAAGATATGATATTCCTTGAAATCTACTTTAAAAGCATTCTTAAAGAAATTCTTTAAAGTGAATTTTTTACATATAATATAATTTTTCAATTCAAATCCCATTAGATATATGTATTATGTACCTTGTGCTGTCTTTCTATCCCAGTATACTATTCTTATATAATCTTCAATGATTGTCCTCCTCATTTTAAACACAAATTCAAATAAAGTTCTTGAAATTCAAATCCTTCTATTTTATATACAATTTTTTTTTTGTTCAACTGTAATGGTTTTTCCTTCTTATAACGTTTTTCCTTTACTTCGTGCAACTTATAAAAATACTTTTTTCGTTCAATTTTGTCTTTTTTGGAAAAGCATTACAAAATCCCTATGAATTCGATGTAAAAGGCAAAGATCTGTGCCGGATTACGTTATCCACACATGTTTGCACTGATATTACTTATAAAAAAAAAAAGCTTTCAAAGAGATTACCTTTACAAAAAAAATAAAAAACTGAAATTTGGAAGACTTATCTTACTTCCTTCAATAAAGTCTCAAACCGTATTCCCTGTATAACATAAATTTTTTTAGTTAAGGTTATACGGCTAGTATTCATCTTTTTATAGAACTAAACGCTTTGTTAGAAATTTTCTGAACAGAATAAATTTTCTTAGAAATATAAATTAAAAAAAAAAAGTACTTTTATATCTGAACTTTTGATTAAAAATAAGATAGAATCCGTATTTAATTCTAGTGCTTTGTTTGAGATTTTACTATCATTGGCTATCAGTTTCTAAAGCATAAATAATCCAGGAAAAAAAATTATATAATTGATTTTCCATAGACCAGAAACAATCACACATCATTTCATATTCGAGCAAATGAAAAGCATTCCAGATCAATGAATTTCATGAAAAGAATTTGAAAATATTTCAAGTATATTGTATTTGAAATGTGTGCCATTAAATTTAATCAGGAATTTTTGTGGTGAACCAGTTTTAAAATCTAATCGAAATAAAGGATTTCGATTCGAAACTGTTTAAAATAAATATTATAGTTTGGATTGATTTTATACAATTGGTGAAGTAATAATCTATATAGCATCAGTTGAATAATTAAATTAGATTAGCATTAAGATGTTACCATTTCATAATGGACATTTCTAAGGATAAACTATTTTAAATCTAAAACTACAACATTTGGAAGAAAGTTCAACAAAAAGAAAAAATCAAATAAGCTTATTACTTGTATAATATTTTTATCGATTAAAATTTGATAAAATATGATAATTAACAAAATTTACTTAATTATGACGATTGTTGAACATTTATTTTGTACGTAGTAGATCAATACTAAATCTATATAAATACATTTGAAAATCCGATTCTAATTAATGAACCCAATAGAAAATCTCTCTCTAGCTTAATTTTGCTCCAATCAAAATGGTGAAATATTGCTAATCCATTCGCAAGATAACAGATTTTCAGTCTGTACACAAGATATGTCGTTATTAGTATTTGTGAAAAAGACTCTCGGTGCCGAAAATGTATACGCAAAGGCTTTTCTGTTTATTTTCTCTATGGATATATTAAAAAGAGGAAACGGTTTGATATTAATTTTAGCTATTAAGAGATATTATCTCATATGACGCCATAAATTTATTTTTCCTGGAAAAACAACTGTTCAAAAAATTCTGACGATTTACCTATTTTTTTTTTTTTTAATCTTTCATAAAAACGGGTAAGGGAACAACGAATCTGGGCCAATTATCCTAGTAATTTAATAATAATTTAATATTCAAATTGTCATCCTATAAGTGTGAGTATTTCCACAACTTATTAAATGAAAATAATGATTTAAATCATATTTAATTATTTGAAAACAAATTTATAATTAAAGTGGTTTTACAAAAAATTTTAAGTCTCACCCACGAGAGCAGTTGAGTATTTGTGTATATAATCAACAATGTATTTTTCATTAAAAATCATTAGTATAATTATGAAATTAATCAGCGTATTAATTATAATAAGCACGCATATGTGGTTCATAAATTATCGACAGAATACCGGTCATTGATGTTTTGCCTCATTAAATGTGAAATATTGCCTACATAGCCACTTCAATTCCAATTTGTGTTATTTTAATATAAATTATTAATTAGTTGCCATAATGTCTGTTCAAGAGGTGGAATTTGAATTATCACAAAAGAAATATGTTTTGATAATTATTTTGAAAATTTTTATGTTTTCCATAAATCAGAATTTATTTTATTTGAAAAATAATTGGTATTTTTCGTTCGTTTTTTTTTATTAATATTAAAAAAAAAAAATAATAATATCAAATTCTCAAAATATTTTCGTGAAGTATTATTTAAGTTTATTATATTTTATAAGTTTTAAGGAACTCAAAATTTACCACTGCTCAAATTATTAAATGCTAAATATCCATGAACTAGACTCAACCAGAATAACTTTAGTAGAATGGAAACTGATAAGAACACTATGGATTTAGTATTGTAACTTCTTAAATAAGTTTCTAGGAATTTGATCTGAACCAAACTTGTTCATATTTATTTTAAAAAAATTATGAAACTGTATTCAGAATCGTAGGTCTCCCAAATCCAGGTGCACACACTTAATTCAATAATAATCCTTTTTTAAAGGAATCTGCAAAAATTTAAAAGTCGCCAAGCTCGCGTTTAAACTGAAGACTTAGGTACTTTAAGTATTTACATTAATTTTGTACCAACGACATGTTACAGTTGCCTCGGTTCCTAATTTGCCTCATAAAATTTCTAGTACTGTTAAGTAAAGAATGCAATTGGTTATTCCATTCTAAATTATTAAAGCTTATTACATATTAGAATACTATACTTTTTTAATGAATTTTCGATTTGCAAAAGCTAATATCTTTCCTTTGAAAATTTGATTATTTTTAAAACTTAATGAATATTAAAGAAATATATGAAATATGTGATGATACTTTCTAAAGCCGAAAAACTGTGAGCAAATGAAGAAACGGCATTTTAAATACCTAATTACTATTTAAATTATTATTATACAAAATACGAATATTTAAATTTCTGAAAATATTTAGAAAAACTTTTAAAGTCAAATACGAAGAAATAAACTAATAATCTTTACCATAATCTAACTCAATGGTCTTCTCGATCTAAAGCCCATCGCAAAAGTTAAAAGAAATTTAGATCTGAGCAAATTTCGTCGCTTTTTGTCTTTTTTTCCTGTTTAGCTTGTTTCTCACTAAAATCATCAGTTTATCTGGCTATCAACTGTTCGATTATTTACAGAAAATAAATTTTTATTTAGCCTTTTGAATGTAATCAAAAAAAAATGTGGAAAACATACCATAGCAGTGAATTTATACTTTACTCTATTTCGGCCTGATCGCTATGGAACTTTCCAAAAACTAATCAGCCCTAAGTTAGGGTCACATAAAATGTATGAATATATCGAAATCGGCCCAGCAGTTTGTTCCGCACTTACAAAATTTTGTCACTTTTTCACAAAAAGGTAATACCACATAGTGTTCTCATATCTGAATATCGCCCAAAAGTATAATATCATGTAGCCATTATGTGCGGTAGATAAACTGTGATAGTTTCATGTAAATCGGACAAGCCATTTAGATTTTAATGTTTTAAAGAAGCGGACGAACAGACGGACATACACGAATTTTACACTTATTCCTATCTTACCACACCTTTTAGAAAATAATTAGGTTTTTGCACGAATGTAGTACTTTACCTAAAATCATTCGTTTAGTCGAGAAAGTAAAAAAAGCCGACAGAAAACTTTTCACTCACCATTAAAGTTTAGGCTAAAGGGCTTTTAGAAGGACATTACCTCTATGTTATCGTTGTCTTTTTTAGAAGGTTATTGTTTGATGCTTGGTTGCGCTTTTGAACCATTTTTAAAGTGCTATAGATTCAGATAGTGAACGAAATCCCAATAGAAAGAGTTTGTAATGAAGAAAAGCGAAACAAAATATAACCATTAAATTTTTAGATGGACACAAAAAAAAGGAAGAAAATATTAAATAAAATAAAACGATATAAGATTAAGGATAAAAAATAAATAAATATATATATATATAGCCTTCGTGAAAGATTGGCACAATAATAATTGTATAGACTTCGAACATTAAGGTAGTTATTTGAAAATAATGAAGTTAGTAACCAAAAGAAATATCATGGGATTAACTTTATCGATCACTTTTGTTATATTGGAATTTTTAAATTAGTAAAAGGATCATTTTTATTATCCATAAAAAAATATTTATATTTAATCCTTTTATTTGTTAAAGAAAGCAAATTACTTTTAACATTATTTTAAGGGTTTTCTTCTCAGATTTTGGGATATTTATTAGAATTAGTAATTGTTAAGTAATATAAAAATTTTTATGGTCAATAAAAATACATAATTTCCGAAATATCGAACTAATTTGTAATTTAAATCAGCAATTCTTAAAATATATCCCAAGCCATTTTCTAAATACTAAAATAATAAATTATTGAAGCATGTATTCTAGGAAAATTTCTAATAATATCAAGAAATTGTACCTTTTTCTTAGAAAGAACTTCTTATATCTCACCGAAAAAAAAAATCGTTTAAATTAATTATTAATATTCTGACACCATATAAAAATCTCTACTAGTAGGCCCAAGATCGATTTTGGAAGAAAAGAAATCTTATTTATGACGTATGTAAAATTCTATACAAAAATAAAAATAGGAACTGATGATCTTGTTAGTATTATTATTTATGCAATCTACATCTTCAAATAATAATGTTCGAATTTTCCTTAGTTCAAATACCGACCCTTGACTTTCATATGTACGTTATCATCTCTGATATCTATTTTTTTCGTCTATCCTGAAATGCTTGAATATGTATTTGATATAATTTACGATCAAAACACATATAAATATATCAAATAACATTTTATATTATTACATTAAACCAAATAGGTTTATATCTATTCAATGTCTTATACACATGTCCTTAGAGAAGTTCTTATGGCTGTAGCTGATATAACGATGTACCATCAATATATCATTTTTATCATATACGATAAATATCGGAGACACCCTAATAAAAGGTTTCATCTATTTGTGTACAACATATTATGCCACGACGACAGTTTAGAAATATAAAAGACATTTCTCTCTGAATGTGAAAATTACAATATTATGAAAAGTTTTCAGCTTTAATCTTAAAATGTAGAAATTAATTTACAAAGATTTATAAAACTTTAAACTTTTTAAATATCATTTCTTAGATTTTATTTTTGTTCTATATTAGATTTATCAAGGTTTGGACCAATATTATTTTGTCCATTTTTTTTTTTTTTTTTGTCCACTGATTTTTATTATGAGTGTCATTTCTCATCTGAAAACCCTAAAAACCTCAAACCACGTTTGATGTACAATCATTTAACAAAAATTCAGAAATATAACAACAAAATAATATAAACATCCAAATATCCTTTTGTATTTTATATAAAGAAATGGGAACAACAAAAAAATATTTTCCAACCCAACATCTTAAATTCAATGAGAATAGAGAACCTGATCAAGATTCGTTAAGAGGATTTCATTTTTTTTTTGTCGATATAAACGCTATTTTTTCATTTTTTTCGGGTTTCATAATAGTAAAAACGGAAGAATCAAGAATCAATGTGTGTGCTTAACCTCAATTTATCATTTTATCGCTAGAGCAAAACCGAACTCTCATTAATTATATTACACGACCAAATGCTAACGTTATTGGTGATTATTGAAGCTTTTGGCCTTTGCTTGGCAATTTCTTAACTAGAATGTTGATGCCATATGCGATTTATAATCCTTGAGTAATACGAATAGAAAAGATTTAGGTGCTGATATGAGTAATATATCCCTTGAAAGGATGGTATGAGACCCGTAATATAATACTTGATTCATTCGAATATATACTTTTCTTCTCCTCGAAATAGAATATTATATGTATAACAAAAAAAAAAAGAATAATATACTAATATTATAGTATTGTATTAAATAGTATTAGATATTATATATGTACATTGAATGTTAGAGAACCAAATATACATTGATTGCTCAACCAGAAAGTTATGAAGTAATATAATGTCATGGATGTGATAATATTTTGCAATGATTTCCATGGTTTCTTCTTGAGCGAATTTTATCACATATAAATGCTATAAAAACATGATATATCTACATTATTCCAAAAATTAAATGTACGTAAAATATCTAAGCACAAAAATAAAATAAATTAAAAAGAAAAATCAATGAACATTAATTATGGGCATTAAATAGTACCATGTTTAATACAGGACTTTTATGAACGTTAATTTTATGCTAAAATTTATTTATATGTAGTTTATTTTTTTTGTTTTTGGAAGAAAATAATGATCAATATTTCCTATCAAAAGAGTGGTAGTGAAGAAGAAATATTGAGGTAATTAACAAAAACCAATTATTTAGAATTTCTTAATATGAGATTGAACCTAATATCGAAGACAAACTATTAGAAATTTAATGAAATTTATTTGTTGAGACATAATCTTAATGTGTATTCTATGTCTGAACATTACTTTGACCTACATTAAATATGAGAACATGATTTAAAGACCATAGTGAAAAGTTAAGCTTTCTCTAATAAGTTTTAAATATTAAATAATTTATTGCCGAATATAGCTTTTTCAAAGCTAAACTTGTTGTAATATAAAAGAGACATATAATCCCTGTAGGAAATGGGATGCTTCCAGAACAAAACTAATTACGTTTACGACTTCAGCCAATGCTATCTTTCAAAATGAATTAAAGATTTTACTTATTGTGCCATTCTTTCAATTTATGTTCAACTGGTTTTACTCTTACTATTTTGTGGCACAATTATACTTTTCTTCGCAATTTGAAATACATATTTATGTAGGAAAAACGATAATAATTCTATTAAATAAAAAAACACTTTATTAATTTTCTACTTTTTAGCTCTTTTTATTTCTTCTTTTTTAGTTCTCGTTTAAATCGCAGTTGTTTCTTGACTGACTCGTCACGCATCATCTTCCTTCTTATATTTATCATGCAAACCTCTTATCTGCATGATTCATATTTTACTTAGACCTTTTCTTAGTCTTATGTTAAGTCAACATCCGATTAACATAAGACTATCATGTAGACTTCTTGTTTACATGGCTTATCTTTATATAGGCCTTATTTTATCATACAACTGAGTCTACATATTACATCTTATCCATCTTAACTTGGCCATCCTACATTTATTACCTTCACCTGAATTCTGTACAAGACTAATATTAGAAAAAATCTGACATCATAATGAGATAAACGTGAAGACCAAATATTAACATAATTATTTTTGTCTTTTTTTGTTGCGCATTATCAAAAATTTAGTTCAACAAGCGGAGTTGGGTCAAATTATAATTACGAACTCATTTTCCTACAGGGATATATTGCACTACCTGAGTTCAATTGTGAAGTAACTTAAAATACTTCTACATTATATAATTTATCACTTAATGCATTTTTATACAATTCACTTTTAGATACATTTTCACTCATTCCATGAAATTATAGAGAAAATTTCGATTAAATTGTTTCGAAATTTATATTTTTAATGAAAATGTGTAATTTGTTGCATAAAATTGGTGAAAATTTTCAACATACTTTTTCTGAGTTTTAAGCATTTGATAGGAAAATCAAAAATGATCGAAATAGATAAAAATGTCTATGATTACGATTCATGGAGAAAGACATGTAGCGAAACGCTTTAACGAGAAAATTTTATGTGATCTAATCCAAAAACAAAAAGAAGAAAAATCATACACTGAACATATATGAGCTATATTTCCATTTTCGTATAAAACTAAGAAATTCTTGAAAATATACACAGTCTCATCAAGACGATTTTGTAGAGTGTAACTGAACGGTAATGATTTGGTTTTATGAAAACTTCCAAACTATTAAAAACTGGTAAACGAGATATTCAGAACCAGGACATTACAGTTTTCAGTAATAAAACCGAAAGATGATAGCACCATATGTAGTCGAGTACCCAATTAAGTTATATTTTTTGTGGAAATTTTTCCCTTTTTAATTCCGTAATTACTTTCATCTCTGATGTAAGAAAAATTTCTTTATAATAACTTTTTTTCTTTTCAAATATTGCTAAATGGAGACTGGCAAAAAATTATTAATATGATTGTATGAAAAAAAAACGAATCTTTAAGTTTATTTAAGACGACAAGCTTTTATTTTGTGATGTTTCATTAATTCAAAGATATTTTATGATAGAAAATCAAATTTTATCAAAAGTTTTCTAAAAAGAATGATACAAATTTATTATAATATAATTTCTTATATAAAATTTTTATGTATAAAATAATTAAAAGGATACTTTTACTGTGAGGTTTTCTGTTAAGGAAATAAAAATGTCATAAGTGAAATATGAATATGACAAAGAAATTTATACTTTGTACTTGTTCAGAAATTTATTTATTTATTTTTTTTTTGTTCTCAAAGTGCATGCAAGATCTAAAAGAAATTCATTAAATTAATGAATATGAATGCTAAAGTCCTGACGATATATTTTTATTGAAGGTAAAACCAACAACTTGAACAATTCCTGTAATAAAGTTTTCTATTCCATTAAATTCTTTATAATAAATTCTTGAAAATAATTACTTAAAATAATATTATTTCAAATAATTAACTTATATTATTTGCTTGTACTTTTATATAACACAATTTGTAAATTTATGTTGAATTGAGTATGGGAATTAAAAGTCATTGTTTTTATGTATAAAAAACAACGATTTTTTAACAGTACACGTACATTATATTTCATTTAATGTTTTGTCCGCGGAAGCTTCAATCTTTGACAATATTGCAGGTAACAAATTGAGTCCGTGATAAAAGAATTCTTCTTGTTTTGAAGCAATCCATTCTTTGAAGTATTTCTTGATATTATAAGTTTTGAAGTGCTGTTCAAAGAAACTATGTTGCATGGATGATCAGACGCAATATCTGGCATGCCGGGTTAGGTAAAGCATCTCATACAAATGCTTTTAACCTTTGCGTCACAGATTTTGCAATAGGTGGTCATGGGACAAAAGTGGACATTTCCAATTCAATCAAAAAATTATGTTTGTTTACATTTCAGCTAAATGTCATATACTAAATATTAAATCTTGTTAACAGTTCTTCGAATTAAATATTTTGCCGTTTTAATTTATTATAACGGGTGATTTTTTAGCCGTTTGATTTTTCAGTGTTGCCTTATTGATATTTCGCCCGTGATTCGTGACATGTGTCAAAGTCAAACATACCAGTTAGCATTGCCATTTTATTATGAATAAACTCACAGTTAAGAATAATCAATAATTATCCAAATTTGCTTTGAAAATCGGTTCCGTTATTTCATCGCAAATTTGTGTTCAGTGTCGAGGCTCATTTTTGGCTCCAGTAATAAGCGAAATTGTCGCTTCTGCAGTTAGACCAACCTAGAAGACTCTAGAGATCCAATTGCATCCAGAGAAATTAAGTTTAAATGCTGGTGGCATCGGTGACCCATATTGCTTTAAAAATGAGCCGGTAGCTCGTGTTATGGTCAATCAGAGCGTTACTGGACCATGATCAATGAATATTTCTTCGAAAATATCGATGACATTAATCCTGTTGAGATGTGGTTTAAACAAGAAGACGCTACGTGCCATACATTGACAGAAATCATCGATTTAGTGAAAACATGATTTAGCGATAATGTGATTTTGAGAAATATCCCTTTAAATTGGCCTCCAAAATGGTGAGATCTGACATCTTTCCAACATTTCCTATAGGCTTACGTGTAGTCTTTGCTAAAACCAAATTGGACTAACAATATGCGCCTCGTCCAGAGCAGTCACAGTGTCCATATGCCCAAAGTCATGAATAGGTATTTCGAATAAAAAATAATTTTTGATTAAAAGTTAACTTTTTGGACTATTTTCATGAATTTAAAATTCATTACGCTAAAAAAATCACCCTTTATTAGTTATAATTTGCAACATATATTAGAAAACGATAGCTCCCAATTACCATACTCAATATATATGAGTATAGTTCTATTGATTACTTTTCAAAAACAACTATTAGAAATTTATTTCCATTAACTATTCTCAATTTAGCATTTGAATTGAAATTGACTTGGAAATTTTTAAGAGAATAATATTTCAAGATAGTTTCATAAGTGAATGAATTTTGTGGGTTACGAATAACGTGAGTACAACATATTCCTCGAAGTGGGCATACATACTACACATATGAAACATATTCATTATTTATTTGAAATATCAAAAGATTACCGCAAGCAGCCATATTGCATTCAAATTTGCATTTTCTCAATAAATTATTCATGATAGTAACAAACCGCAAAGTAAATTTGTCTAAATTTTGACAATAATGGAAATTAATAATAAGCCCGTAGGTTTTTAGCGACCCCATTGTGCGCCATACATGAATTCTGGATATGATTTATTATATTTTAAAATGAAATTTATATTGCGGGGAATTTTATCTTTTACTCCAAATTATATATTTATATAGATATGGTATAGTACATATATGCCCAAATAATTAAATATTTTAATAATTATTTAACTACCACATTTGAATTAAGTCTATCTAAAAAAACGACAAATCTTTGTGAGTATGTTGGTTTTTTACAATTTATTTCTTCCTTCAACGATTTTGCTGAAATACAGCGACAGGAGGAATTGCCCAATTTATATATTAAATTTCATTCAAATCAGATGAACCGTTTTCTAGTTATAATGGATACTAGTGACAATATATATTTTGTACGTTATATTTTGTAATTTACTATATTAGTTTTTAATACATTCATATTAGTATCTATTATATAAAAAAGTTTTCTCCGCAAATCATTTATAAATTTTTTAGTAGAAAAAACTTAATAAGTAGTTTATAACTGAAAAAATATTCGCCATAGACGGGATTTGAACCCACACACAGTTGTTCTACTAAATAACGCGCTTTCCCATTACGCCATCGACATCAATTCTTCAAGCAATTCAGATTCGTTAATATCAAATCAGAACTGAATAAATAGTTATAACAAAAAAAAAATAAAAAATATTCGCCATCGACGGCATGCCCCCTAGTAAATTAAGAAAATAATAATAGTTTTTAAAGCAATGTATTAGTTTTTATTACATAACAATTAAATTCTTTTAGCATTTTGAATACGTTTTTATGTTCTTATCGATCCAATCGGTGTAAACTGAAACTTTTGTAAAGACGTCAGGTGAACCGGTAGCACATCTGGGAGTCCCAAATGATACGACACCAAGTAAACATGTTTGAGCTTTATTAACAAGAGGACCACCAGAATCACCCTTTAATAATAATTTAAATATTACATAAAGAACTAAATAATTAAATATTTTGTTAATTACTTGACAGGCTCCTTGACCAACACCATTTAATGTACATATCACGTTTTCAGTCACATTATAGATGCCCGAGCAACTCTTACTAGATATCGTAGTTAATGTAATTTCTTGCAATCTAGCAGTTGGTGGTGTGTCTGGTGATGTGCCACCCCATCCGGAAAGCAATACTTCGTTATCGGGTTGAACGCAAGTTTTATCTTTGTAATTAATTGCATTTAAAGTTGGCCCAAATCTAAAACAATTAGCCATTATTACTAATGCTATATCATTAGTTCCCAAGCCAAAGTCTTTATGAGGCACTACTTTATTAACAAAATATCTATGATCATTTGAACAGTCTTCAGTATTATCTGTTCCAGCGCAAATTGTCATCAACCTAACATCATTGATATTAACTACACAATGAGCGGCTGTTACTAAAACATCTTCTTTAACAATTGCTGCACCACAATTATGCGCCCATTGAAATGGAGCTGGTTTCCTCATAAAATCATATAGAGTTTTTTTCCATTTACTAATAGCTTTATCGGTCCAGATTTGTAGAGAAACTTGATAACGATATTTAAATATGTCAGCATTTGAACCTCCAACTATTCGATTTTGACAAAATCCTATATAAATCAATTGATTAAACACTGTTACTTGGTATTTATAGATTTTCTTACTTACCATCCTTTATAAAATATGTTAAAAATATTAACAAAAAATATTTCAAATTAAACATTTCCATTTTTTTTTTTTTGATTATTGAAAAATATTCAACGTTGAAGGCTTTATATAGAATTTCACTAATTAAAAAAATGTTTAATTAACCAATAATATAATTTTAACTAAAAAATCGTGATAATTTGATATTAAAAAAATTACTTTTTAGGAGTTTTAAATACTTAGTCGGTTTTCAAATCGAATTTTATTATTAAAACGTGATAAAATAAAAAGAAATATGTTAATTAAAAAAAAAAATTTTTTTATTATCGTATGTAGTATCATGAGTAGCAAAAAATTAATAAATGTTTTTTTTAAAATTCATACACGCAGAAAAAAAAGCCAGCGAATTAATCGAGTTTGACGATATTTTAATAGTTTTCCTATTATTTTTAGAATTCCATCCTAATCATTGCTCCTTTTTTTATTAGAGCTGCTAGCACTAAAATTCTTTCAAACTTTGCGTTTCGAGTTTTCGTAAATATGATAACACGCTAGTTGTTTTCCGCCCCTATTAAACACCAAATTAAAATTGAAACGACTTACGGTTTGGTTGAATCAAAAGTGTGAAACAACGTGTGTGCTGACACACCAGAAATTACTTCTGTAAAAGAAATGTAAACAAGAAAAAAATTAAGTACTTAGGATTATATTTAGATATCCTTCTTCGTCTTCTTATTTCTTCCGTTTTTGTTTTCATTTTCCTTGCAATATTAGCTTGATCTTTCTTGCTATTCATTTTGCTTGAATCCAGATTAATGAGGGATTAGCCTTGTAGTCCTGCAAGAAGAAAATTTCGTACAACAAACATATATATATATATATGATGTGTAAATATTAAAATGATTCTTACCTAACAAAATCAAGAAGAAGAAATGTTGGTAACAGACAATTTTTTGTCATCATAGTTTAAGAGATTTTAAGTTTGAAATATGAGCTCAAAGTTTGGTGTATGTTAAGATATTTCGTATCGTAATGATTGTGGTTAGGCCAAACAACCAAACATTAAAGGTAACCAAAACAAAAAAAAAAAAAAATTGGATAGAACATTTGAAGAGATTACTTTTGCATTATGGGTTGACATTACACAGTTAGTTGCATATACGAGTATATACAAATCTACCGAAGTTTCTTTACCAACCAGAAAGTATTGTATATCTTGTTCAAAACAAATTCTACGTGTACATAAGATAGTGTATGTATATCAGGATTCCTTTAAAACATATAAACAAACCTAGATAAATAGCTTAGATGTTTCTTCCTTTTTTCTTTTTGTATCTTTTTGGTTGACAGTTGACATAGAAGCTTAATACTAAAGATAAGATGGACGTTAAGATTAAAAATTTTCTTGGGTAAATTACTTTTTAAAAAAAAATTGTTCTTGCTTAAAGGTCAAAACCATTATATTGCAAGAAAAGAAAATTTACTCAAATCTTATTATTAAACTCAAATTGGTATAATTTTTGAGAAAAATGTAATGAAATTAATTTTCTTAATTAATTAAATTTTTCGTTTTAATTGTAACTAATTTATTATGTTTTGTATCGAGTCTGCATACTCGTAAAATCGTGAATAATTTGATACGATTATATTCACACTAGTTCATTCTGTTCTTAATGGATTGATTGAATACCATATAAAACTTCACTAAAGCCTCCACCCTTTGAAGGGAAAGAGAACATAAGACGTTGTTGTTGAGAAACCGGAAAATCTATAAAGAAAATGCACATTGCAGAAGAAAAAGAATGATGAATAATGATTGCGTATTAATGAAGTTTATTTCTATTGCCTTCATTTTAAATAAATCAATTCTATAAAATGAAACTAGATTTTAATTAAATCATTTATTGGCCACTAAAATAGAAAAAAAGATTATGTTCTACATATTTACCGCCTTTCGAAAATAAACCCAGAAATCTTCAGTTTTCTAAATAAAAACTTCATTAATAAAAGTTAATGGGAAAATTGTTTTATTAATCTTCTTTTTAAAATTGTTCTGCTAGGTTTTTGTCTAAACAAATTTTAGATTATTAGACGTTCTCGCAATCCATATCATATATAATATATATAAATTCATAGAAAATGATAAGATAATATTAATGATTTCGTAGTTATGATGCCTACGGATAAATCTTAATTACAACTTTCATCTGCTAGATTTCTCAATGTTTATTTGATGGAATGATTTGCTCTTATTCATAAAGGTTCTTTTCAACTCAAACATCACCTTCCAAGATTTTACGAAATTAATAATCTTAATTATGAAATCTAATATATTTTTGATCTCCTCAAATTTCTTCATTTAATGAAAGAACTCATTTTTCAATATTCTTGTTCAACAGTTTTGTGTGCTTAAAGCTAATAAATCCTAGGTAAATAATTTATGAAAAGTTCCATAAATAATAAGGATATACCTTTATCGTAATATTTAAATCTTATAAATGTTCTCTCAACATTTTGTTAACCTTAAATGAAATTTGAAGAAATATTCTAAACTCATCATACCATATGGAAACTTGTATCAGTAAATATTAAATATGAAAATTTTACTAGGTTTATAATATTTTTATTTAAAAATTTGTAAAAGGCCGAATATCAGCAAATAACACCAATCAAAACCATTTAGCAGTTTTTTCCAGCATTTTCATTCACAGCGTTTTAACAGCGACATATGAAATACTGTTTGGCTTGAAAAAAAAAATCAAATACACTAAAACGGACCCCATTTAGCATTTGTAGGTCTCTATTAATGATTCTAAATAGTAGAAACTACTTCCAGGTAATTTATCTTTTTTATCCATTTAGAATCTTCACCAAAACATATTCACATTATAAAGCATCATATTTCAATGAAGTATAAGTCTGCTATAGAATTTCTATTACATAAAGAAAGCTGAAAGCTTAGGGATTAAATACATATGATGAAATCTACACTTTTCATTTAATAGAAAATAATACCCAGGTGTACACATATGTGCATATATCTATATCCTTCGAATTACTTGTTACTTGATCAAATTCTATACGCTATACCCCTAAATATAACCAATGAATTGAATGTACATACTGTGCAAATGTTTTTCATGAATTTTCCTTCTATTTTACATCAACGTAAATGAGCATAAAGGTTTCGAATCTTGATATGAAAATGAATGAATGAATACGAATTAAAAAGGATTTCTCATACGTTAACATTTTTATTATATGTACAATTGAGTTCTTTATGAACATGATTATTTTCATAGTAATTTATTGTTTATATGAAACCACAAATGGTGCAATTATGTACGAAATATGGTCAAATTAATGATAAAATGTTCATATGACAATACAAGAGTTTGCCGATAATTTATTTCCCGTAATCATCGCAAGATCTGAACGAAATAGAACTATTACTGATACCGTAAGACCGACGGAGTATCCAACGAATATTCGCATGCCTTCCAAGATATTTATTATAGTTTTTCTATTATGGTACGATTTGAATTTCTTGTTCAACTTTCAATTTAACTTTAAAAAAATGGATTATATGAATGAATTATAAAAATTAATTAATAATATTAAAACTACCGTCGAGTAGTACTGCACTGTTCTAGACAACTAGCACTTGTTCAACTTTAATCAACATCAAGACAAGATAATACTAATATCTTTCAAGATTTTATCCTCAAATTATGTATCTCAACTAAGTTTGGTATAAAATTTTTTGTTCTCGAAATAAAAAAACTTACTTTAATTAATTTTAATTACAAAATGTAAAAAATTATCTTCTCAGAAATATAATAGAAAATATTGCAAATATAAAATAAGTGCATTCATAATAGAAATATTCTAGCATATACACATAAATTCTGAGAATCTCGTAATCCACTTAAACCCAAGTAGAGACAAATAAAAACCAAGGTAGATGTGAAATATTTATTTAAATTTAAATGCAAATTTTTTGTTATCAATTAAAATTCCCATCCAGCTAATTCCATTTGGATTTGCTTTTTGGTTGCCGTTCTTTTCTACCCTTTGTGTAGTGAAAACTATTAATGTTCTTTAGTCAGTATAATGATTTTAATTGAAATATTATTCTCAGAGCTAACGTAAAGCTTTTATAATAAGAACTTATGCCTTTTCGTGGATACTTCGATAAAAAAAAGTTATTTTCATAATTGATAAGAGCTCAGATAAGGTCTTCTTGAACATTTTCTATTTAAAGAAATTTTTTGAATATTTTCATTAAACTTTAAGATAAGAACCATAATTACAAAATATGTCCAATATACTAGGATATCACATACATAGTATTTGGAGTAGGAAAAAAGTGTAATATGAAATGAAAAATCAATATATGTATGTCTAAAATATGAAGCAAGAATCGAAGTTACATGTGTAACCAAATGGAAAAGAGAACAAAACATTGAAATCATTGATATCCCGATTTGAACACGAAACTTAGGAACTAAAGGCCAATCTCCACACAGCCGACATCCTATTCTGATGAAAGTATGAGATACACTTATGCAAAGTTTGGTTAAATAGAAAGGGAGAAACAATCATCCTAGTAATTTTGTCGGCTTCTGCATTTCTCATTTCCCCATCTAATTCTTCATCTGCCACATGATTCCCCTCAAAAGCAGAAGAACTTGTTTATCTGATTTAGGGCTTTTCATCTGCGTTTGCATACTCTCACAATAATCTTACACGATATCGTTGCACACTACCAAATTTTCTAAATTTTGTGGGGAAACTCTGATGTTTTTATTCGATCAATCCTAGCGAAAATTACAAAAGTCCATCTCTTTCTAGTTTTCTGATTTTTTCCGTCAGAATAGGATGTCGGCTGTGTGGAGATTGGCCTTAACAGACTATTATTCTGCCCATTCAGTTAATGACTGCTAGACAATTAAATCATACAACAGTTCGCTTTTAAATACTATTATTAGAATTAATTAATAAGATGTGATTTTTGAGTATGGCAATTTAAATATACATATTACAATTCCAGGACCATCCGAATCTAATTATTACTTATACAAAAACAAATTGCATTGCCTATACATCGACTTTTGTCTATTAAGGAGGTAAATTGTTGGTACAAAAAATGTAGTGCCAAAAACTAATGTAAGCAAAATTCTTTTTTTTATTTTTATTTTATACGTATTGAGTCATATTTCATTTAACCAACTTAAAGTCATTTAACCCCAACTGTGAGAAAATGTTACCAGTTTTATATAGTGCGCCTATTATTCCTTTATGGTTTTCTATATTATTTACTTGATATATGACATGAAAGTTCGCGTGCAGATTGCTAATAGCAAAAATTACTCTTAACGTGGAAAACTTTATACTTAACAATGTACTAGAATACTAAAATTTCCCTTAGAAAAAGAAAAATCATTTATGTAATAACTAAAAAAAATAACATGAACTATGCCAGTCTAATTTGGATATAAAAATTTCCATATATGATATGATGTACATCAAAATGGGTCAATATAGTTTAGTTGAATATTTCGTAGAGGAATATCTAACAAGAACCAGTTCAAGGTTTAACTGTTTTATATACAAAAAATATTAAATATTTAGAAAGCTATAAACAGAGATCATTAACACTATATTCATGTCTAAAATATGTTTTGATATGTTCATAAATATATGCCTTTCCACTTTCTTCATACTCGATAAGTCATAACACCTCACAATTGGGAAACATATTTGAGCGCTTTCATATCATAATTCTAACTGAAATTTTATATAGTACGAATATAAATATGGACGATATTCTCATACGATCGAATATGACATAACCAATATATCCCGGGCACCTCCAATTCAAAGTTTTTTGATCCATCAAAGCCAATACAAATTTTTATATTTAATGATAACATAAACGTTTAACAGCCATTTCCTTTTGAACTATTTATACATACCTTTGAATGAAATACAATTCTTTTCCAATGTTTTCTAATCATATTTATGGAGTAGTTAAAAAAGTTTCGACTCCAACTTCGACTGCTGAAATTTTCAAAGTTCAACTCCGACTAAGACTACACTCAAACTCTAACTTCGACTTGGAATCGGAATCGTTAAAAATTATTCCAATTCCGACTCCTACTCCAACGCAGGCCAAAAGAAAGCGACTCCGACTCCAACCCTCACCCCAACTTCACAGACCTGGTTCTAATACTTGTAAATACACTATAAAAAGAGGCAAACTAAACATTTTGATAGTTCATAATTTACATACATAATTTCAACAGAATGTTCCAAAAATCAATAGAACACTTTTACAAATCATATTAAACATTAAATAATAAATTAAATAAATAATTACAATACAATCACTGCCTTATGAAGAATTATTCGAGTGACACTTGGAATTATTTATAATAAATTTTGGTTGTTTGGCTAAATGAAATTTCAACATTCATTCAGAATTACAACATCACACCCCAAAAAGTAACATAGTCGTGACTATAAATTACATAACTCGGAATTATAATGTAAAAAATTCGTGCATAGAAAAGATTTAAGTAAAATATTGTTAGAGTTACCATACTGTACTGGATAATTCCTATGAATTTCCACAATA
Source organism: Xylophagus ater (assembly GCA_963422695.1). Classification (NCBI taxonomy): domain Eukaryota; kingdom Metazoa; phylum Arthropoda; class Insecta; order Diptera; family Xylophagidae; genus Xylophagus; species Xylophagus ater. Next base: position 9,370,222 of record OY730485.1, on the reverse strand, counting down.
TCATCTAGTAGTTCCCAAGTTACATCATTACAAGGTTGCAACAGATGACAATTTACATGAAGACAATGTTTAATCCTAACATGGTAGAATTGGCTTAGATAAATAAATATTTAAATTAAAAATATCAGCTTCTCCTTGCTTCTCCTTGGTCTCTGACACGTTTCTGGTACTAGCGGTAATATGTGGATATGTAGCTGTCATGTAGCAGATACTAAAACGTTACGTGGGCTGTTTTACTATGTTATGTAATCATTACGCCACAACTTTTCCTACTGGTTTTTTTAGAAGTAGGAAGCCTTCTGAAATATTTTCTCGAAATTGTAGCCATGATAAATTTTTGATTGGAAAATCTTCTTCATTATCATCAAAGCTTTTAACAACTTGCAAACTAATTACCTACTGATTTGCAGACAAATATTCTCTCCAAAGTTTAGAATTTATTTATTAATATTTTAAATCCGAAATACTCTTATATATAAGAGTATAAAATAACGAAAAAATGCAAATACTATATTAACTAATTTAGTTATTTAATAGATATTCTTCTGGTCTCTATTGCTGTTCATTATTTACCTCAGGCACAATTTAAAATTCATGTTTCAAAATCTTGATAACTCCTGGAAATATTCATGTATGCATATATATGACATAATTTCAGTATTAGTACTTTGTATATAAAATGATATACAAATAATACATATTGAGAGAAAAATAACTATGTACAATACCCGTATATAAACAGGATAATTGTGATTTCATTTTAAGAGAATATCCGGAACTATACGGAAATACCCCTAAGGAAATTAGTTCTAACAAAAGTTACACAATTTTCAATATATACTCGAATAATGAAGAAATATTTAAAATGCAATCTTCTTCAAAATTAAATAATGTTTTAAATTTTAAAGAAAATTAAACAACAACAATTCGATAGTGTTTAAAAATCATTACAAAAAGAAAATAATTTTCCTATATACACTATTTATTTGGACCTAAGAAAATGAAAATTCGAGAAAGAAATGATAAAAATAAGCGGCTATATTAGGATGAATTCCATTCGGATTCCGATAGTAATTGAAAACAACAATCAACTCTGATAATTTCTTATATCCTGAAATACATTTTTGATCATCTAAATGGATATCACCATATGTTCTGATTTTAGAATAAGTAAGTATTATGAGCACTTCAAATGATTAAACCGAAAATGGATAACAATAATAATTTTTTCCTTTCGTTCTGATTGTTTTTTTTTTCGTTCTGGTATATCAATTGCATTAATTAATTACCCAATAACACCCCGCCCAAGGAACCAGCTGTGGTTATGTTTGAAATGTTCTTCGTGGTTTGCTTAATTAATTATGTGATTGGTTTTTTTTGACACGGGTTGATTTGTTTGGTTAAGTGATTCTTATTATCAAAATATAATTATTATAATTATTGGAATAGATTTTTGGTAAATGTTATTAATTTAAAAATAAAAAAGAAGACTTTAAAAAACAGAACTATGAGACAAAACTATGAAAAAATTGTTACGTGATGTTCAAAATAATGTCTTGAGAATTATCATGAATTTCAAAATGTCAAGTGATTGTTTATTATCTTCCAGGAATATTTCAGATTTTCAATATAAAATAAAATCGTACAACGTTCCCTATTAATAGTAAATGGAGATTTCTTGTCAAGCACTCTGCCATGTATACTCTTTACCATTCCATCCACATCTATCTAAACAATTGAACTTATTAAATTATTTTGTATCAACAAATACCTACCTGTATATTTTTACATATATACGAAGATATATAAGTTTTTACTCCATTTAATGTCCGGCCATTGCACTATATAAAGTTCTATTAAATTCCATACAAAATGCAATGCTTTTAATTTTCTATCGTAAAATTAAACCAAAAAAAAAAAATTTTTTTTTTAATTTTAAGTACAAAACTTTTTTAGAATCCTTAATTGAACATTAAACATAGAAGGACGGGAATTTATTTAAGGTCAGATATTCATATCCATAAAATTCTTCTAACATTGCCAAATCTTATTCTATAGTACTCGTAACTTTTAAGTAGAATTTTTTATTCGTATTTTATAATAGCAATCTTGGTACCTCTACAAACACCTTAATTTTTTGTTGTTTGTTAGCATTAAAATAAACCAAAATCATAGAATAATGAAAAACGAGCATCAAAGGAAAACATAGAAGGACAAACTTTTAAGATTTTCTATTAATAAAAATAACATTGTTTAAACTTTGTTAAAAATTTTAAAGGAAAAGTTTCTATTTAAACTTGTACCATTGAAAAAAAAAAACAAAAAAGAAATAATAATAATCCAAAAAAATTGAGTTTATCAGCGAAATGAGGCATTTGGCCAAAATCACTCCGCAGTCTTTAACTATGTATGTATATTAGTACTAAACATTATTACCATCGCTAGCATCACCATCATCATCATCACAACAAAATTTGTATAGATTTTAAAATTGAAGGGATTTCTCAGAGCTTATTGGAGGCGACATGTGTTATGAATTGCTTGAATTCCCTATGGTATTTATTTCAAGAGACTATACTAACTTAGCTAGTATGTATCATAAAAAATAACAAAATAGAATCAAATTCAGTTATAAGTTTTGCTACCAAAATTTATATTGACGATTATATCAACGTTCTTAGCATAGCAAGTTATATTGAAGGATTGAAAATTATAATGAATCGCCACGTTTACATAATTTATGTTTATACGCATTTTCGAAATTTTAACGATCACCACAGTTTTAACATAATGTTTTACATATGTTTTACATGTGAACAATCAAAATCTTAACAAAATGGAAACAAGTAAATTTCAAAATTTATTATCTCTAAGGTGATATGAAAAATATAGAGAATGTTAATATGTACTATAAAGTGAATACTTTCGTACCTTTTTATACCCATGTATACAAGAAGGTGTTTTCATCATCTAAAAGGATATTCTGTAATGTTCTTTTTAAGATACAAAAATGTCCATAAATTTTAGAAAAAAATTAAATTTTTTGTTAACATAGTCATTTAATTACATCAAACATCTAGCGTGGTGTAATTAAAAAGATTTTTAATAGACGCTTTAATTTTTACATTTTCATACACAGGCAAGCAGTTCTAAATAAACATTTAAATTGTGTTTATTATAAATCACTTGAATTTAAAAATTGAATGCTGGTCCCTAAGATGCTGTAGTTAGTCCTCTCAAATAGTTCAATGTTGGCGTTCTCTATAAACATAAACTGTATAGATAAAACCATGTTAAATTTATATATGTCGCACGGAAATTATTATCAGCATAACCTGGAAAACTTAAGCTTGAATCGTTTGGACAACAGCTTATGGACCACTAGGTGACCCACGCCAAGTTGAACGTGTTAATATTTACCAATATGAATATTTCCTTGGTATACATTTTTTCAATATCTGTGCCTTATCGAATGATTTTTATGTCTACAGAATTGAATCGAATACCTAATTTCAAACTTATCAATTAAAACAAATTATAATTTGTACAAATTTCAATCTAATGTGACTGCATTATGTAAATCTGATGAATTTTTCAAATTGCTTGGATAATATTGATGTATTGTCAGAAACTGCTACCCAATTACTTTGTTCAAATATAAAAATCACTTCAAAAAGAATAACATATCGAAATTCTATGAAATACGATTGGGAATTTGTGGCATCTGATTCAACTTTATTATTTCTATTAATATTTTCAAGGAAAAATAATAAAACTTTGTAGATGAAAAACTAGAACGGATTTTCACAAAATATCAAATCCATCCAGTTCTATTGGCGTTCATAAATGCATATTTTATACAATATTTGATATATTTTTTGAAATGCTATCGAATGGAAATTGATTTAAAAATATACATTTGCAAAACTTGCAATTCATTCAAAAATCTTTTTGCCTCTCAATTTTCTTATATCTATCGAATAAACTGCAGAAGAAAACTATAAATATAATATAAAAACTTAAATCTCGAAACAATCATCAAGTTACATCGATTTTCAAAGTTTCTAGTTTCATCCTTGCACTTCATAAAAATCTAGTACCGCAACAGAAAAATGTCACATATCTTGAAGTTAAGGTATATAAACATCAAACGTAACAGTTTTCATTCCATTTCCATTTGAAGACAAATAGTTGTTATATTATTTCCATTTTTATACCCGCTTCCCTAAAGATAAATCTTCTATGGATTTATCATTCTAAGAATTCTAGGAATTCAATTTATTTTAAATTCTCTCAAATATGATTGGAAATAGTGGTATCTACTTACTACTTTCGTTGGTTTTATATAAATGCGTTTAGAACTATAGTGCATCAGATGAAATTGGGTTCTACGTATAGTTAAGTGAACCTGTTATAAACGTACCTTCGAATGATTATATTCACTTATTTCCAGGTCATAGTATTTTTACTATTGCTTTTATATTGTAACTTTGAAAATATACAGTTTCATATTATTACACATACTATATAGTACAACTATTGTAGGCAAAGACGAACAAATTTATGCAATTCAATTGCCAGATAGTGTTTCTGGCTTTTATTGAATACAATTGGATAAATCAAAGACTGCACTTGAGAACATATGCTCAATAAATGGAAATCAATTGTTTTTAAGTAAAAACGAAATTATTATATTTTAGGTAAGCTATAGAGCCTAGTTAATAGTTGAAACTTAGTAAATTTATATTTATTTTCTTCCATTTTTAATTCATTGCTTATATAAGCACATATCTTCGGCTCCCTCAACGAATAGCAATTTTTCACACTATCTTGTTCCGGAGCAGAACAGCGGGTAAAAAAAACGACTAAGAACATTAACAAGAAAGAAATCTAATATTGGTAACATTGATTCGCAACCACATGGAAATTAAGTGTCGAATTCAAAGAAAAATTTATATAAAATAGTTAAAGATACAATTTAAAAACAAAACAAATTATTCGAACCAAAGCTCGCCTCAATTTAGATGAATCAGTTGATGTAAAATATTGTTTTGTTCCGGAACAACTGATGAAATTAACATAATTAAGGCTCGCCGCACACTTGAGCTAAACTATGCGGGCGAGCCTCGCTGTAGTTACATAACTTAGCTGGGCTCACTAACGCCGTTGCACACTTGAACTAAGCTACGCGGCGATATTTTTGATAAATTCATTCCATCAGTTCTATTTAAGCCGTCAGAGAAATATAATGTGCGAGTATACAGTATCGATGTATTACTAGATCTTTTCCACTTGACACTTACACATTTATGCCGACAAGATACTACCACAAAATAAAGAAGACATACTACATTTTTGCAAGCATCGATTCTACACTGTATCATCCCGAAAGTACGTATAAATTAATGTCAGCAATGCCAGCGAAGCTCATTCGCTTACTTGAGGTCTGAACTACGTGAACGAGCTTAGTTCGTGTCGCTCATTACCAGGCGACGTTGTTTCAAAGCTTCGCTGAAGTGTGCGACGACCAATGCAAATGCTGAGTTTTCACTTTCAGTGAGAAACTTAGCTTACGTAGTTTAGCTCGCTTAGCTCAAGTGTGCAGCGGACGTAAAACTCTTTAAACTATTTTATACAGTAATTTACATAAATAATTATTAGGTTTTTACAATTTACTATATTATTAAAATTCCAATTTACAAAAAAAAAAAATCATATTTGACCGATTTTCATAAAATTTATCATCACCTATTTAATGTCGTGATTTAAATCTAATATTTACCATATTTATAGTGCACGTCTGGAGAGAACATTTTTCCAAGCAATTTTAGTCATATAGCCATCTATCATCATCAAATAAATCGCAATGTTTCGAAATTATTTTATGATAGGATAAAAAGCATTCCATTCTAAATACTTCCCATGAGTGTTTTATAGGCTTTTAGAAATCTTCAACTATATATAGATTTAGATTTATTGAATTTCCCTCGATTTCCCCATTCAAATTGAAGAGAAAGCATTTTTCACTCACACAAATCAAAAAGTTGTCCAGTCTAAAAAGGTATTTTTCATGATTCTTTCGGATAAAAATGTCCACTAAATTCAATGGAATTGTAAAAATGTTTACAAAACATTTTGTCGTCGTTTTCTTATTTCTTTCTTATTCTTCAAACATTTCTTGCTATAGAAATAGAAATATAGTACTATTGTAAACGTCATTTTATATCGGATACATTTTGTGTAATTACTAAGAACTTCCATTCTTATATTTCGATTTGACTTCATTCACAATATATATTTTGACATCCGGATATCATTTCACTTCCTATTTTCTTTTTTTTCTTTCTTTATATCTTTACCGATCGTTTCACTGTGATACCTTCATAAAATTTATTTGATGATATTTTTTTCTTATTTTAACTTGTATACAATACACTTTTATCCAGTTACAAGGATCAATAACAAGGATTTTATATTTTCGAATATAAATAAATAAAAAAGTGGAAACTTTGCCTAAATTCAATGTAATTTTCTTTGCTTTTTTTTGCCTTTCTCATTTTTCCGGAAAATATATTCACTTCGACATCAAGAGACGCATAAAAAACTTACAATTCAATGAAAACTCAGACAATGTTTAAGAGGTATTTTAGTTGGTTTAGATAGAAAGTAATACGAAAAATAAAAAGTTTGATCTGTTTATGTACAAGGTTTTTGAATCTATACATTTTAAATCTTCCCTAACCACCAGCTTTACCTTAATAACATTTAAATTTCGTTGCTTGGCACTTTAATCGCCTTTTATATTGTATTTCGTATAATATTAAAACTAAAAAATGAGAAGAATAGAATAGGCCCTGAAAAAACGACGGGAGTGAAATAACAACAGATAAACACTAAAAAGGGATAATTTTAAAGAATTTTATAACAGGAATCAATGTTTGGTTAAACCTAATTCGATTACCAAATAAAATGTTATTGCTTTCGAATCTTTTATTGGTTCTCACTGACAACAGAAGTAGGCACAGTAAACAGGTGGATTATTGTTTTTTCTAACTTAATGTATATTAAAATGAAAATGGTTTTTCGTTTTATTTCCTATTTCCAGAGTTAGGAAATGATTTGTGAACATTTGAGGAAGTATAGAGTATAGTATATGAATCATAAATTCAAGAAAATCCCAAAAAAGAAATAATGACCAGAAATTGAAAGTCGTTAGACAATATCACATGTAACCATTTCTATATAAATTGATGAGACGTTTGCAACGCTGCAAAGCGCACCTCGTTTTTAATAGTATTCATAAAAAAGATTGTAAATACATGAAATATATATCCCACAGAGTCATTTTACAAATACTATTAATAATGAGGCACTTGCAGACATCCCAAATTGGAAACTCTTATTACTGTATGCTTTTTGACAATATTTAACAAATTTTTCGACAAGAAAATTTTCCCTATTTCTTCTTTTTTTGCTAAATTGGTGTATAATACAAGATTTGATTATGAAGTATTTTTAAAAAACTGACATTTTATAATTTCTAATTAGAAATCAGCAGTAGAATTCTGTAGAACGACAAACTACTTGTACAATTACCATAATTGTCGCTTCATACTCAAATATAAACAACTAATGTGATATATTTCCCCCAAAATCTAATCCACTTCAAAATCTTTGAACCAATTTCTAATTAACTTATGTAGATTTTCCGAAACTTGGCAAGCAATTAAATTTTCATTATTAAATTGTAACACTTAATTAACTCGAACTAGAATTTAAGGAATAACTTTAACAATCAATCATCAATCAATATTATTAAAGTCTAAATTATAACTTTATCTAAAACATTTTCACTTAGGTACTCGTAAATCAAACAAATCAAAATCAATAAAATAAAATATCGATAAAAAAAATAAATGATTAAGTATTTCTCAGTTCCATTTCATTGTTTAAATACAACAAATAAAATACATATTTGACTAAGCATTATATTCGATATATTCAAAATATCAAATCATTGAAAGTTATACGCGAAATTTTATTTTCGTTCGTTTTTTTCACGAAAATATTACTAATAGAATTCCTGTCAAATTTAGATTACTATACATCATATATGTAAATTAGGTTTCCTATCTATTTGACCTTCACATGAAATATATATTGGCCCACCAAACCTATTCCTCTACTAGTTATTTCAATTCATTTGAAAATGATTCGGCACCAGATGTTAACACGTGAATACCTAAAAATGACACAGTGACTATGGTAAATTATTGATGTTTGCTATAGATATTAGATATGTGACTTTTCAACATTGCAATTCCACCATCAAAACTTCAATATAACACAATATAGAACTAAAATATTTGACTTGGTTTGATGGCCATCGATGTTCCATTTTATATAGAGCAAACAAATGTCGTTATCAAATGTCACAAGAATATTGGATGCTTATACTTATACTTATGTATATATCAGTCACGAAGCGTGAGTTTTCATGAACTAGTAACATCTCCCGTACTAGAAAAAGATACAAATCTGAAATGAAGTTAGAAGGATGAAAAATGAAGACGGATGATTGATTTCCTAATCATCCTTCGGTTTGTATCAACCAAAAAACTTTCAGAAAATTGCATATTTTCAGGCGTCTGCAAATTATTTTTTGGTCATATCAGTCAACATAATGATTTCGTATCCTTACTGAAAAGAATTCATTTCAATAGAACACATAAGACATTCCATTTTTAGAAAATCTATATGGAACCTTCGTCCCTGGTATATATATATATATATAATCGAAATAGAATAAAAATGTACTATATTCGTTATTTCTATCGTTTTTAGAAAACAAACAAGAACTGGCGATATATGTATATGCAGGAAAACGTAAAAACTTGTAGAACTTTCATACTGTTTTATTTTTACGAATTTTCAATCGTGACTAAAAATTCTGTCTATACTGCGTATGTAGAAAATAGGACGACATTCCTACTAATAAATATATTCTACAATATATGTATGTATAGAACTTTACAATATATCCAAGCATATTATGTAACATATTTCACGCGCGATAACAAATCGTTGATATCAGCTATTTCTGTTTATATGTCAATCATAAATATATGAAATCGTTCAACCCTGCAAATATTTCCATTTTTCTTCCTCGAATGATATTTTCTTTCTGATATTTCTGTACTTGGAAAATGAAAAGCCACATTTTAGAATCTGGTGATTTATTTCAGGATTTGACAAGCAGTTCTATCCATCTATATTGCAAGTAGGAAATTCCAATTCACACTATGTTTAGAATTAGTATCGGGCTTTTTAGTTTTGTGTAATAAAATCTATACGGTATAAAGAGGAATCAATGTAGAATTCAACACATAAGATTTTTTTTTTAAATCGCCTCTGTCCAAAAAAATTTGGAAAAGTGGGACAAATGAATTTTTTATTGTAGATCAGTGGTGGCAGTCCGTTGAGGTGGAAGCCATATGGCAAAAAGCCATTAAATAGAAATAAGAAATCATTATTTTTAAACTTCAATCAGCGTTATGGTATACACGCTGTTTTTTAAAAGAATGACTAGAATGTGAGTGATGATCAGACGCATCTATTCAATTTAGTCTTTTTAATCCAAGCTTATTTTCTTCACACAAAATTCCCATTTTAATCGATCCAGTGAGATCATAACTAAAAGCGAAACCCGTATAAAAATTAAGTTTTGAAGTTCTTTTCTTGCCTTTTTAAAAATTATATAACTATAATACCTAGATTACCCGACGTAATCAATATAGACCCCAATCAAATGGAAAATGTCTGTCAATAAAATATTTTAAAATTACATACAATAAAAGAAACCGCATTAGCATGGCTTTTAAAACAATTACCTTTTCATAACCTTTTTAAAATAATTAAGATTTAAACAAGAAAAAACTGTATAAAAGCAAAAAGTAATGACATCTACAAAGTTCTATCAAGTATTCATTAATTTAAATTAATTATTTGTTTAAAAACCAAAATGCTTTACGAAAATGTCAAAATAAGTCCAACTTGAAGATGATAAATTTTTAAGGCCTTAGAAAACATATCCTTAAAATTTTTCTATTTAAATACCACCAATTTTGAAAATTAAATACTGCTTAATTCGTAAGGCGCGATTTTAAATGTTTTGAACAAATGATCTTTTGTCATTTTTGTAAACAAAATATACAAATTAAAATCAGCCAACACAGTAAGGAAAACCAAATCATTTAGAAAGGCATTTTCCATGAAAAAAATTACTAAAGTTGATCCTACGCCTCTCATTTTATGTAATAATCACAATTGTTCTCTAGTTAAATGTCGTCCTTATAAAATACATACTTAAATTGAAATTAAGATATTTCTTGTAATGTATTTCATTTGTTTGAGTTAATGTTAAAAATAACTTAAATAAAATACCACTTGGAATACCGTAAAGCCGATTAACTTTAACTGGTGGCAATATCTTTGGTCTTTGAATATACGTCTTTTCTGAATTTGTTTAGGAGTAATCTCGAAATATAACAAATGGGATGTAGAACAAAACTTCCTGAGACAACCGTACTGCCGACAGAGTTGGTCTTCCTATGAACCAAAGAAAAACTGAAAACCCGTTTTGTTATATTTACATTAAAAAAAACCACGAATTTCCTTAAATATTTGGCAACTTGTATGTCTGGTTAAGTAGGTTGTAGGGGTAAAAACTCTGAATTCGATTTAGTTATGTTTGAGTTTTAAAATCGGACAAAGTCACCCGAATTTACAGTATTAGTTGTGTAAGATGACTTAAGAGTTACCATATTTAGTGGGTCAATAAACCCACTCAACGATTACTTATTAAAATGGTTCAGATATATGTATTTGGATTATTCGTTTATTCCTTAATTGGTAATTTCCCTCTTTCATAAAAGCTTTGTACTTTTTTAGTGAGGGGTTTGAATAAAATATAATACAAAGTAGGCGAATAAAATGCATCTTAGAAACCGCGCTTTCACTAACATTTGCCAAATTTTCAGGGCAGAATAAATCTTATCGAATTCTGTTTTTATAATTTTTCAGGAGTCTAAACCTAATTGGATTTTCGTTAGTCAGAACACAGATTTTCAGAGAATAATAATATTGTACAATATAATATCTCTCACAAAATCGCATAGAAAATATCAAATTTCTTAAAAATTTGCGGGAAAGTTGAAATTAAATTCTACTTAGTTCTTAGAATATTCGCTCGTTAGGTTTTAAAAAGTTTTAATTAATTATTTGAAACTCTGAAACTGCTTATAAGTTCTGAGGAGTATGTATATGTTGTTTAATTACTTATAAAAATTTTAATTTAAACTCTTTGAAAATACAATTTCAACACACAAAAAACTAATTTTCCCTGTTAAAACTTGAGCACGTTTCTATAACTTATTTTAGAACTGCTAAACATTATTTTTCGCGTATAATTCTAAGTAAATAGTTAATAGCATATAAATGAAGTTTATATATATACAATTTATATATCTATATAAAATAAATATTTGAAGTAGAAGCAATATTCATGTAAAAATAGAAATTGAAATTTCTAACGCCGAATTTTGAAGTATAGGCAATTCTAATGGAATGTGTATCCTTCTCGCCTTTGGATAATTGTTCTACAAGACGTATTTTTACATTCCTCACGTTTGCAATTACTTAAGAATTTCACGTGTGCATATTTTTGCGAAAGCTTAAAGTCCTGTTGCCGTCTTATTGTTTTGTTATATTGAATTCGGGAATTTATAAATTACAGAAAAATTCCTATAAAATTTTTATCAATATTATCATATTAAAGATTAAATTCATAACTTACGTAATACGGACATTTTCCAAGTGAAATTAAATCTGATTGAGTAAAAAAAGAAGAAATGAAAGAGACTTAAAATCGATAACTTTCTGGAATTCCAATTTGATTTAAAATGAAGAAAATTTCTTCACTAGTAAACCTAAAATCTTTATCTATGGACAAAAAACGAAAAGAATATTTTCAAGAAAACTACTTCATATAATGAAACTTTGTTTTTCTTGTAGAATGGGCATATACATTTTACCAGCCAAGGAAATTTTCAATTTAAAAATTGCAATTAAATATTGCGCGCGATAATCTGCTCTCCATTTATAACAAATAAAAATTTCTAATATTCCCACACAAAATCTTAAAAATATAAAATAATAATTCCAGTTCAACAAACTGCTAAAACGCTTTGGAATAAAACCATTTTTTAATAAACTAGGATGCTCCGCCCCATGCTCGCTTCGCTATTCAGTTCTGATTTGATATTAGCGAATCTGAATTACTTTAAAAATTTAAGTCAGTGGCGGGGTAAGCAAGGTAGTTGTTTAGTAAAACCAACTGCGTGAGTTCGAATCCCGTCGATGGCGAAAATTTTTTCAGATATAAATTATTCAGTTTTTTCTACTACAAAATTTTATAAATGATTTGCGGAGAAAACTTTTTCATATAATAGATAGATTTATTTTTTTAATAAATTTACGTAGCATAAAAATTATTAAATTTTCTTTTGAAACTTATTTATACCTTTAAGAACCCTCGAGATTTGCTGTTATTATCGTTTTTTTTACTGAAAAAATAAATACATTTCTTGACTTATTATATTCTATACGAGTATTGTAAGTGCCATATAATAAATACCTCCCCGTAGCACACATTATGAATAGATTTTAAATTTTCTTCTTAAAAGGAAAAATTCTTAAATCTTTATACATACATACATACATACTTATATATATATAAGTCATCTATTGAAAAATTTAATCATTAGTTATGCAAGTCCTCAACCGAAAATAAATCTATTCCATCAAGAAATATATAAATGGATCCCAGGATAATATGATCATATATCAGTGATATTGGCTATGAATTGAATTGAATGAGAATTATGAGAAAATATTATTTCATTAAATGATAGCAATAATTTTTATTGATGAAAATTCACAGTGACACGAATTGAAAGAGTTTTCATTATTTTTTATTTTTTATTTTGATAATATTAATGGAATATAATATAAAATAGTAGACAGATTATTCAATGTAGTTTATAATAGTTACGTATGGTATAAATATGTAAAAGTATATCATTATTAAATTAGAGTTGACTAAACATTTCTCCTTATTTTAGGGTTCGAATACAAAATAGTCTTGTCAAAAACAGTTTCTAATACAATATATTGTATATTTGCAATAGCAAATTTTGGATAATAGATGGACCATATAATTGTAGAAATCAAATATCAATATCGTTTCTGATATGAGAATCCGTGTTTCTTTGATTGATTCTTTTTAAATGAGAAAAGAACGAAAAAAATTATCTTTTTTTTTACTCATGCTTAAAATCTATCTGCTATTTTGATTGTGCCCATTTTCTATTAACTACAATAAATTAGAAAATATACAAAAGAAAAGAATTCATAAGATTCAAAAAGTTTTTATACTCTTTTAAGAGCTTAAAAGCATCTTGCCTTTAGATCTAAACAGATTGCTAAGGTTCAAAATTTCGTTATAATACCTTTCTGAATTTTAGGAATCTTTCTTCATAAATATCTATTTGTATCTAAAAATATTTTATTTAGAAAAATCAAATTCTATTGTAATGGACTGTGAAGGTGTCCTTTACAAATTTTAGAATTTAAACACATACTCAAATTCTCCTTTAAAAATTATTAATCAAATACTAAATGATATGTCACTCACATGGCAATTCTACTTAACTTTATTAAATTACTTACCTTTTTTTCTAAGAAATAATTTCAGAGGACAATGACCCTTGGGCAGGCATAAACAAGTGACAGCTTTAAGCAATACTAAAAAAAAATTCATTTTCCTATTGCGTAATATTATCTTTTAAAATTGGTGTTTGTGCATGGTTTTTGTAATATTACAAAAATTCCAGCGGTCGATTAAGTATTCATGAAATCATATTCCCATGAAATTTAGGCACACTTTCCGAAGTTAGATGATGTCGAGAATTTCATGTACACAAACATAAATATCAAAAAAGTGAAAAATGTAAATCGTTCACATCCATATGCCTACATAAGGCAACAATTCAACTTTTTCTGTAATATTATGTTTCGTTTTTCTTTTTCATACAGAATTAAGATATTGCGCAAAAATTCTAAGGCAAAATATTTTTTTTTTTTAGCTATAGGATAAAGATAGCTCCAGGGACGCATCTCTAAGTGAATTATTCACAGATTCTTCAAGAATTTTTCTTTTGGGGATTTATTTTTTATATGACTGGAACTCTTGTTAAGTTTTTTGATCTTCTTTTGCACACACATGGCAAAGTGGAAATTCATGCTTCCGTGGTTAATGATGACAAACAATAACTGTTACCCATGTCTGTATATCTTCCCCATACTCTCTTGATGGATTCAAAATTGTATCTTCATATTTTCTTTTGAACAAAAGATTTCACTTATATTTATGTTTTTTTGGTTCTGAGTGATTTTTCATTGCCAAAACTAAACATCAAAAGGTGGCAATAAACTTATCATATGTTCAATTTCCGATTTGAACAAGAATGTAGAATCAAAGGAACGATTTTATACAATGGTAGAAATAGGATACTAATTTTTTCAGAAATCAAAGAGAATGTCCCAATTCAATGCATGAGGTCTCAAAATTCAAATACATTCAAAATACAACAGGTACTGGCTAACAAGGTAATTATCAATAAGGATACTAAAATAAAACTGATTACGATTCATTAACCTATCCCAATTGTTAAGACTTTTAGATGGCAAAAATTAATACATATAATAATTTTAAAATTCATTGAAAATAAGTAGAATTATTTGGCTACTGTATCAGGTGAAGGATTTGGAGAACAGGAGCTAACGGGGATTTAAACTTAATTTCTTAAAATGTTGTGAATAGAAGTTACCCGAAAACTTTCCATATTCCATTTCAATTATAAAAGTAGTGTACTTATTTATTCGTATTTTTCAAATATATCTTGGAAAATATCGAAATATTTCAAAAAACAATAAAATTAAAATCTTCAATTCTAAGAATATTGAATTTTCTCGAAAGCTTGTTTATCTTCACAGATTATAAAAAGAAAAGTTACGAATTTCTTTTCTAAAATATGATATCCTTTTAGCATATAAGAAAAGTTTCTCTTTTGAACTTTCCTATTTTAACATTTTTTTTTTCGTTATTTTCTTCATTAATGGAAGCATTCTTCTGCAGTCCCGTGTCAAATTAAAGCACTCGAAAAAATATTATATAACACTGATCCGCTTATTGAGTTAAATATTTCTATTTCTTAAATATAATATTTTTCGTTTTATAGCTGCCTTTAAAAAAAAATCCTTGATTTCAAAGAAAAGCAAGGAAATAAAAAAAATTCTATAAGAATCTTTGAATTGAAAGGACAAAGCCTTTTATTTATTTAAATAATAACATTTTCTCATTCCAATAAATAGAACTCACCAGATGCCGGCGACATTTCCTTTCGCTCAAATATTTCATGATCTCGTATTCGGATTTAAAATTTGTCTTTCGTTTCTTGGTAATATAATAATAAATGTTTTTGCACCTAACACCATCCATCTGTTTATGGAAATAGAAAATGGAAAATCCCT
Source organism: Xylophagus ater (assembly GCA_963422695.1). NCBI lineage: Eukaryota > Metazoa > Arthropoda > Insecta > Diptera > Xylophagidae > Xylophagus > Xylophagus ater. Next base: position 9,354,571 of record OY730485.1, on the reverse strand, counting down.
GTGAAACATGGTTGGCAGTATTGTTATTCAAATTGTTAGAAATGTATGAGATTTAAGAATAGAAAAGATGGTCCAAAGGTTCTAATTTAGTTCTCTATCATTTGAATAACCTTTAAAATAATATTAAACTAAAAATTCTCAGATTCAGTAGAATATTTGAATATTTAGACGACTTCTAGTTGAACAAAAATATTTACTTACTTATATCTGTACTTATAAACAGACATATAGAAATTCTACTATAAAACATTTTGGGAAATGATAGAATCAAAATCTTCCTTTTGGCTTAATCGGTCGTAGAATGAAGAAAATTCAATTTGGAGAAAATTGTACTATTAAAGTATGTTTTGAGTTATACTGACATGGCATCATCAGATGTCACGTATGTCACATTAGCATCACCGAGTGAATCATGTCACGTTGGAATTAAAAGAGAGAAAACTATTTGAAAAGGTTTCTACTTTTCTTTTTTAGAGAAATTTTGACAATAATTTCCGGTTGGTTAACTTGAAATTACAGGAAATTAGTAATTTTGCTAAATATTGTATATTTTGATATACCAGGTGCACATAAAAAGTTTGCGACGGGTTTAACCAATATTATTGTAACTCAGAATCTTTAACCTAAATTGTGCTCGTATTATACTATACTGATCCTCGGGGACTCATGTTTCTGTTTTTCAAAAAATGCATTTACAATAACTCAAAATATAACAAATACGATAAATACAATGATATTTAGGGAATAGTCCAATAGTTTAAATTATAGTTTATGCAAACACTTCTTGCGGAATTCCTTTAAAATATTCTAAAGAAATACAAATTGGCCAAACTAACTAAACGAACACATGCATATTTTAATATAGGCTCATACGAACATCCTCTTCTAACCAGGTTTCGTATGAAATATCGCAAGTGATTTTTTGTAGACTGCAATGAATATAATGATGATGATGACAACAAAATCTTGTCTACAAAATATGTTTTTGAATAGAATTTAAACTTTAATTAAGACCCATTGTTTTCAAAGAAGCTATGCCCTAATAGAAAACGAGTGATATCGTCTGTTATTTGAGTAATTTTCAAATGTCAAGAGATGAACCGTTTTTCCTTTAACCATACAAATTGGATACTACTTGCTTGAAACGTACGACAAAGTTTTCTCCTGTTTGAATATTTGCTTCACAAAATACGTTAACCAACATCAAAATTGTTTTCATATAATATTCTAGAAAATTTTCATTCAAACAGGTAAAATTATACCAGGAAAATATGTGTACGAATATATATGTATAAAATAGGAAAATATATAAAAAGTTGAAGTGAACAAGATGAGAAATGTAAGGATGGAAATACAATTCATACAAGTCATAAATTTGATAATATTCGCTTTCAAAAAGTTTTATCTGAAATATCTTTAGGTTTTAAATTGAAAGTTGATGCCTTTTACTGTTAACTATACTAAATTCATTAAAGTAACATTATTTTGAAAAATTCAATTTCATAAAAAACTCTTTAAGTTAAGTAAGTAGTACTTTTGAAGTATAACGTAACAGATCATACAGCTGATTGCGTTATTAGAACAAGTATTATTCTCGTTATATTTGTTAACATTATTTTATAGGAATATATATTTTCCACGTGAAATGAATTGTAGCCACGTGGGAACGAAGTAAGGTATTGAAACTTTTTGTAAGTTTTTATTTTGGAAACCAAAATTTAGGATCTTCAATGTCCTTAAGAAATATCTACATATTAGTAATAAATACGTACGTATGCATAGATCAAGTTCGCTAGTTTTCTTTATATGCATACAAAGGGGTTTGATGAATGAAAATAAAGGACATCTATGTGGACATTAGATATTTCTAAACATTCTTTAGATTTTTCCTCTAATACCTTCTTTATATCATTCCATGTGTTTCCGATAGAATTCTTGTGGTAGTAATGAAATCATAAATATATGTATAGAGTTCCAGTGGAAGCCCTATCTAAAAGAGTTTCAAACATTCTTTGGACAAAAGACTGTCTTAACTATTTTGCCATAAAATATCGATTTTATTTTATTTTATAAATCTGAGCGAATATTATGCTTTTAATAAATTTGTGGCATCTTATTTTTGAAATACCTAGTGTAAAAACCTTCTAAATAATCAGGTATTGATTATATTTCATAAGTAAAAACCCGCTTTATACATATAGCCAAAATTATAGGTATGTTCTAAAACTAAAAGATAAGATGATGACGAAGAATGAACTGAGGGTTTTAGGAAGACTTAATTGCGCCATCGCCGAGTACGGTACAGTTCTGACCGTTTGTGAGGGTGACAGGGTTAGTTAGTCCATTTTAATGTAAATATTAATTAGTAATTAATGTAGCGTAGTTCTACACTAGATAAGAATTTGGTTTAATTTCAAATTAGTCTAAAGCTTCCATATATACAAAACTTGCTACATTTTAATATTAAATATTTAACTCTTTAAATTTCTTTATTTCCAAATAAAGTTCAGCTAATGAAACCTTTAAAGTTTATACAATAAACTTTCTTCAAAACTTCAACATTCTATCCTTAAATCTATTGATTTAAGTTCTTTTTATTTTCCTAAAACTTTTAGCATTCTGTACGTGATTAGCTTCTACATGATTAAATAAAAAAATCAAATTGAATTCTACGCAATTATAGCACTTTTTTTCATGAATATATGTTGTTGTGGCCGGTGTCTCACATCAATTGTTGAACGTAAAACTTTATAATATTTAAAATTGGCTCAACTAAAGTTTTCGCTCTGAATTTTAAAACATTCACAAGCATACAAGTATATCCGAGATAGTGTCAAGAAAATACTATCATCATTTTTAATTTTAGACACAAAAATGAGAAAGTTTTTCATCTTTAATTTTTGAGTTTAATTTAAAATAAAAAAAATAGTATACGCCACTATTATATCTACCTATATTTAGCAAAGCTAACAAATTTTCAACTTTTATACTATTATTTTGTTCTTGAATATTTAAGCAAAACGTCAGTTTAGTTTCCAGCTTTAATAAATAGTTGCCAAATAAAGTTAGGAAATTTTCAGATAGAATGGAGTAGGGTTGTCACCTATTAAGCAATTTGAATAAAAATTCTTGAGAGCAGTTGATAGAACTTTGCTTTTAAATATAGTATGAAACACTTTGTTTGAATATATTTTAACATTATTTTATTCACAATACAATTTTTATTAAAAAATTCATTCGCTTTAGAAAAGCCAATTTGCGATTTTCAATGGTATATTTAAAATTTCCCTATATTTTATAATTTAATTTTGATCCATCATTTTCCATAATGTAATAAATTTTCATTTCACTATGGTTATAGTATTTTACCAAAGTAAAATTCATTGAAATATAATAGAATATCGTTCTGCAAAAATAATGAATTTCCTACAATGCCAATAAGCTAATCCAGTATATTGAAATTGAAATGTTCAATAAATATACCGACATACTTACGTACAAATATAAATTTGGGTAAAGTTGAAAATGAAATATACGAAAATCAAGAGGAAATCGATTATTGAATAATCCTAGGCACAATCAAAATAAAAAATTTGATCACGTTCAATAAAAAATACAATTATACTTTGGGCATATATTTTTATAATATAAGATAGAATATTTTATTATTCATTTTAAATAATCAATATTAATATAATCAGAAAATCGAATTTCAAATTTTGAGAATGATTCATTGCTGAACAAATAGATATATGAATTCAGCTGATGATGCCCTAAGTACAGTTGGAGTGGCGAAAGCCAGTCACCCAAAATCTTTAATCTTCAAGTTCTCTCTTCTTGACGATATAAAACTTATTATTTAATAAAAAATTCAGGTGAAAATAAAACGCAACAAATCTATTGGATATAGATTCAATCATTATTATCTTTCAAAATTCGAATTGACAGAAACTCTTCTTCGTTAGAAACATTTTGAAGATTATAGCTTTGGAAAGTACTGGTTTTTCTAATTCCCGATAGCTTAAAAATAAAGTAATTTTAAAAATGTCTCTGAACAGTTCTGTGTTCTGAACCAAAACGAAGGATTATCCGTGCTATTCAAACATCATGTTATTGGAGGGTCACCTACGTTTAATTATAATTTTTCACTAATAAATATATTAATTCCGCAAAGAGAGCAATATTTTCTAGAAATTCCATTCAATTAAAAATGTTTTATGAATATTAAAATCGTTTTTATTGAATCAGAAAGAATAAATAAATGTCCAACCTTTCTTTCATAGAAATACAAATCTATTGAAGTAACTAATTTAAACGATTTTCAGCCGAAAAATTGTCAAGTAAGTAAAGTGAAAATAATTTTAAATATTTCACTTCATTTCATTCAGTATCTTTACATCGCTCGCCCAAAGACTACTTAAATTGTGATATTTACTTAAAGAACACCTAACTAAAAGCTACTTAAATATTTAGGAACATATTTAGGATCGGAAAATGTCATCATACTATGAATAAAAGATGGAGCATAGAATTGTGGAAAGCAAATATCAAATGCAGAAATGGCGTTTATCATTTCTTACATGAAACTTCTGATCTAAGAAATGCATAATTTTTAAAAATGCGTATTTCTCTGGTTTAGACTTCAAAAATTCTGTCTGTGATGGAAATGTAAAGTGGCACTTGAACTGGTACAGGGATTTCTTCTAAGATCTAAATAGATAATATAAGTGCGTAAGGTGAGGTTGTTGTTGTAGGTAATTTAAAAAAAAACGACATCAAAAAAGCTTAAACGTTAAAAAAAGAAGGTAGTATAGGTATATTAGAACACAAGAAGAAATAGTTGAATGCAGAGTCGTTGGTTATCAATATAGCTGTATCTAAATACTGTTACTTAGGTTATAGGTAAACGATGTAAACAATTTATGAAAACATGTTTATAACATAAAATTATGTTAGAAGTTACTACTGAAAAAAAAAAATTATTTTTATGAGAATGCAAACAGAAAAATCTTGTTTTCTTTGTGATATTACGATCAGAAAGAAAACAAGATTTTATTCAATAGTCCTAGTATGTACGAAACGTAAAAAGGAAATTCAAGGTAAATTATGAATAAATATAACTAGTGAAAACAAAATTCACAGTTCAATAAATCTAAAACAAAAAACATGTATTTTTTAACAAGATCAAAAAATGAGAATGATAACGAAAAATCTTCAAGAAAAATGAACGAAAAATTTGACATTCTTAAAACTCAAACCATAAATTCCAGTTACCCACCACCCAGTAAATATAACACAAAAGGAAGAAAAAAAAACAAATATTATATGAAGAAGATTTACGCCAATTCACAGTCGGATTGATTCACTTTCGTTTCCATTTTTCTTCCCTTCAATTCAGCTCCACTGATTTTTATTTCTTTACACATATCAGTTTTTTTAAAATACACTGGAATAGAACTCTTTTATGTCGTCCTTATTTTTACAATTTATACATTTTTAACAACAGTGCGAAAATATTCTTTTTTAACTTAGTTATTTCCGCAATCAATAGGAATAACTTTAACAATATATGTTAACATAAATTTTTTTTTAAAGAAAAACATATAAGGCTTGTACCAAACGTAAAAATACTTTTCTTGAACAATCTATCTGTCAACGTATCTTGTCACCAAGTCTAAACAATAATGAAACATATCCTGCATGAAAAGCATAAATGCATGTCAATTATGGTGGATCGTATTTATATGGAAAAGGCAAATTTAACAAACTGGAGGACGTCCGGAAAGTTGTGCAGGAAATATATTAGAAAATCTGAAAAAATTCAAAATCTTCGGTCCTTAATCGCAGAAAGAAGAAAATATTGCTTTTAGCCTATACACAAACCAAATCTGGAGGTCCCGATTCGAGAAAATATTAAATTTGATCCAGCTGAGTGTCTGTCATACATGTTTCTTCATTCAAATCTTAGAAAAACTTGTGAATCTTACTCTAAAACAAATACCAGAGTAAAAGTTCTATGAAAATCGAACTTTTCCCTGAAAAATGAAAAATTATTGACATTGATATAAAATAAAATTGGAAAAACATATTTATTTGATTTCGTTTTTTTTTTTTTTTTTTATTAATTTATTCAAATCTCGTGTATATTGAAAATTTGTCTTCTTATTTCCAAGAAAAGCATTATATTTCTTTTTATTTCAATTTTCGAAAAGAATTTCATATTACAATATTAAATTTGAAGTTTTAGAAAATATGAGAAACATGAAAAAGACTTGAATTTTATTAAAATTATGATTTTATGAACTTCAAGGAATGATAATTTTTATGTAATTCTGCTACATATTCGTATGTACGTATAAGAAAAATCTACAAAATATTATGAAAGTTCATTTCGGTCATGTCAACACCAAACAGCAAAAGACGAACTTATTCTCAGCCATTGATTGGGAAAATTAAATTAAATTGAACTGACAAGAGAAGGAATTTCCTCGCCATTGAGAAGGACATGAAATTTAATTTGGAACTTGTCTCATCAGTCGTTCATTTCTAATTAAAATTCAATTAAATTGATTTTTTTTTTTTCTATGTTCGCCCTAAGTTCTTTTCTTAGTTCTGTAAAAATGTCGATTTTTTTCTACACTTCTTTTCAATACTGAGAATTTCACAAGCATTCTTTAAATAAAATAACACAACCATATTGATTCCCTTTAATTCCTCTGGTTACTTATCGGATTCAAGATGAAATTCATCTTAGTTTTCTTCCATTATATCATCTCAATATTGTGTTCTCTCTTGCAATTATCGATAAAATTCAATTGAATAGTGAAATGAACTTTATATTTTTCTTTCGAACGTTTTTCTATTGGTAAATAAGTTTAATTGGAATTCTTATTTATTTATTTATTTATTACACTAAAATAGAAAGGTTTTCTTTTATTATTTGAAATTTCTTCTTCATACTGAATTTGTTTGTTAATAATATATTTTCCTGTTCGCCATGTGGCTTCTACATATTCTATACAAGGAATGTCGTAAAACTACTTGCGTTCATTTCATTCAACTAGTTTAGAACTATAAAACTTTAGCAAACTTTTATTTTAATTGGGCTTAAAAATTACTTCCAACATCTATTAATAAATATTTTGCTTTAAATTAGAATAAAATTTACAAAATAATTATTTTAAAAATAATATACTATATATATCAAAAATTTTATATATTAAATTATACATTAAAAAGTTTTAATTGGATTTCCGCAGTAGCATGAAGATCTGTAATTATACATAATATTTTCTTTAAATATTGTACAAGTTGAACTATGTAAGTACATATATCGAAACATGTAACACAGTGGCATACGGTCTAAAGCGCAGAAGGCACAGATCGCACACAGATAATTTTAAAACAATTATTGCAATTAGTAATTTTTATTTAAAAAAAAAAACCTTAGTCTGATTTTAAGAAATTTCTTTATACAACTTTTAAAACATATAGTAACAGAAAATCGGTATATAACCGATGCCCTATAGCACGAATTTAACAGAAAAGCAGCAAAAACTAATAATATTTTAAAGCCTTTTCTCCATAAATTAGTTTCTTTAATTCGCAAGTAGCCTGGATCTACTATAATAACATAAATATCTCTGATGATTATTTTTCTGTCTTACAAATGTAGCGACAAAACTAACATACCCTTTGACAGTACCATTGAGCGAAATAAATAAAAAGTACAATTAAAGAAATTTCTCAGTGTTTTTTGGAGGTCTCGAAAGTGGCATAAAGAATCAAATTCAATGTAAAGTTTATTCGAAAGTTTGAGATGTAATTCGTAATAGATTAATTGAGAAATATGATTAAAAATTTGTATCCAGTCTCCCATCCTCAAAAATTCCTGGTAAAACAGAATATTCTACAAAAATATGTTATGAATATTTCCTAGGAAGAAACTAAATTTAATATATTGTACATATGTATGAGTATACGATAATATATCATAAATAATTTTCATTTGATTTTAATAATCTATTTGCTTTATCAAGAAACCTTGTATTTTGTTTCTTAACGTATTGTTAACAAGAACCAATAATGTTGGTAAAAATATTCATATTGAATTATTAAATGCCTTGTCATAAACTCTTGGACTAATGAGCAGTATAGAATAAACTGATTGAGATATATCCTAAAGAATAACATAAATTACGATTCTAGTAAGAATATATTTCGATTCTTTAGTAGATGATTTCAAAACATAAAAATCCAACGAAAACCCTATTGCGCACATGGAATTTTCATTCCGCTCAAAAAATATATTGTATATACCCCAATTTTTCCAGCACTATGCAAATTCTTTTTCCACATTTAACATCTTAAAACCACATAAATACTAGTAAAAAGATAAATATTTACTGGAAACTCAATGCTGTTTCCATGTGATATCATGCGCAATGAAAAGAAGTTCCACAAATATGTAAATACAATATATTTAGAGACGGCAGCATATACTCGCTATTCTCCAGTCTGATATGACAATGGTATATTCTGTTATTATCGTTATAAGGATATCTTAGGATATGTCCAAAAATACTATATCATTTTTACCCACTAATATGTAAATTTATCCAGTTTTTGAGAATATCTTATTCAAATCATAAATATTCTCCAATTCAAGTATTATTAACATCCAATCCTTATACTTTGGAGAAGAATATATAAAAGTCAAAGAGAAAATTCTGGAAATTTCCCCAACAACAAGAAAATGTAACCCGCTTTTCTATACGATTCGTTATTTTTAAAGATTGAAAATAATATTTTTTAGTTGGAAATATTTTGAAACGAGTTAGGCCGAAGCCCAAAAAGCCTTTCCAGACGAGTTACTGATGTTGCTGTAGATGGTGCTCTGGTGATATAAAAAAAAGAAAAATTATTTTACAATTTTCGACAAATTAAAGTCGTCAAATAATTTTTCATTTCTACTTCCGGAAAATTAAAATTCAAAAAAAAATCGCTGTAATTTTAGAATACTAGAAAAAATAGTAAATCGTTGTTTACTAACAAAATAGTTAGTATGGTTTCCATACCGGCCATGGGGAGATACAATTCGGACTTGAATTTAAAATAGAACTAAATGATTTGTACACTTACGACGTGATTGATTTGGAAAAAGTTTTATTGTATAAATATTATAGATGCCGTAAAATACAAAAATATCGGGCGCAAATTTCTTTGTAAAACATGTGAAAACTAATATTAATGAAAAGTGTACTCTATTTTTAATAAATCAGAAAAAAAAATTAAAATTAAAAATATACAAAATATCGTTAATTATAAATGAAAAACAAAAATCTGTTCTGATAAATTGTTTAATATAATAATAAGTTGAAGAATTCTAATTTTTTAAACAAATTACTTAACTTGTAAATTGTTATTGAATTAATCAAAAAAATAATAAATAAATACGAATTTAAAATCAGATTAAGAAGTTTTTAAATCTATTTAGAATATCATTTGGAGATTAATTAATTGCAACACTCTTCGTATTTTAATTACCTACAATGTCATCCCTCCAATTAGTACATTCTTTAACTATGTGAATTTTATATTGGAAAATCTATTCAATTTCAATGTATCTAATAGTTATGTATACTTTTTTTTTTGTATAATACTAAATGTGTTAAAACATGAATATTAGTGAGATTATCTCATGTGAATGTGTATCTATTCTACAAAAATTGTGACTTAAAACAGGAAATGAATGCAAAACTTTCACTAAAGGATTAAGCGTAAAAATACTACAAAATTTTATTTAATCATAAAATATTCCTTTAGACGGAAATTAAATTTTTTTTTAGAAATTTAATAAAATTAATTAGTTTTTAATAAATATAGTTTATTACAGTTTTATAATTTTATGAAAAAAGAAAAAATTCTGAGACTCTATGGTTTTTGTATTTAATTTTTAAATTTTTTTTGTTTTTAAATTGAAAATTCGTGTTTAACTTAAAATATACTTCGAACAAGTGAATTAATTAATTTAATTATTAAAACCAAAGAAAAATAATTAAGACAGAAAAAAGTTGAAAAGAAAAATTCTAAAGAAAAGTGCAAAGAAAGTTAGCAATAAAGAGAAAATAAATATTTAAGATGAATACAAGTGAAACATATTTAAAAAAAATTTTAAATTAATTGAAAGTATATTTTATAATTGCTGAAATACTGACAATGCTGAAGGTGTATTAAATGTAAGCAAGAAATAAATTATTATTAATTAAACTAATAAGTACAAAGATATTTTATAGAACAGGAAACGGATGTTAGAAAATTTGTACGTATCTAAAATTTTCAATGTACGTTTTTATTAAATCAATATTTCCAAATCGGTGACATCATTAATTTGATTTGTTGAATATGAAAAGAAATGAAATGTCTTTCATGTTTTTCGAAATTTTCCAAGATTTAAAATAATTGAATTTGAAATTATTCATTTCTTATTTCAAATATAATATATATATATATATAAATTCGTTATAGTAATCCTATTTTGAACGACATAATCTTATTTAAAATAAACACAATTTTCTTCTATCAAACAATTTTCTTTCGTTATTTAATATTTTATGAATTTTAAATGACTTTTTCTAACAAAATTCTTATGAAAATACGATTTCGTATGAATGAAAGTTAAATAAATATTATAGAAAGGTCTATAAAATTTTATTTTCTACAGAAGGATTTAAACTGGATTTGATTAATTGTTAAAAAAAGAAAAATTAAATATTAAAAGAAAAACGATATTAAAATATTTTATAAATTCGAATACTTTAACTAATTTGAAATTTCCGTAATTAATTTCTTATTGAAAGCAGATTTTCATTGCTTTAAGTCAAATGAAATTCGAAAACTCCAACAATTTCGTTATAAATTCAGAAAAATAAAATATTTAAATTCAACCAAATGAAAATCGGAAACCATTTAGTGAATCAAAAATCAGTTTATTTTAAAATTTATTTCCATGAAATTTAATTTGTATTTGAAAATTGATATTTTTTTTTTCTATGAATTTATGGACATTTTTACGACTTATTACTTTCTTTTTAGCACCAAAAAGTACATAAATTGTTTTAACTTGATATTTTCCGGAAATTCAGTATTTGCAAATGGTTCAAATTTTCAGCAATTAATATATGAATCAAAGCACAAATACAGAATTTCCTTATTTGAGTCAAGTCAAAGCAAATGAAAATTAAACAGTTATGCGTTAAACTTTTCCATACCTAATTCAAGCAATTCTCATATAAGGAAATTTAATTATCAATTAGATCGCGAAAAACTAACTTTGCCTTGTAAAAGTACATTCAAAGGATGAAAACACAATGATATTTTATTGTATAGTCAATGTTATTTCATCTTTGAAATCAATATTTCTCTAATTTATTTCAAAAATATATTTATACTACTACTATATACTACTATACTTATATATTCATAAATTGTATGAATATCTACTAGGAAAACACTTTTAAGCATACGAATGAGGCCATATACTTCTCATGCGTCCGAAGCTCAAACTATAATTAACAAAAATAATATTTGTGACATTAAAATAAATATAAATTTCTTGAAATGGACAAATGACCTCCTTATTTTTTAATAGTATATATTTAATGTCCCGATGTTTATAACATAGAATTATCTATATAAATACTCTGAAGCAGCATTTGTTAGAATACTTGTCATACATAGGCATATAGCTACTCACTTCGGTATATTTTGGAGGGAGGAAAGCCATGTAAAACATTGAGAACAAGGTGATTTTCAGGAGTAATTTTAATTATGCAATTAAGGTGGTTTAATTGAAAAATATCATTAGTAAGTTAGGCTCAAGTTATGAGGCAAATATTTATGTCATTCGAATAAATACTTTTTAAGTTAGCTTGCACACCAACTTGTAGCAAGTAGTTTCGAGACAAACGCTTTCAATATTTTAGTATTTACATAAAATTTTTTACATACGCTATATTTTGTTAAATTTCGTTCAAATTGGTCAAAAGGTACTGGCTATTTGGCTATTTTTCTGTCCCATTTCTGCCATAGGGCATCAAAAACTCAACTATATGCCGATTTTCTGTTGCTAAATGTTTTTGAATTATATTCTAGATAATTAAGCTAAAATATTTCGACGACAAAGAATTGGTAAATGTTTAAAAAGCCAATAAAATTTTGGATACAAAATACAACCAAATTCTATTATCCAATTAAACCTATTTCAGGCAAATTTCAATTTAATTTGAATGTCATTAATTTAATTAAATCAGTGATACAAATAAATCTCTTTAGTTTCGAAAGTTTAAATCGGTTCTGAAGTTTATATATATAATTTCATTTAAATATATTTTAGAAAGTCATACAATTTTATACTAAATTCTTTATTCTACATCAAAAACTGAACTTTTCTTTAAATACAAAAAAAAACTAGTTTATTTTGCGAAACATCCATTTCTAAAGGAATTAAGTATATTCGAAAAAAAACCGAAGATCCTTCTAATTAAAATCAAATCTTGGCAAAAGTCCATTCGAGAAACTTTTCTCATAAACTTAAATTCAAAAGAAATGGAATTAAAAAAGCTGAAATACATTTCTAGTTTTTCTTGAATTTATTATATTTTCAAAAATGATATTCTATTCAGTCGACTTAAGACGATTCCTATTCCAATCATTTCTCTCGCTATGCATTTCATCATCTGATAATTCCTTTCTCGTTTATCGTTAAAGCAAAAAAGAGCACTAATTTAACAAGGCGTCAGGATGGCGTTATAGGAATCATATATAAGAGGGAGGTCATTCAATTTCAGAATTTAATTGCATTGGGATTTTGGGGTTAGAAAAAAGGTACACATAAGAGAGTTACTCTCGACGTAGAATTTTCACATATACAAAAACATAAACAACATAACATAAAAAAAAGTGATTTCTATTTTCCGCAATTTTAGACATGATATACAAAATTCTGGGAAAAACTGTCTGTATGTATGTCAGATCATTAATTTGATGTTAAGCAATTTATATAAATGTTATGTTCTTATCAAAATAACACCATTTCTTTTTTACTTTTTATATTATTTGGATTAAACAACAAGAAAAAACAAGAAGGAAATGGAATAAGGACCGGTTATCACTTCTTCCGTTTTAGAACTCTTAAAAGAGGAAAATACCAGGGATCGAAACTTTTATTGAACTTTCTCAATAGGTTCCTTTCTACAAGCTTCGAACATTTTTTTTTGAAAGTTATTTGTTTTTAAAATACTTAAACTTAAGTTAAATTTAATTTTAAATTTCACCTATGGTATTGTAAAATTTCTAATCGACACATATTTGTCTTTTTGCTATAATGAGTAGGGCCGGAGTCGTGACTCAATGAATAACCCATAGAACTAAGAAGTCTGTGGTTGGGGGTTCGAGTACCAGTCGGTTTGGTAGTTGGTGTAAGGATGTACCATCTCAACATGTAAAACTTCTTCCCTTCAGGTCCCTTAAATAAGTTGTTTTTAAAGAATAAAAGTTCTTTAAAAACAGTATAAGTATTTAAAATAACTGCTCTGTTTAAAGTTTTAACAAAAAGTTGTATTATAATTAAGTTCGAGTTCGGAAATAAGTCATATCAAATTCAGAAATAGAAATTTATTTCAAACATAAACTTAGTATTTATTATAAAAATTTCGATCCCTGGAAAATACTGATTCATGCGTTATATTAAAATAAGTCATAAACAATTTTATGTTGAGCAATAACTTTTTGTCACAGACAGACAGACAGACGGTTTATTGCAATATTTTTATAGTACATGTTTTAATTTTTTCTCCCTTTTTTTTGTAATTCCAAGTTTGAAAAACTAATAAGTATACTAAATTTTTATACTGTATTTTTCTGTGCAATTTAGTTATATTTTGTTTATGATAAAAGTTGTTTTATATCTTTAAATTTATTTATTGTTCGTAAAAGAAAAATACATGAATTACTTTTTCGCTAGATAATTTGAAACAATATTCCTTGTTTTTCTACTTCTAAATAACATCAAAATGGTAGCAATTAAAAACATAATTACAGGCGGTTTTATTACTCACTTTAAAAGTATTAGTGTTTTATTTCAAAACTTAAAGTTTTCTTTACGATCTTAAGAAATGTCTTCATTAATTTGTATATTCTGCTTAATCCTTTCGTGACTTTGAATTTAGAATTCCAGAATTACGTTACTTTTATGCTTACTAAAATAATGATTTGTGGGTGTTTTTTATACATACTCATTTCCGCAAAGTATGAAAATTCTGAATTTTTTTAAATAATAAATATAAAACTAAAATCTCGAGAATTTAGAACAAATGAGGTTGATGTTTACTAATTTTTTTTGAGACTTGAAAAAAAATTTCAAAATATAATCCATAAAAATTGTTTCTAATGGGTCCTGAGAATTTAGGAAGCATCCATTTACAACAGAAAAATAAATTTAAATGGCAATTAATTCTACCTGCAAGAATGAATGAATGTGTTTTCATGTTTGATCTACTGTTTTAGATTTAAGAAGAAAATAGAACAGTTACTAGAATTGTCCAAGACATTCTCTTCTAGGAAGCTATTCCCACACAACACATAGAATAATAGGAGTATATATGAGTACATACTATATTCACTCTTGAAAACAACCTACCTATATAAGAACTTAATTTCCAGAAGGTTTTTCTATTTCCTTTAAAAAAATATATAAATTTGACATTTTAAGAGACCCATAGAAAAACCAGAACATGTCAAAAACAGTCACAATTTCTTTCTTTCATAAAAGTTATAAGTAAAATATAAAAAATAAATAAGATATACAGATTGTTCTAACAGAAAAAGGAATAATAACAAATTTTTCTACGAAGAGTATAAAAAATTCACGACTAAATCTATGGAAATATTATTCTGAATTTATTTCTAAGACAAATTAACAATACTTCAAAAAAGATACAACCCATATGGACAATGATAACTAATTTCTTTTCTTTGATTATGTGACTTTACGTGACCGAATACTATGCTATATTATTTATTAAAGATTTTTCTTTGACAAATATAAATATAATGTATAATGGAGAAATACTCAGTAGGACATTATAAATATGAAAGCAAACAGATAATGATCTAATATTGTAACCACAACACCAATGTTCCAATTAGGATCCAATTTTTGTTGAAAATAATTGTTGTAACATCTTAATCTTTAATTTCTGGTGTGATATGATATCTAGAAGACATTGCCTGTACCATCGTACAATCTTCAAATAAGCTTTCCGAATGATATGCCATGCTGTATTATACAAAATAGTATGTAAGCTTACTATTAAAATTTCCTTTTTATTACACTATGCTAGCTAATAGAGATAAACAGAATATGTTTGAATATTTTTTTATTGTGAATCGCATTTTTAAGGACCGTTATTCATTAAGGATCCATTTCTGTAGTTTTTATAGATAAAATAAAATAAAAATAATGTCAACGATGTTTAATAAATAACTTATTTAATTAAATTGAAAATATCACAATTTTATTTTATTGAAAAAATGCATACAAATAGAGTTCAAATGCCTATAAAAATACAAAACATTTCTATTGTAATTTTGAATTCTTCAAGCATATTTATTTCCGTGCAGGAAAATTCAACGTAAGTTAATCTTGTAGATAACATTTTCATCTTTCAATCCATTAACTTGATCAAAAATAAAATAAACCGTCTAAAAAATATACTCTGAAGAATGAAAAAACGATGAAAAAATTTGAAATCAAACCTTCATAATATTATACGGACCATCAATTTATCTCTAGCACTTTTACTGTGATAGATTTTTTCACTATATATTCTTTGATATTCGATATGTACATTGACCAAACCTATCATGCGTATATACATTACGATTAATGCATATAAATATTACATCAAATTCAGTTGAGTCCACTCCATTGGAACTGGTCAAGTATTTCATATTTACAAGTAATCATAGTAGTCAAAAACGAGTAAAACACTGACCATTGAGCATGAAATTTGATAAATATATAAAAACAAGAAAAAATAACAAATTCCGGTTATATTTTTACATAAATACATTTTATTATTATTATTATTATTATTATTATTATTATTATTATTATGAATTTATCTTTCTAAGTTGTAAGTACTTTTTATTTATACACTTTTTGCTTGTTATTTATATTGGAGACACATTGGCGACTTTCTGACCCCGACAGGAAGTTTTTTTACCCGCATTTCTATATCAACGACTATTTTTTTTCAAAGAAAAAAGAATTGTTCCAATTTATATATTTTACTAATTCGGTTTTTTATATCAAAAGCATCCCTATCTTATATACTTTTCATACCCCAGGAGTATCATCATCAGGCAGAAAATATCATTCAAGCAAAAGAATTACGGATGGACGGTTCATTTTCTTTTTTTCAACAGTGGCAAA
Organism: Xylophagus ater; assembly: GCA_963422695.1. Classification (NCBI taxonomy): domain Eukaryota; kingdom Metazoa; phylum Arthropoda; class Insecta; order Diptera; family Xylophagidae; genus Xylophagus; species Xylophagus ater. Next base: position 9,338,076 of record OY730485.1, on the reverse strand, counting down.
AAAAAAAAACTTCAGTTAAAATTCGCTCTAAGGAATAACCCTTACAATAAAAGATGAAGTACGAGACACAGAAACAAAGTATTGTAATATAGTATAGTTTTGTGGTGATATAACAGGAAAAAAAAAACACTGACACTCGGGAAATATAACTTAACAAAAGAAGCTACAATAATAATTCTAAAAAATAACAAAAAAAAATCCATATTATAAAAACTTTTTAATTTAATTTCAAAAAGGAAAATTATCTTTCCTTTAATAAACGAACCCAAAATGTAATTTAGTATATAATTAAAAATTTAGTAGATAAAATGATAACTTATCGATTATTTAGTGGACTCACGCTTATTTTCTTCATTTTAGGTAATAAAAGAAACTTTAAGCTTAATTTTGTTATTATTATATTGCTATTTTTATTTAATTATGGTTACTGACAATTCAGGAGCGCATTGTGATAGTTAAATAGATAGATCAAAGTTATACATTCAGAAGAAATATTTAAATTAGATCAATCCTAAATAATTAAATTTTATTGAAAAGTATTATCTATTTAGTGTAGAATTACAAAATGTTACAATAATAAAATCATGCCAATTGTATTCTACTATATCTATTAAGAAACGGTATTTAGGCTCTGGTGATAACGTAGGACGAATGCATAGATTAGTGAGTTGGTTATAAGGTTCGTTCTTAACACTGCATACTATTAAAATATTTCAACCAAATTAGTTGGTATTAGAAGCGTAAGTAAAATTCATTCTATTTCAATGATTTCCTTATACTTTGACCATATTATAAATTTTATTATAATTTCCTCAATACCTTCAAATTATGATACATTAAAAAACCAGTATCATTAAGTTCCTTTATTTCAGTAAAATTTTCAAAATATTTCATAATAATTTAATAACATTCATTACAACAGTCTAATATAATTAGTCTCCATGGCCATTCAAGACAAGAATAATAATTGACCGCAATAGTATTGTATTGTGTCAGAGACAGTATTTCACTTTCATAAAGAAGGAGTTTCTAAAAGAACCAACCTGTGATACATATTTAAGATAAATTCTTAAATTTATGAAAATTTTATCTCTTTATAAAACCTTATATCTTCTTTAGCTGTTGTCTCCCAATCGAATAATAAAATAAGATTAGCAAGAAACATAATTGCGGGGAAATGGTGTTAATGTTCACAAGAGAATTACAAAATCTCATTAAGCCTTCGTTCGGAATCTTTAAATTCCTCACCTAAATACGTCTGCAAATTATTACCACCAACAGTAAAATAATCAGACTCAAACCAAATTTCTATATCCTTTCAATACAACTATATAATTATTTTAGGTTTAAAAGATGAGGAAAATTTTTGTATAAAAGACATGGTTAGAATGTAATTTCCTGCTGGCAAAACGATAGACGATTTTTCTTTTACTCTACATACTATGGTATCGTAAAAACTTTAATAATAATGAAAGGGTATATGAGAAACCACTTAAGAGCCTCATCAGGTACTTAAGATGAGATTCACAAAAGCGGGCAATTACAGTTTTTGTATATATTTCTTGATAGCCATCCAGTAATTCCATTTTACTCATCTATTCCCAACTGATACACTATACATACGTATATGCCCAATAAAAAAGACACAAACATCGAGAAATCTTAATATTCCTAACAGTGTTAATCCTTTAAAAGTTGCTTCAAGATAAACAGAATATAACAAGAAAAAAGCTTTTTTTTTATTTAGCTAAATATATACAACTTTCGTTAGTACTTTCATCTTATTATTTTTTTTTTTTTTTTTGTAACTAAAGTATAGATGATGAGAAAATAAAATAGCCTCAACGACTTTCATAAATAATTTATTCTATAATTAGTCGAGGCTTTTCGTGAGAAATGTCCCCACATTTTACTAAAGCAAAAACAACAAAATATTACTGAAAAAATTCACAACAAAAACTTTCAATGGTTCCATTTTTCTGGCTTAAAGGATTTCAGGTCGTGAAAGCATGAAAGATTGCTAGAGAAAAAGAACGAATTGCTTCTAGTGAGAAAAAAGTTTCTAAAGGACTATCAAAGTTCATTGGTAAAAAAATGATAATTAATGGACAGAGAGTCTAGTAATTCTATACTTGGCAGATTAAAATTTATCGATGAATATTTTGTCATTCTATCAATAGAATAACAATTATCGAAATAAAAGATTTTAAGTAATAAATAAGTACTTTCTCAGTATTGAATAAAATCATATCATTATTAAAATTCAAAATTTATGTTTCTATAAATATTCACTTAACAAACAAAAATAGCATAAAATTGATTCCTTTTATTGTGTGTAATTTTCATTCCAATTGGATATTGAAATCTACATTTATTTGTTATAAAATTGAATAAAAAATCACTAGTTTGTCTTCAATTTAGAACAAATAAAAGAAACCTTCAATTTTAGTATAATTTTCTTGATAGTGTTCAATCATTGGTTTCCAATTTCTATTCACAATCGTCTACTTTATAGAAATTTTCTCGGTTATTGTTCTGATATACTTTTTGCCGCTTTTTCATTCTTTTAGCTGGAAAATTCAGGATATCACAGAAGATTCTAGTGAAACTATCAACTGAAGTTTAAGTTTGACCCAGTTCGAAACTATAATAAATTTTTATTATATACATACATAAAATATTTAAATGTTGAGATTTTTTCGTTGCCCTGGCGCCTTCTCGAAGAGTTCTATATATTGAAATGAATATAAAACGTCAACATATAAAATGTAAATTTATCCGCTAAATTTCAGGATAAACGAATTTATGCTACATGGATATATCTATGTCATATTCTTGCATTTTCTTGTCTCCAAATTTATTGAGTATGGAAATTAAAAGTCATCGTTTTCTAATAAAAGTAATACTTCCTGGGTGTAAGTTAAAATGACAACACATTTAATTTGAACTACTGTCAATGAGGTTTAATATTGTATTTCGTACTTTTGTGAACTGTAAACAACTCAGTTTTTTATTCAATTTAAAATGTTTTGAACCAAAAAAACAGGATTTGCGGGAAGCATTAATTTTTTGCTTCAATATAACAAAAGTGCCTCTGTAATTTACGGCTTTTTTCTGGAAGCTTTTTTGATAAACATGAACTATCTAAAACCACTTAAAGAGATTAGTTTAAATGATTCAAAGATAATAATTTTAACCTGAAAGGCAAACAATGCCTTGTTCTGTTTCCATCAGACGTGGCTTACTATGAATTGCTGAATCTTGGTGAAAGAGTTAAACCTAATCGTTACCGACAACACGAAAAATGTTCATAATATGGAAAAAAAAGAATTTCCAACATGAAAAACATGAATTTTAATTTCCATATGCTTCTGATAAGTTTTCTTTCTTGATAGTTTGACCATTATACAATACTACTAAAATTTTTTTCAAAATCTCTACTTTTACAAAAATCATATTTTAAAACGTAAACAAAAATTAATTTCAATTATATTTCTTATTGCAGTAATCCTGAGAAAATCAACAGAACTAGAACTATCAACAACCAATTTATTAACGAATAGAAGATTTATCTTGGTAACTAAATACGGACTCAGAAAAGCACGAACATTTTAAAACTACATATATACAAATAATCAAAATTGAAGGATTCTTATATCGAAGGAAAATAAAACAAAGTAACATCAAAACACAATCCGTGAGGAACATGGGAAATTGCATCATGAATTTACAAGACTGTCATTTGGTTCATTTTCTTTTCGCTGCATTTTTCTACTTTAACATGGGTAAGTTCACAATTTATTTGAGAAGATTTTTCACTTTCAATCCTTATTTAATATCACTTATTTATCTCGACTATTGTAATCTATCGCACATATAGAATTTTATCGTAACACTCTATAGTAAAGTTTTATCTAGAATATTTTATTTCATCTAACTCATTCGAACATTTATCAATTCATTTATTAATCTATTCTCACAAATTCTTTCTATATTCGTATCAAGGAAAAAGCAATATCCTAGTTTCTATCTTTCTCCTAGACATCATATTGTATTTTGTGCAGTTTATACATCTAAAACAAAAAAATAAGATAGTGCACAATACCATCAGAATATATTGTAGTGCACACAGAATAATGTTCTCCGTATAAATTTATCCTTAAAAAAGCTTACATTCTATCGTAGTTCCTTACCCATTTCCAATTCTTATATACACTTGATAGACATATACTTGTACATGAGTTTTAGTTGAAATGATCAGACTGCACTGTGACATATTATCCAGGCCGACAATATTATCCTTTTCAATGAAAATGATTTATATAGTGAATTTTTATTTAAACTGGAACAAAGTGTATTCGTTCTTTAGTCACTCTCCTATTTCGTTTACTCCACATTTCTATACACTTTTTTGTATTATTCTCTTGAAACTATCACTGAAGTTATACCTAAGCACCACCCCAACAATAAACCGTATGAACTTTAGGTAAAAAGTATGGTATGAAAAACGTAAGTAGAGCGTATCATAATAGATGAATTCTAGATGGGTGTTGTGTAGAATAATCCCCAGAAATGTGGCGACTTTTGTGTGAACAACTTTTCTCTGAATGAAGTTTAATGAGGCTTAATACGAAATGATAAAATCGTATATGGTTTATTTGTCAACTTGATGAAAGGTATTATTCTCTGAGGGACGTAATGTGTACTTACTCTAGGCTTTTAGTAAATATATGTTATTTGTAAAGGAGAAAAAATTGTAAAATCGATAAATATTTTAAATCGTATGTTATAGGGATTCCTGACAATTAAAGAAAATTATATTTAATGGACGCACTAGTATACTAGTATACTATATATATAAGTACGTCCTATGCTCTCAAATTGAATCATGCTTTAAATGATTAAAAATTGAAATTAGATCAATTATTATTTGAATTTTTTTAATTTACCTCAGAAATACGTCTTCATATAATTTCTATGTTTTAACATTAACATAACATTGCAGTAGTTTTACTATTATAAATGCTCAATAAATGTACATTTTAGTTAATAAGTCCATTGTTTTCACTACTATCTCCCAAACCAACTTCACCAATCTAACACCCACTTAAAGCCCGTGATGCAACACTGGGCACAAGTAGCTGGTAATGAATAAAATTTAGTACATATTTGCTAAATTATTATTTAAGTTTATCAAATACCGAAACAAACTTAGTCTTGTCGCATTAGAATTTGAGAAATTTAAGGTATTTCTACACAAAAATCCTCATTCGATTTAAAGTTTAATTCAGAATCCTATGTAAAAATTCAACCTATTTTTTTAAATACATATGCATTTCTCTGGGGTTACGTATTTTAAGTTTAACAGTCTGAATATCCTTACTAATGTTTTACTAACAGATAATTTATTTTATATGAATTCCTTAGAAAAAACCTGTAAAACAAATTTAATTGATATCATTGAATTTGAGGAAAATACAATTTAGTGCAAAGATAACCAAGATCGAAAATCTATTTTGAAATTAAAAGTAGGTGTTATATTAAAGTCCGCTTTTTAAGAAAATAATTAGAGTCATAATAAAATTATTTTTAATTTTGGAAGTCATTAGTACGAGTATTTAATTAATTTACTAATATAAAAAATGTTCTTTAGTAATAAAATGTAGGAAGTCTATTATAAAATAAATAGTTTAGTTTAGATCATGAAAAACCAATTAATGAGTTCGTCAATTTCTTTGAATTGTAGGCACATAAAATTCATTAAATGTGCGATATTCTTAGTTAGAACTCTAAAAAGTGACATTTAACATTTAAATGTTATTAATACAATATTTTCTGATTTTATGTATTTTTTTATTATTTATTCCTATTAATAGTCTTTTCCTATTTATTATTTCTGTAACGTTATATTTTCGCATATGTATATTTTGTGACCAATTATTGAATTTCACGAAGCTGAACTAAGGAAATTACATTCTAGCATGCTATTAAGAAATATTGTTTTTTTGCGACATAAAATTCAGTTAAAAAAGAACAAATTTCCAAGATATTACATATATATCGATTGACAGAAAACAATTTGTTTTTATATCATTCCCACATACATACGAATACTTCTTTCAGAACTGAATCTTTTAGAATCATATTCTATTTTTTATATTTATCGATTTGATTGTTATTAAAGTTAAAGATCAATTCTCATCATTTCTTATATTTGTTCTCAATTGATATAAATTTCAAGTCTGCAGATTGCACAGATTACTTATCAACGAATACTTCCTGGAAATTTAATATCCGGCTTTAGCGATTTTCCGTTAACGTATAAAAAGTATTAACGATAATATTATAATAAAAAATTCACGTATTATATGCGAACGAGAGAGATCAATAAAACAGGATTTCCTTAATTTCTTTTTTCGATAGTAAAAGCCCATTAAGAAAAGCAGTTTTAGATAAGACCAAGAATAAAAAAATCAACATAAATGATTAAATATCAAATAATAAAATATATAAAAATTTTAATTTGCATTTAATCGTACCAAAAATTAGATAAATATTATATTCTAACAATATCAAGAAAGATAAAAGAAATTAAGTTTCAATTTTGGCATATTTTAAATAAAATCAGAATGAAATTAATCAGAGTACAATTTCAGGTACTTGTCGCATTAAATAGAATTTTAAACCCTTATTTACGAGACAATTTAAAATATAATTCATATGTAAAAGTTCCAGTGTTAGTTTTGTACTATAGCTTGTTTGTTCAGTACGACAGTTCGCTTATAAAAATCTATAGTCTTATAGAATTCCAAAGAAATTAAAATTTAATTTCAGAATTCCAAAAGTAACAAAGTTATCGTAACAAAATTTAAAATAATAATCTACTTATTCAATACATACCGAATGCACTTTGTCATTATGTCATTAATAAAGCTCTGCACCCATACATTTTTTCATTATTATTTAAACAATTATTATATAAAAACATTTCTTTTTTGTATTTTATATTGTATATTCGTTTTCACATAATATAGTAATAATAGTTATATTCGAGAAATATGGGCTAGAAAACTTTCAAAAACAAACTTTCAAAAAAGAAAAATACCAAAATGCCTAAATGAAAAAGACTTCCGTAAAGGAAAAACATTTCTTCTGGCAAACATTCAAAATTACGACTTGGCAAATAGTGTTAGTCATAACTTATTCCGGATGAGTTGGTACTTTTATCGTTTGCCACGAATTTTTTCAAAACATTGAGGTGAAGCGGGTTCAAGTTTCTCAATGTAATCAGAAGGAAGTTTTACAGCTTCAAGGCTTCCATTCTCAATGTTAGCCCACCGACGAACATTGTACTTATCCATTTTACTCATACTTTTACTTTACTACGATTGTGTCAATAGAAGAAGAACCAATGTGAAAGGAATTTTATGTATATAATATAATGTACATATTGGCATTTCTGTATGTATGCTTTTCAAATGTTTTTAGCTTTTAGCACTAAGTAAATTTATTTTTACTAGAATTTTTGGTCATAATTTTAATTTGTTTTTAGTAAAAAGTTGAACATTTAAAAGGTTTTCGAAAATTTAGTTCAAAAAAAAGCTTATTTATGAACATGCAAAAAAAAATAATTTCAAATAATTTAAAAACAAATAAACAATTTTAACAAAAAGTATTATTGAAATTTTTTTGTTATTAAATTTTTTTTTATAAGAAACATCCTTAAAACCACATTGAAGATATAAAACCAAAATACTAAAAGCCCTCTTTGATCTCAAATTTAAAATGTGAACTGAATTTCGTTTTTCCTTTTTTGTACAAGAAAAAAAAAATAATTACATTTTAATAAACATTAATTTATTTTGGCGTGAAATGAAAAATAATACAAGGAAACTCACACATAAAATATATTAAGTTGAATTTACATGGAAAAAATGAAGAAAGCCTTCAAAAAATATTATTATTATTATACGAAGGACCATAACGAAAATATGTATTCCATTTCTGTATACTTAAGAACATTAATTAGATGTAAACCACTTGTAAGCGTATAAGTATCATAAAAGAAAGCATAAAGTTTAATCCAATGAAAAAGTCCCATAAAAACTGTAAGCCGAAAGTATATGAAAGTATTTGTGTTGAAAAGTTTAATATCGGGTCACCACAATTTACCATATATATAGACACATCTATACAGACCAGGCTTAGGTCCTAATTATTGTCGCCTTCACAAGTAAGTTTATTACAGAAAATTTCTATAGGCCCATAAAAATTTGAATATCTTGAAAAATTTTTTTCTCAAGGACAAGTAATGAACGTTCATAACTTTTTTTTTCTTCTTTCGCCATTAGATTATTCTTTTCAACCATTTTTTTTTAAATAACAAAAATACCCATTCTCATAATCAATTCGAAAAGTAAACAAAAAATGCCCATTTCGACAGCTCAAACATTTTTACTCACCCATCAAATTCGTTTGGTATCTAAAATCTCTTTCAATTTGAAAGGATATTGACAAATATAAAAGTTGTTCACTTTCATAACTAATGATGAGTAAAGAGAATACAGAGTTCATCGAAAAGCGCAAGAAAAAATAATATTTTGAAGGACACACTCCTTCTCCTAAAATTTACTTTTTATACTATACTTTTTAAATTGAGCTTAAACTTAAAATTGGTTTATTGGTTTATGGTAGTTAAGTTGATTTATGTGTAAAAGAGAAATAAGTTATTAATCAGGCAAAACTAAGAAAAAAAGTCTATCCACATAAGAATAAAAGATGGAAAAAGGCAAATGTTCCATTAGCCAAGAAGGAAAAGCGAAGTTACATATAAATTTTCAGACAAAATAATGAAATTATATTTTATTCCCACATTTGATTATATTAAAGCTAGAAACGAAATCGGCTTTCCCATTAAAAATTAATGAAAGCGAAATAATTTCACTGCGGATTACGCACTTCACTAGCGAAACTTATATTCGAATAGGCGAGAGTAAATAGCATGGCCAAAGTTACCATACTTCTTTTCGTCTCCAATAATGTTTTGTACATGTATTGTAATACCGAGAGAAAAGTGACATGCCTTTGTAATATATTATGTTGTGTTATCTTATGTTATGTTATGTTATGTTATGTTTTGTTATGTTATGTTATGTTATGTTATGTTATGTTATGTTATGTTATGTTATGTTATGTTATGTTATGTTATGGCATGTAAAAATTTCGTTTTGTGCGCTGCTTTAAATTGTCTATTCCCAAGATAAAACAACTCCGTGTTTCCAATGTTATCATAAGAAAGCCAAAAAAAAGCTTAACTATCTAAGTACCATAAATGAAACTCCAAATAGAACATAAAAGTTAATCGCAGCATGTTAAAAACTAAAGACCAAAGCCTCCAGTTATTTCCATCATAAGATCACATTATAAAATTTAAAAAAAAAAAACATGCATTTCTTCAACCACACATTAACGACAAAATTCAAGCTAAATTTTCTTATATTTCTACGCCCTTTTATGTGTTCTAACAAATCAAAAATCAAGGAAAACTGAGAAAAATATTTTCTACCCATACCGGAATGAAATGAAATTGTTTTCCAATGCCAAATCTTGATCCCAAAAGTTTCCAAGGTAACAAAACGAACCCAAAGAAAACCCAAATTTCAAATGGATTCTAAGCTTTGCCGTAAGCCAGATATTAAATACGCATTTTCAAAATTCAATATACTTAAGTTACCTAATTTTTGAGTAAAAAGTTAATCGAACGAAAGTTAAATATAAATACTACTTAATTAATTCTTATTTTATTCAATTTTCATTTTTCTGTTTTAAAAAGGAAATTTTTTTTTTATTTTTCATAAATTCTAAAGATTACACGAAAATCTTTTAAAAGTAAAAAATTATTCCCGGAAAAATACAGTAAAGTGTAAACATAATTAAAAAATATGGAATGCAGCTTCATTTTTCTTATAAATTACGAACATAAAAAGTTTCTTCCTGGATTATGATTTTTTTTATAAATAAATTCTAAACTTACTACAGAAAAAACTGGGTTAGGGTTTGGGTTTTTTTTGGAAAGACTTACTTCTCTCCTTGAAGAAAATATATTTGGTTTTCGCTTTCTTTAATAATATATTCCACTGAGAGTTTTGTCATTAATTTCCATCAACCTAAATAAATTGTAAAACCCAAAAACATACATACATGTATAAATATATTAAAAAGTAAACCTTTTGATTTAAAATTTTATATTTCTTATTTTATAAAAATTCAACTGACTTCATTAAAAATAAATAATTAATTTAAATAAAAATGCTTTTAAAGAAAGTTTAAAGGTTGGTAGTAAAAGGTTTTTCCCCATACAGACTTCTAGATAAATTAAATACTACTACTAAAATAGTGAAAACTTTTAAATGTTCTTTATAAATTAAATAATGAAGTAAAATGTAAGAGAAAATTCCTTCTAAAATTAAATATCTCATAATTGAATTCATTAGTATATTTTTTAATTACATTTCTTTTATCTACAATACCAATAATAATAATAATAATAATAATGAGGGAAATAAATAAATTGCTATAAAAATATAATCAAATAAATCAATAGCATAAATATGAATTTCCTTTTTAATTATTATCAAAACAATTAATTAATTCGACATGTCGTAATTATAAAATAATGAATGAATTAATAAATAATTTTCAAAATTCCGAATATTAATGTATAGTACAATATAAATAAATATTGAATTCGATACAAGAACTAATTAAATTAATTAATGAATTTATATCAAAAGTTAATGTAAAAATCAATATAATTATATAATAAGCCCTGTGCCAGTAAACCTGGCATTTCATTCCTACAGTGGTAGGATTTTTGATACTTTTGCAAGTTATCCGAATTAATTTTCTTAATTAAGAAAGCTGAGCACTTTTTCGAGTTATATATTTCGAACAATTGTCTTTATTTATTGAGAAAAATGAATGAAATACAATATTTCCATATGAAATAAATATTTTCGATTTATATTCGCGATGTATATATATGCTTTCAACGATTTTATACTCCAACTGTTATCCAAAAGATTGTCAAAAGAAAATATCAACCGTTTATATTCTCAAGATTTGGATCGATGATAATAATCTTTCTAAATACATATAGATATAATCTTTTGAGTTTGAACCCTAACTTCGAGGAAATGTTAATATCTACTCTAATTTAATTTTAATTTTTCAATGTAATGAATTTGAAATTAGTATAGAAAAATAAAATAGAAATGTACTAATTTATTTTATTCGAATATAATTTTGTACTATATTTAAAAGATATAAGTTAATCATACAGAAAACATGGTCATAATATTTTATTTCTATTTTAAATTTTAATTGTACTGAAAAAATCCTTATCAATAAATGCGAAAATAAATAATCAGGCTTTGATTCCGCCTCGCATTTTTTGGAAATAAGTCCTTATTTACATTTAAAGTTAGTAACTAAATACTAGATATCTAGATAGGTGGATATCGGCGTTTGCGTACACATATATACGTTTCGTTAAGCACACAAGTACGTTAGATATAAGAATAATAATATATAATCGTATAACATATGCTGTTTAACAAAAGCAATACTTTTATACTTTATGATGTAAAACTAAAAATTAAAGTTGAACGCTTTTAAATTACTCAGAAATTCGTGGGTAAAAAAACAACCTAAAATAAAATGAATTTTTAGAAATATAAAATCTTAATGTTTGTATATATATTTCCGGAATAATTTATTCTGGTTTCCTATAATAGATATGCCTAGATAAAAATCTGTTACACAACAAATGGAAGGGACAAAATGAAAATCAGATATCGGGATGAAATTATTCCATGAATTCAACGGTGGTTCCATGCAGTGAAACAAGGTTTTTACTTTAGTATAGTTCATTTTCTGTACAATTTATTGGGTTTGGTGTTCATTTATCTTTGTCGTAATGATAATATCAGGTTATTTTGTTTTTGTATATTGTTTTTTTAATGCTACACAATAAATACTGGTATAAAATGAAAACTAGATTTGCTGGAAAAATATATACTAACATTTTATCGATTTCTTTCGAATTTCAAAAAACAAAAAAAAAATATATTTTTCTGCATAAATAATATTGAATTTCATTTTAAAATATCATAATAATAAAGTAGATCGAAAAGCTAATAATAACAATATGAAGTATCTCGAAGTACATATAAAATCTGACAGCATCTGTTTTAGGATGGAGTTTTTCATCTCCTACTCAACCGTGGAAGCAGAACCATACATTGCCTCATTCATATATATGTATCTATTTTTTTCTAGACTAGAATAATATTTTAGGATGAGAAAATCTTGAAGAAGTTTTACAATTTTTAGTAAAATAATATATCATCAGATTTTCTTCAATATAAATGGAAAACTTATTCTAAAAGTTTTAAGTATGCTATCCCTTATATTTTTAGATAAAATATTCATATCATCGGTTTACGTACCTTTCCTAAAAAGTATAGAAGAAAATTTTACTGGTAAATTACAAACCACTTATTTCATTTTTATCAGAGATCCAAACCAGGCGAAGTTCTGGGTTGGTTCGGTTTTGGTTCACAACTGAAATTCATGTTTGGTTTTTAATTTGGTTCGATTTAAAAAAAAAAAAATGTTCGGATATGATTCTACACTAGTTAAGAAAATAAAAAGTTTTGGTTTCGGTCTTTCGGTTTTGGTTCGTTAAAATATCGATACTTGAATCAGTTTTTTTTCGGTTCCAAACCGATTGCGATCCTTGTTTTTAATTATATAGCAATTTAAAATTATATCCAAGGCAAAAAAATTGTTTTTCAACTATTCGCATTTAGACATGCTTTATTTCATGCCATTAATTCCAATTTAAACAAATAATAAGTATTTTATTTTGAAGGAGCAACACCACTTGAACGTTCAACAAACTTTACAAGTATCATTCATATAAGGATTATGCATTAAAATATGCCTCCATTAAATACATTGAAATGTTATAAAAGTGTGATTAGAAGAAATTTCTATTAATATACACTAAATAAATGATGTATAAATTTTTTTTTGTCTACTTAATGTCTTTGATTTAAGAAAAGCATTTTTTTATAATTTTATATAAAAGGAATAATGTGCAACACGAACTGGTGAGAAGAAGCTCTAGCTATTAGTACTATAAGCCGAAAGGCACTTACCAAGATGAGTTTTTAGCTTATACGCTTTTTTGTTATGCCTTTCTTCTTTGTGTCATATCACTTTTTTATTCTATTCCTAAAGATATGATCCCAATGGATTTCTATCAGTATCATACATAAGAAAATGGTACTAAATTTAATTTATCCACCCAAAAGATTTTATATGTACATAGAATAACATTAAACATCCTGACATTTTTCCATTTCCTATGCCATTCTGAGTTCAAATTTCCCTTTTTTTGTGGAATATTTATTTGATTTTTCTTTTATTTTCTTTTACAAAACACTTTTCATTTGATTTTCTTGCAAGAAAACCGAAACAAAAAAAATTGTTCTAGCCCATAATAGTGTATGACTTCCTCTCTTTCCATAAATATATATATATTTTTTTTCTCTGTGAGTGAATGTGATTTATTTTGGCGTTATTGACTTAACAATCAATCAACAAGATTAATGTCACCTCGATTGGTTTCATCATTATAAGTGAGAAAGTTGATGGTGCTAAATATTTGATATTGCCTATCCTAATATAATATGGAAAAGAACCTACAGATTCAGATACAAAAAAAAATTTCGTACTCTAAAAATTACTCAAACTTCCTATATTTTAGTAGAAAATTCAAGAAAACTCTATAGCAAAATTATTCCAAAAGAAATTTTCACGAACTAATTTCATATATTTTACGTACTATATGTTTGAAGAAAGCTTAATCTATCTATCTAAGAAAGAAATTTTCCGAAATATTAGATTGGATTTCATTCCATGAAAACAAAATGTTATAAAAATATTCCCAGTTTAGATTCACTTACATTCTTGATGAGTGAAATGGGATTTATGAAATGTAACAAATCAAATAATATCAATATTAAGTTACGAGAACTTTCTTTTTAAAAAATCCCTACAAAATTTCTTTTATTCCAGCGGATAATGTTACATTTTTGGGTTTATTACTTCTTCAATATTATATTTAATAAATCAATTTAAATCTGAATAACATTGTCTATAAGTATATTTCTTTACCATATGTGCTGAAATTTTATGAAAACAGAATAATGTATATCAATTTATTTAAGCATATTGATTCTTTTAATATTTTATACATATTATTATGTTAATATATGGAATTAATTAAATTTTACACGTGAATATTTAAAAGAACATCATGCTAAAACGCAACAATTTCAAAGCGATAAAGATGCAATCCCTTCCCAATTTCGGACGTAAATTTAAATTTTATTGAAATGACTTAAATTGAATACATATTAAGAAGATAGATGTATCTTTAGCATTATATGAGTAAGCCTACTAACTGAAATATATTCTACAAAATACTATCACATAACACTAAAAGCAATCAAATTCAATTCATTTAAACCAAACCTAATCAACTTTTTCCAACATGAATTTGTTTACCAATGAACGTGAAATTGTTTGCGGTATCCTATTTCCAAAACCCCATCATATATATCGTCACCTCTATCACCTGATAAAGCTTTTCATTATTCGATTTCACCTTATGTAACCTTTTTACCACATTTCTCATCCCATTTTTCATCTTTATTTCTTCAAACATTAGCCTGGATTATTCTATCTCAATTCATTTTAATGAAAACTCGATTCCATTCATCCTATCTTCTGTCCAGTTGATTAAGACTTCCGTCGCATACCTTCAGAAAATGATAAATAAATAAATATATATGTATTATACATATATATATATATATTTTTACCTAATACATATTTATGTATATGCTGGTTTCTTCATCATTCTTATTCTTATCCTATTTTAGTATCCTTGTTATTTCTATACTTGTCAACGTTGTCTTCGTTGATATATTAAAATGCCTTTCATGATACTATACTAAAATATAAAACTAACTAAATATATTTCATATTATGCTTCTCAGTATTTAATATATATCCTTTCAAATTCCAGATACCGTCAGATCTGACATCCTGTCCACAATAGATATATCGAAACATCATATAGGAGGTGGAGCATTGTCATCATCATACTTTACAGAACCGTATCTAGAAGGACATGGCACCGCAAATGTTACAACACAAATTGGTACACATGCCTATCTACCTTGCAAGGTAAAATTAATTTTGTGTAACAATAGAAAGACATATGAAAGACACTTTATTATATTAATACGAAAAATTATAAACAACAATATAAATAGCTTAGGTCTAGAAGTTTGTTTTATATCATATAATTCCTTGAATATCTTCTATGACAATAATTTATTTAATCAATTAAATTTCCTTTGACAGATATGTATTATAAAATATCAAATTTATCAAATTTAAGTCGAATTTCTTAAAATGTCCAAAAGTTTTGATGTAAAATTTGATACACAATCGTTGGAGTAATCAATTTCATTCCGAATAGTTTTTATTATGCAATACAAGAAAAAGATTTTTTTTTGTTCAAACGTCTTAAGATCTTAAGGAAGTTTTGAAAAGAAAAGGAAGTTCAAAAAAATCATTCAATAGTTATCTTTTTTTAGAATTAAGATACAAAATTAAAAGATCGATTGCCACAAATCTTTATTCAAAATCTTTCGCTTTGTTTCAAGTAATTGGAGGATCCAAAACAACAAGTCTCTAAGTCCATCTTTAAATTTTTTAAGTTCACAATAAAAAAACATTCATTCTATTAAAATACCCTATTTCGAGGTACTATATTCCATATACAAATTTATTTATGTCCTTCAACTTCCGTTTAAAAATATGTGGCAGTCTTTATTCCCAATATGAAAGTTGTTATTGCCAAAGTAAATAAGTTCAACATTCAAAAAAAATGTACTTCGTGTTTTGGACCTCCAATTATTTTCAAATAATTTCAATTTAAATTTTTTTTATAATCTCTCTATTATATAAAAAAGTTTTCTCCGCAAATCATTTATAAATAAAATAAAATAAATACTTTTAGGCGAATTTTATGCATAGTTTTAGGCGAATCACTAAGTAATATAAAATATTTTTTTTCGCATATTTATAATTAATAATAATTAAATTATGCATACTTTTAGGCGAATACTTTTACAAATGAATTTAAATAAGTGTAACTCATAAATTAAAACGAAGAATAGAAAATTTAGCATCTTGAAAAATTGAGACCGCTAAAGAAAATAAGAAAACAAAAAACAAAAGAATGGTGTCCTTGATACATTTTTTGGTTGTTGTTTATACACACGGGGTTGGTGAGCGAAGCGTGCAAGGGGCGGAGTCCCCTAGTATTTGTAATAAAATCTTCATATTGATTTCTTACCTTTAAACATTCGTCAAAAATTCTTATTTTTAAAAACTGTTACTGACTAATCCATGTCCCGGTTAGCTTCTTCAAACGTTACACAACGCTGAGGCAATCGAAACGGCGTCAAATTCCATTAACTTTGTTTTACACAACTAATAAATAAAATTTTAATTTTAATAATTTATTCAAGAATTAGATAAATTAGTAAAAAGCCTAGACAAGTTTTTTTTAACAACAGTTCCTAATAATTTTAATGAAATTCATTTACAGAGTGTTATGAAAAATTTTAAAAAATATGCACGAAATTTTTATAATTTATTGATTTCCTCCTCGCCAGACCCGAGATTGCGAAAAATTAAAGGTTAGTGTTCAGATCTGTAGAAAGTTTTCTTCAGCAGCATCTGCTTGTTCGCGTTTCTTCTCCAATTTTTTTCGCAATCGAATTATCTCCGGATTTGTTTTGAAATCAGTAACTGATGGCGTTTTGTTAATTTTCGGAACATTTTGATATTTCTTAATAGTTTGAACTGTATTTTGGATTAATTGCTTTTGTCGAAACTTTTCAGCCTGAATACTTTCACGTTTCCGTTTTATTTGCTCTTGAATTTGAATTTTCATTTTAGCTAAAGTTTCTTTGAGTTCCTCGAGTGTCATTTTACAATTTCGATCAAAATTATTTGTTGATATTTTACTATCACTTAATCCATGAGAATCTTTTGAATTCTTCGCAACCTGTTCCAATTCTTTGATTTGTCGAATTAATAATACCTTTTTATGTAAATCCTTTTTACGCTGTTCCTCAATACATCTCTGATAGTGCCGTGATAATTCTTGAATTTCTTTAACGTTTTCTTTTTTTTGATCTTGTAATTTGTTTTGAATAAAACGCGCATGCTCAATTGAAAATTGATTTCGTTCTGTACTTTCACGTAAACGAATCTCTTCTTTTTGACGCCATTCACTCAATTTTCTTTCGAGTTCTAGATTTTGTTGTTTTAATTCATTTGCACGAATTTTATTTAAACTCAAAGAATTAGCTTTTGCTATTCGAGCTTCTTCTCGACTTAAAAGTCCTAATAAATGTTTTTTTTCTATTTCATTAAATTCAATTTCTTTTTCTTGAGCACGGATTTCATCGATAAGCCTTTTCGATAAATATGGATCAATGGAACCATTAGAAAGATCTTCGATAACTTTCCTAGCATCTTCAGCTTTCTTTTTAATTCGTGCACCTTCACGAAGCACTTGCGCCACTGTTGTTCTAATGCGCGGTCCATTCTGAATTGGTTTTATTAAATTTGGATTGGTTTCAGACTTTATAGATGTTTGAATCGAATGCAATAATTTAGAAGACGTTGATTCTGTAAAACTTCGACCTGTATACATCGATTGTGATTGTTGTTCTTGTACTAAATTTGAGTAAAAATAAATGAATATTCGAAACAATTTGCGTCGATGGAAGTTTTTTAATTTGTTTTTTAGTGTCAACCAACACAATTTACCTTGTTTCCATGTTTTTGACGTTTCAGGAGTTTCTTCGTTTACATCCTTCTTCCTTTTTTTTGATGACCGAAGTTTACCAAAGCTTTCATGCATTGTAAACATCTAGAAATAATAAATACATATTAAAATGCCTCAGAAATGCATTTAGAAAATACAGAATTGTAAGACATTGCATTTATTTATTTTGTGTTATATTTTTCCCTTTCTACTCCTACTGGCATCAACTTTATAGTGACCATTATCAGTGCTTGTAATCTATATTATTTAATTTTGTTATAATCTTGAACAACTGAGAAATAAAACACCCCTTTGGTCAAGTATATTAATGTAATTGGATAGCTACTTATTTTTTCACTGCCCTTTGAAAATTTACATTTACCAAAGCCTTAGTGGTTTTATTGGTTTTAGCTTAATGTAAAACAAATCGAAATATTAATTTATTTATGTGAGATAGAGAGCCAGTTGATGTGTAGTTGGCAGGCAAGGAATATAATACTACAATTTGAAAAATTTACTAGAAACTACTACATATAAATTTGTTTTAAATGGATGTTAATTTCAAAACGTTCATTTGCTCTAAATTTAATTAGGAAAAATTCTTACCATTTCAGTACGTTCTTCAATTTCTTTTAATATAGAATCTTGAATTTTACTCTGTTTATATACCTGACACAATTTTTCCGAAATTATGTTCAGAATATCTTTTTGTGTGAAAAATTTTAAGATGTTTCCTTGTAGTTTTCGTTGAAAATGATCCATGAGAGATTGAAAAATTACTTCACGATTTATTGGTGACATGTAGAATATCAAAAGATAAATGTGAACTAAATGGAATGGAGAAAGTTAATTTAAATTAAAGAAAAATTGTTTTAACTAAATGTCATGCTACCAAAATTCGCAACAGTATAGGAACACATGGATTTTCAAATGAGATATAAATTTATTACGATTTTAAAATACTCACCAATTCCTGCAGGACTTCCTGGAAGAAATTCATTTTGACATAATTCATTTAAAAATTCTTTCAACGAACAAATTTCGAAAAATTCTGTTACGCATTTTTCTTGATTTTGATTCACAAATAAATTCTTTTCACAATAATAATTCTTTATGAATTCTTTCGGATCTGTAAATTTGTCAATTATTTGTAATTCATCGTATTTCTCGACCATTTGAACAAGCATTTTTATAAGTTTTTTTTCATTGATGGACGTCATCCTGGGCCTTTCGTAAGGCTGAAAGTCCTGCAATTAAAATATGGCAATTTCTATAAAAATACGAAAATAATAAATGAAGTCGTTTGACCTTTTTTTTTTTTTTGATCAATAAATTGGCAAAGTAATCTTTGATATGAAAAAAAATATTTATAAAGGAGAGTGTTGGGTAAATTTTGTGCGTAATTCTAAACTTAATCAATTTTTCATGAAAATTTAAGTAAACAAAACCATTTAATTTAATGTCGTGTTTTATATATTGTTGTTTTTTTTCTTCGCGCAAAAAATTCATTTTTAATTTTATTTCCTTCATTTTTTAAGACCAAAACAATTCAAAGTTTGCATTTTTCCAAAACGAAAGTAAAGTTGTAAAAACTGCAAAAGTGAGTTATTAGTTATTTGAAAAAGAACTAGCAAAGTAAATAAAAGTTGTAAACTCGAAAGAAACTGTTTAAAAATAAGTTGGAAATGTCAATAAGTCAATTTAGAAACTATTGAAGCTGGCTAATAAAGCAGCATTGCTTTGGCCATTACACTCTGTCCGTTTTTTTATTTAGTAGGCTCCAGAGTAACATTCTCGTCATAGGACAAAAATAAAAAATTATAATAAAAATAATAAAAATAACAAACTAATTATTTATGGTTTTACATGAGTTTGCTATTTCATCCATTTTTATCTCCTGAGCGCCGCTTTAAGTGAAAAATCGCATATTCAGCTGAAAGTTTGAACAAAGTGAATTATTCAACTAGTCGCATTATAAGTAGTTCCGCTCCGCCTCCATAACTCTAAGATTAGTTTTTAAAAAACTCATAATTTTCGTGTAGGGTTGGTTTTATCAAAATCGAGGAATTCTGGGTCGATACTTAATTTAATTTTCTGCACTGAACCTTACAGCAAAACAATCCTAGGTGTTTCCTAAGAGTTCTTAACAACACATAAAAGGAACCTTCCTACTTCTCAGAGAAGGGTAATGTATATCCAAATAAAGTTTTTTTTTTTTACAAACGACCGATTAGCTACAAAAGATAAAACACACAAAAAGAAAGAACATTTTCTCAAATTAATATGGAAATTTTTATATAATTTGAGATGGAAATTTCATGCCCCTTTGGATGGGGTCATACTTCTTTCCCCTTTACAAGAAGTATATTCTTTTTCTCAACTATATAATGTTGCTTCAGTTTAAATTTCTTTTTTTCTTTTCACATTTCTGGTTCAACGATGCCGTCGTGTTAAATATTCATTAATTTGGTCACAAGGGGCTTAATTGAAAAGGACCAAAAAGAAAAGAAAATGACACCATCCTCAGATAAAAAAATTCACTTAAAATTTCTGCAGATCCTTTTTTACACTTTCTTTGCCTGACTGAAAACAAAATACTCTTTTTTTTACCGAAAATTCTTTTTTCACGTTTTTGACAAATACAAATTTTTTGTATGATGGTGACCATTCACAACCCAGCCATCTATTCATGTACCATGAAAAAGTTTCATTCCTTTTATGAAACATATTTTGGTTACCAAATTAGTTCGTTTACTATGAAAATTTTTTCGAGTGTCAAAAATAATGAAATTTGATACTAAAGACCGTTGTTTGTCCCATTTGTGCCCCAAATTTTTCTATCACGGAAAAAAAATGGTCAAACAACAAAAATTTAATTCATTGAGCATACAAATGAAATTCATTTGTTTTTCTATTTAATTTCCTAATTTTCTTTTTGGTAAATTTTTCACCCTATACAAAGTATAAAACTTCTGTTATGAACTCTTTGCATTTTAAGTTCATTATGTTTATTGATTTTCTTTAGTGTTTTTAAGATATCAAAAAAATATTAGCCGCAAGACGTCATATTTTAAACATGGTTCGATAATACATTACCTAAAAAATAGTTAAATAATTTAAATAAAATTTTCCAATGAAATCCGAAAAACCAGATAAAAAAAACGACGAAACTTTCTTTTCACCCTGGTTTAACTTATATAGACATAAATACCGATTTAAAATTTCTACATCTTTAATAAATTGTTTGAATCTTTTTTCTTATACTGTTTTCGAACGACGTTCATAAGAAGAGTAATAATAAATTGCTTACTTTGTCTTATCTATCCGATATTAAAAACTTGATAAACTTGATAAAAATGATTAAAATTTTCAGCAAAAAAAATATTCTTGGTACTAAAATCTAGCAAATGCAAGTGACTTCTTTAATGAGTCCTATTTTTTTTTTTGCCTCATTTTATATGTATGTAGCTGTAATTTGATTTATGATACACGAGTTGAAAATTTTTGTTACATTTTCACGTAGAAAAGGACACAAATCGATATCTACCACGATATATACAAGTATGTACCATATACTAAATATTCATATAAAAGCATCAAGCAACTTAAGATTTCAACTTTTACTTTCATTGCCACCCCAAAAAACCAACCATTTCAAATAAAATAAAATAAAATAAAATGAAAAGAAGGTAAAACAGCCAACTGTTGCGAATTGCTAAAAGTTGAAGCCTTTAATCAAATCCCTTTCCTAATTCCCAAAAAACAAATAAATCACTGTATATGTACACCTTTCGAGCTTGTTTCTATATATGTACACTTTAGATATCTCTCAATGGAATACCGATATTATTTTGCGGTGGGTAAAATATAATCATGTATGTTTTAAAACATTCCAAAAATTCAACGAGTATACGTGTTTTGCACCTCTTGTATATATAATATAAGCAAGATTGGGTGTTCAACCAATATCAAATTTTTAGTAGAAAATCTAACAAACGAAGACTATGTAGAATTTATTTCCTTTTTTACAGGTGAAGCAACTCGGAAATAAATCAGTTTCCTGGGTTCGTGTCCGGGATGGTCACATACTAACTGTTGACAGGTAATTAAGAAGTTACTAGTTGATGTTATAATTAATTATATGTAAGCATTTAAGCATTTAATAATTATTTGCAAAATAAAATATACGATCGAATCGTATTTTAGTTTTTAAGAAATCAACATAATCTTCTTGTCATATGGTTTCAATCCCAACTCTTCGTTAGATAGAATCACATAAGTTATTAGATGAATTAAAAACAAATACATAATAATATAAACATATCTAGACAAGAACCATATATGGTACATAAGATTATGTTCACATATATGTATTTAGAAACTAAGCATTGTACAATTTAGAGTACTTACGAGTACGTAAACTGAATAATGGTAAGCTGAGGTACACCACCTATAGATCCGGTCGAATTTGCATTTCAAATTCTGGACGGATTTGAGGATGATATATTAGAATGAGTTATAAAGAAAACAATGGATTTAGCTTAACTAACTATAATACCTTTAACATCCTTACTTGGATTTTTAAGGAAATATGTTATTTTCTATAATAAATATTGCTAATAGCTATTTACTAAAGAAAACCATATATTTGGTTGGCAATGTCTTTAAATAAATAGTTTCTTGACATTAATAATTTGTTAATTTTAAGAAGAAATAACTCAAAATATATTTATATATTTAATACATATTTAAAAGTTAGCTATAAGTTTAAATTCTATTCTTGTATTATCAAAAATGTAATCTAGAACGCTAATTTTATTCATTTCAGTCATTTTATATTTATATAAACAAAGCTAGAAAATATTTATACCCAGTGTAGGTATAATGCATGCAATTTCCTGCATCCCTCTATTTATCAAAACCACTACACTGCACATTTACTTATTTCAAATAAAAAGAAATTATAGGATGAACAAAGCAGTCGGGAAAGGACCACTTATACTTATACTTACCTGTACAAAATTCCATGCATTATGAATTTGTTTTAATGAGGTTTCCAACAAATAAGTAAGAATGCCATTACCGAATGTATTTTCAAATTAATTACCTTAAAAAGTTACAAAATTGGTACCAGTAAGTATTTAAACGGTTAATGGACCAAAGGAGTCATCATCAAATTCCTAATATCCTTACATACAGGCACATAATATCTCCTTTAAATTCGTGTAAACTTCAGATATATTGTATTGTATTTTCTCGAGTATTGTCATATTAGCATTAAATACAAATGAAACCTGATATTTTATTGAAATTGAGCTAACCAAAATCAGTTATGAATTATTTTTATGAAAACTAGATGTCGTCCAAGAGAAATTTAAAGATAACCTATTAAAAAATAATGAAAATAATAATAATAACGCTCTTCCTGCAAAGATTTTATCAACATATGTACTTTTAAATATAAACTATATAGTATGTGATGAGCAGGTTTTATTAAAAAAAATGTATTACGAAAAATCCCAAACTGTGAAAAACAACAGACAAAAATCACTGTTCTTTCCAAGGAACAATCACCATCTGTTCCTGCTCCACAGTTTGAGTCACTTTCACTCTATATCTATAGACATACCATGAGGCAAGCACAAATTAACTTTGAAGGAATTACTTTGAATTAAACTTTTAAGGCTATTAAATATATTAGGTGAGAGTTCCATTTATTAGACAGCATTGTTCATTTTTACTTATATCATTGTTGTATATGTAAAATAGTGAATTTTTATATATTCATAACATACATATATGTATATCGAAATATTATCAAAGATACTCCTTAAAAGCATTGCTTTATTATGAACACGAATTTATCGAGTCATATATAATCTTAAATCTTGAGAACCTAAAAGTTTTTTCACAATATTATTATATCTGAAACTAGCTGGCTTTATGCACTATTCTAATTCTATATAAAAAAGGATTATTATATGAATGAGTTTTTCAAGAAAATGTATTGTACTTTCATAAAATAAGATAATGCTACAGAATAGCAAGACCTAGAGACAGTCGGGTAGCAATAATATTGCAACTTAGTGCATACATTTTCAAAAAACGACAAGAAATGAAAATATAAAATAAAATACATAATACAGAAAAAATATTATATATTATATATACAATAGAATATGCAAGGCGAGATACTATTGTTAAAGAAATGAATTTTCCTGATGTCTTGTGTTAGAGGAAAGGATTTCCGCTTATATTCAAGCGCTTTTCCATTTTTATTATTTTCCTCTTTTTCAGGAAAAATATTAAAATTTATAGTTCCCTTAGCTAGACAATGGTTTCATCTATATGTATCATTGTAGAGTTTACTACACGTTTAAAAATCTTTAAATAATTTTTAAACGAAAGAAAATTCTACGGCAAAAATAAATGCTACTACTCTCGAAAGTGTAGAAAATTTTACATACATTTTCAAAAGTTTAAATTTTATTTCAATTCGGCGTGAACTTAAATATGTGTATACAAAAATCTTATAATTTCATTTTTTAGCCGTGTATATATTATAAAATATAAATACTATGATAGTACAATGGGATCACAGTGTAGGGTAGGATCACCTACTCTACATAAAATGTAATAGACCAATTCAAAAACATTAAGAAATTCGTACAGTATAGGATTTTTGGTGCTATGCTAGCCTTTAACAAGGACACTAGAGATGTCATAATATTATTTATGCCTTAATGAAACATTATCCAAAAGAATAGATTGAAATTAAATTAATTTCTAATTCTCTAAGAAGAAAACAGATTCTAAAGAATTTTAAAGGAATTTCTCACGGACAGAAATTTTGTTCTTTTCTAATATTATATACGTAGTAAAAAATGTCATAAAAATCTGAAATTTTGACAACTTTATTATATTTTCAATTTTGTTAAATAAAAGAAGCAGGAAAAATATTATACGATTTTCCCTTTTCATTTAAGTTTTCATATTATAAAAGCCTTTTTGTCCCTTTTATTTTCCAATTCGAAATGAAATGGCGTAAAATTTCATATTACACTTTCTGACCTTTATTTTATTAAAATTTATATTTTTGTCATAATTTTTTACAATATTAGGTTTCGTACTTTAGTTCTAAAAGTTTTTTTGTTCATAATTTATTTATTATTTAATTTGTTGATTTTTTACAGATAAATTTACATGAAATTTGAAATTGAAATAATACGATGTCAACTGACATGCTTTTCTACCTAAATATTGCTAATTAGATACGTTTTAGTTAAGCAATGCAAGCATTATAATCGGTCCCCAAAACCTCAACAACAAGCGCTTCTATTTCTATATAAATCTGTTAAGTTTCTCGGAAGCATCCACGCAAGTGTTCCTTAAAAATGCTCCTGAAAACTTTAGGGCTTTTAAGAGGCTATATGCATCCAGGGTAAAAATAGATTGTACTTTGCCAATTTTGCTAAAACCATTTTTCTAATGAAAGATCGTCATATGCTTTTATTTATTAGATCTATAAGTTTCATTTAAAAATTGATAGAGACAAAGTTAATATGAAATGGTTTTAAAAGAAAAGTAGAACCTTCTATAAATAATATTTACTATTAAAATCAAGTCAAATGTGTGAAGGAAAAGCCGATTATTTTGAAATAACAAAATCTATAGCAAAATGATTGATTTTATTTCATTAATCAGAAATATCATTTAAATTTGAAATATATTTTGAAGCCATTAGAAACGCAATGATAATTTGCAAAACCCGCACAATAATTTAATAAACTTACAATGTATCCCAGCTAGCATTTTCAGTCGCTGGCACGTTTCTTCCACTAATGTCGATGTGTAAATAAGTAGCTGGCACGTAACGGATACTGAAAATGTTACATGGGATATTGTTCTGCTAGGCATATTAACAAAGTCATATCAGTATTTATTATTAGGAAAAATCTAAGGACGATGGCGATCGCTAGAATCTATGACGAAGCTCTTGGTATAGTCTATAATTCTTAAGAGTTCTGTTTTAATTGGAAAACTTTTTTTTTTTGAAAAAATTCAGATTCTGATCGTGGATCCCTAATTCCAGTTTTAATGCTATGGCTTTGTTTTCTTTTTCTCACAATTCATTTTTATTAGTAGGTTTTAATCAAATTTTATGATATAATATACTTGAGAAATATTCCAAGATTAATTTTTGTTAACTTACATACTTTATTAAAATATTCAATCCATTCTCCTTGTTATTTATTTCATTATATGAACTTTTCTATATACCTATTATATAGGAAAATATAACAACAACAAAAAAAAGTATATATTAAAAGAAGGATAAATATTGAGAACTTTTCTTAGAAACGAAGGAATATACACGAATATCTTGGTATACTTGAAAGTTTTTGGGTTGTTTGGATAACCAATCTAAAAGTATTGCTTTGTTAAACCAGTTTTTATCATACATAATTGCAAAAGTTATATAAAAAAAAGAGGATATCTTATTTCTTTTTTTGGGTGAAATTTATTAATAATATAAAATAGAAATAAAAATATGATAGAATATTAATTTTATATTTGCTATGTTATTTTAGCATAAGAGATAAAAAAGAAAAAAACTATGCCTGAGATGAAAGTCTGAATAAGCATAAATTTCGAAAGAACACAAAAAATTTACGGATAAAACTTCAAATTTCATAATATGAATATGCTTAAGGAAAACTTTTGTTAATAATATACAACGAAATATTTGTAAAACCTTATGAAAATCGCATCTATCTTCTCTAATCGGTTATTCAAATATAGAACAACAACAGATGCCAAAGTCTTATATGATTTTCATGTGTGTAGAGAATATTATGTATGATAAATTTAAAATATTAATTTTAGAAAGCATAATATCATAAACATACAAATTCGTATAAATTCAGTAGGTCATCTCATAAATATTTTGATTCAACTTCATGTATAATAGAAACCCATATCTATGAAACGAAAATTTCACCTATTCTAGTTCTTATTCTATTTCTCTAACTTTATTCATGTCAGCTATTTAAAAGTATATACAAATCGCAAAATATACTAACATCTTCGTTATCATTTATATCATTCACAGCCAGAACATATCCACCCTTTATACAGTTTTCACAAAATTTTACCAAAATATTATAAACTAGGTATTATAAGGTGAAAGAAACTATGTAAGAAATATAGTGGTAACTTCATTTCAAAATTTTGTACAACAATGTAACTTGTAGTATGATGAAAAGATTTCAAACTATTATAATTTGCCTGCATAAGTTTGTACATTTTCTATGCAAAAGCTAAAATAACATAACATACATTCACCGGGCGTTTCATTTAAAATTAAATTAATTACACACAAAATTGAAAAGTTGAAAAGTTGAAAGTTCAACTAACAAATCCATAATAAAAAAAGAAAACTCATATACGTATAGTCCTAATAAAGCGGTTTTCTATTCTAACTAAAAGTTTCGTATTTAAAGTACTTGCAGTTAACTTACAAATGGAAGCGGCATTAGCATATTCTTTTATATAGAATCATCTGAATTATATGGTTTCCATATGTACGAAACGGAAAGATGCAATGAATGTGATGCAATTCATAAATCTTCGATTTTGATTGCCTCTTGTTTCACTTCATAGTTTTGGAAGCAAAATCAATGGAAAGTATCTAATGGAAAATCTCGAACCCAACATTATATCGTACCATTTAATCATAATTTACATATTGATAAAGTTATAGATTAAAATCGAAATATCCAATTTTAAAATAAAATAAAAATATATTTCACTTTATTGTTCTTATTTCATTTTATTCTTTAGATCAATTTTCATAGCGGACGAAAGATTTCAAGCACTCAAGCAACCCGATAAATTTTGGACATTACAAATAAAATATGTACAAGCTAGGGATGCTGGTGTATATGAATGTCAAATATCGACAGAGCCAAAAATTAGTGCAAGAGTTCATCTTCAAGTTGTTAGTAAGTACATACATGTATAGACTAAGAAAACATAATTAATATGCTATGAAAATTTTGCCATAAAATTTTGGTTTCTAATAAATTTAAGCTTTAATTTTCTTATACCGAAAATACAAGTATATAAACGTCTAATAGTCAAGAAATTTCTTCGTATTTTATTATAATATATCTAATATGAATATTTTCGTCTATTCCAATCTATCCACTTTAGTATATAATTTCTTGAATCTACTTTAGGCAATATTTATGAAAAGAACCTCTTCAAACCATCATCAAAACAGAAAAAAGGCAAAATAGAAAAAAAAATACTTTCATATGATCTTTCGACCCACCCACCTTCATTATCTTTCTGCCAAATATGCACAAGAAAATTAAAGTTTGTGTTTAGGAACGTTACTTCTGTTTACTTATTCATGAGGATATACTAGTATGTACATCCAAGAAAAAAAAAAAAGAGAATCTTCAAAGAAATACATGGACGAGAAATATGGTGTTTTCTGTTTTGCGGACGTATGATTTTTGTCGGAATTTTCAGATACGTATATAAATACATATTACACAATTTTACTTTGTACCACTTTATTCAAATTTACCAATATTCCATTCCCCTTTATATACTAGGCCTGTTTTATTTACAAATTGTTCCGGATCAGTTCGGATTAGTTCTTCTAGTTGTTTTCTATGTATTAAAATTTTGTTCTGCACTAGAACAATTGGCAAATAAAAAACGGCTAATATTAACATATAGTATATGTTCTATGAAGAAGCAAAAATTGTTTTTTCTTTTCTAACCGTTATCCTATAAGCTTATTCACATCAGTTGAATCCTGTTGTATAACTCACCTTAGATATAATTCCATCATGGCGTCATATCTCCATTTCTAATGATTTTTAGACATAATATTTTTATAGTACAAACAATTTTGTTTTATATGTATTTTTTTTTTTTTTATATATATAGTACCTCGAACAGAATTAGTTGGAGATCCAGATCGGTATGTTAAAGCTGGCAGTACTGTTGTATTACGATGTATAGTTCGGGGAGCATTAGAACCACCCTCATTCATTATTTGGTATCATGGAGCACAACAGTTATTTCAAGAAAATCAACGAGGTTTGAGAATGCAAATCGATAAAGGAATACCGGATAAAGAAGGAGATGTCCATAGCACTGTATGTATATTGCAAAAAAAAAAAAGTCTATATGTTTTTTCCATATACAAATAAAAAACCAATATATCTTAATATAAAGAACAAACTCTTGAATGTTTTGTCTTTCGATTATGAAATCACGTAGTGCAACATAATACAATAACTTTTTCGTTTTGTTTGTTGTATACAAATCTTCAGTTAAATTCTAACCAAAATCTATGTATGACTAAAATCTGATTATAAATTGTTGGTTAGATCTTAACTGCTTTGTTGTAGTTTTCTATTTGTACAAGAATTTGATATTAAATGAAATTCAAACAATAATTTTATTTATTGTGTTTTTCTTGGTATTTCAGATTGGATTATTAATCATTGAATCAGCAAAAAAACGAGACACAGGGAATTATACGTGCAGTCCCTCGAATAGTCCTAGTGTAACAGTAACATTGAACGTTATCAATGGTAATTTCAAAAACATATAATTTCAATACGATAAATTATTATAGAAAAGGGTTTTCCAATTTTTTTTTTTTTTTTTTTTTGTTTTCTGTTTGAAACTTTAATTATGCAAATTGAATTGTATTTGAGAAAAACTCTGAAAAAATTTTTCAAAGTTGAACAAATAACTTTTCTTCAAATTAAATTTTTTTATTATATAAAAGCAAAAAACAAAATTAAGAACGAAATCGATAAAAAAAAAAAATAAAATTAAAAGTTTGAACGATCATAGAAAAATTATGTTAATGTTTTCCAAATTCATGATTTTGATGGGCGATAATTTAGGAACTTTTTTCTTGTCTCGTAAAAAAACATAAAATTCCCCCAAAAATATGAAGTATTGTAGCATAAAAGTTTCTTGGAAAAAAAAAAGAAAATTAAATATAATCAAAAACAAAATTTTAAGCTGAGTTTGGCGCATCAGTGATTTTCCCAATACATACTATACTTGAAGATATTTCCATATTATATATGGTATGTTCGGAGAAAATGTATATACCATATATTTCTACAATATTAAATTCTGTTTTACGTGTAAATTTCGAATGCATAGAATATTGACCAAAAAATCGTAATTAAAAAGTGTTCTTCTCTTATGAAAATACCTCATTAAAATATCTAAGTACCGATAATAGCACTATAATATTAGTATACAAGTCTGTATATGCAGGGGCTCCTTTTACTGGGACATATAGAACATGGAATCATACGAACTGAATACTTCAACCCGATCGATATAAAATATTATAGAAGAATGTATGCCTTGTGGTGGACTTTTATAGTCATATTGACTTACAATAGTGCTAAGGTATTACTTAAAAATAAGGATAGACATGTTTCTGTTAGACATGTTGGTTTGTTTGTAAGGTAAGCAACAATTAATATTATCTACAATACATACAGGAAAACAAGACAAGCTCCAGTGATCCAATAGCTCAATAGAAGAAAAGCAGTATACGGAGCATAATATTGTATTTTTAGTTTGCATTAAAATAGGGTAATTATTTTTCAGAAAGAGTTATGAAGAAAAGTTTATTAAGTTCAAATGTACATATACTAACAGCTTAACACCGCTCTGCAAAAAGAATAAGCTCCGGCCAGATTTTTCATTAGAACACGCCTGACCTGGTTAGTTTGGAAACATATAATAAACTCTGGAAAATCCGATTTTTAAATTTTATTTGATCTAATAATTTTAATTGCATTTTTTTTATTCTTCTTTTGTTTCATAATGAGAAGAAAGTTTCCTGTCGAAAAGATTAAAATATTCTTTCCCAAATTAAATTTAATGAGTTTTAAAACCCTTTTTCAAAATTACATAGACATTTATCTATTTATGTGGAACTGGTCTCTTTTCATTTTCTTTTTAATTGCATAATCTATAATACCTACAAGAATATTATGAAAAAAGGCAGCCTTTTTTTAAACTAATATCGAATAATAAATATTAAAATAATTATTTTCTGATTATTTTATTTACATCAGGAGAGTCATCAGCTTCAGCGGTAACATCATCAGCATCACAAACAACATACACAAATTTATTCGGATTCATTTTTTCCATAGTAATTGTTTCTAAAACATGACATGTTAACTAAGCCAATACAATTAGTTTTTATAATTTTTGTTAATTATTAAAAAAATTTACTTTTAATTTGTTATTTTTTTTTTACATTTTAAGTGAATTAGTTTTTTAAATCTGTGCATTTTGTACATAAAATAAAAAGATATTTTAAAATAAATATAAAATAAATATAAAAAATAATAATTATAAAATATAAGTAATCAAAACCAAAAGAAAAAAAATTTTAACATAAAAATAATTTAGATAAATTTAACAAAATAATAAAAAAAAAATCGTTGTAAGATTTAAAATTTTAAAATTGAAAAAACTAACATTAAAATAAATTATTGTAGAGAAATAGAGATCATATTGAATATTTGCCGAAAATCAAAAAATTATTTATTCTTAAAAAAAGAAGGAAAATTAAACGAATAAAATATACTCATTTATTTATAATTAAAATAACATTTAAATGAATTAAAAATATTTGATTATTTTGTTTAAAAATAAGCGTAAAAATCAAATATGTTGAAATGAAATTTTGAAAACTAAAATTTAAAAAAAAAAAAAATATGTCCAGTATGTTTAAGGGCTCGTTTACATGTGACATTTCTCCACCGAATAAAACTCTCTGACACTTGAGAGAAATTCTATTTTCATATATAATAATAAAAATTATAAGGAGAAATTGGGAAATGGTTTACACTTCATTATCAAACACAAATTTAGCGAATATTTTGTCAAATGTAAATAAGGCCTAAGAATGAAAGTTTTTTGAAAGACTGAAAATATTTTAAATTTTGTTTGTAAAACAATTTCAATCAAAAAAATAAAATAAATGAGAAATTTTGAAAAAATTTTTGTATAAACTTTGAAAGAAAAATTTATTATCTGGAATAAAATGATTGTATAGTAAATTTTTTTGCCATTTTTAGGACGTAATTCTGAAACTAACGATTTAAAACTGAAATGGAATCATGTAATTCGATTGAGATTAAATTGAATCGAAAAAACATTGTGATTACTATATTTTTTCAATACGATTGGGACAAATCGAGTTACAAGATTCCACTCTTGACCGTTAAATAATTAAAATGTGTAATCCTTAAACGATAACGATTGTATTTTAAAAATTGTATTCACAAATTCCCGATATATTTAAAATTGAAGAATGATGTCCTGAATTTGTGTTTTTTTTTTAATTAAGGAACATCAAAAAATTATTTAAGTTTTTTTGAAATAAATTTCTTTCCTCAAAAACACAAAATTTTATGTTTTTTCATGTGAATCATTATAGTTCTCGTTCAGTTTGTGGATTGTACTCCCTGGATAGATACAATTATTTGACAAATATGAATAATAAAATTCTGTCCAAATTTTATTCATTTGTTCATCGCTCTTGTTGAAATTATTGTTTAAGGACTTAAGGACTCAATAAACTTATTTCGGAAAAGAATCCTTAGTTTTTTTGATTTTCTTAAAACAGAAGTAATGTAAGTAATGTTTATATTATTCTTCTTATACTTTTTGCAATATTATACCGAATGAATTTTCCTTTTTATTAAAAATAAATAGCTTTGTATGAGGAAAAATGAAATGCACACAAACTTCATAAGAAAAAGCAAATAAACATTTTGTATTCAAATCGGAAATATGATGAAGATTTTACTTGTTTCATATTTTATAAAATAGAAGAATTTTCAATTTGCATAATTTCTGTAACAAATGTGCGTCCTGTTTCAAAAAAAACAAAAATGAAAAGAAAATAATATTGGTTAAAATTATGTTTCAACAAAAAATCAAAATGATTTTGCTTACATGAAGCATAACATAATATTTGAACATATATATTATTTAAAAATATTATGTAATTATTTATGTATTTTAACATCAAAAATAAATTTAATAAAAGTTTTATTTATTGAAGATATTTCAAAAGAGAAAAAATACATCATATTTAAAATGAAAAATTTCATAAAAATTTTTCTTTCAAAATTTACTCATAATAATTTCGTTATTTTCATAAAACCAAATTTTGATTAAATCCGAAATTAAAATTAAACATGAAACCCCAAAACAAAAATAAAAAAGATAGTTTATGATGAATTGAATATTGTAAAATGAAAATTAAAAGAAAAATATATAAAATATTATAATTATTAATTCAAAGTAAAAAAAAAAAAAAAAAGTAAAGAAAATAATGTTGTTTGCTGTAAAAGAAAATATTTAAAAAAAAATCGAATACTATAAAATCAAAATTAAAAAAATTTCAGAAAAAAATAAATATTAAAATTAATTTGAAATATGTATTTGTATTTGATAAAATATTATTAATTAATTACATATGGAAATAAAATCATATAATTCATAAAATCTGTAAATAACTAAATGAAAATAATGTTAAATAAAACACTAAAAATAAAACAAAAGAGAAAATACCTGCAATTATGTTGTTTTATTTATGATCACGTATGAAACCTATAAAACTTTAAATGAATTAATTATTTTATTATTTTATTTTTTTTTTATTTTATTATTATTATATGAAGAAAATCCACTCAAATGCTCATTTAGATTGGTTTCAATATGACGATTATTCATTCCCTCCGCAGCCAAAGCAACTTCAAAGTCTGGCTAGGGGTTGAACCAATATAAGTCATGTGAGCTACAAATGCACTATAAATTATCTGATTATTTACCTTCTGCCTTTAACAATGCTTTCTAAAACAGATATCTTATCAGTCTGCAGTCTTAAAGCCCATTGTGAGTAAAAGGAAAATAGTTATTACACGAGAAGATTAACAGAGAAAACCTATTTCTCAGGCAAAATACAGTAGGGATGCATCTTTTTCCGTGGAAACGAAAGTCAAAAATGCTTTCTCATGTTGCTTTATCCATAATGAGTTAATGACGAAATGGTAAAACTTGTTTATAATGATAATAATAGCGTACTGAATTATATTCTTCAAAATTAAGATTTCATGTCACATTTGTAGGGAACAGAAAAGATGGGAACTTTTGTCTTTTGTGTTTTTTTGTGAGTTGAATTCGAAACCTCTCAATTGCTATCAATTGCTAGTACTGAACAACATGCAATAAACCAATTTAAGTATTTTCTTATTTCAATTTCTCATCATAAACTTGCTATTCTTTATGGATATAACCAGTGCTCGAAGTGAGGAGGGATGAGGTGGGATGCCATCCCGCCACTTCTAAATAATTGTAAATTCATCCCACCACTTCTTGGGGAATTTATATTGCACCCCGGAACATATTTTTTTAAATTTTAAATCTCGTGATTTCGAGAAAGAGATTTTTAAGTGTTTCGATCTGGCAGCGAATTTCGTTTGACGTTTACAATTATGAAAACTGGAATTCGAAAAAAAAAAAAATTTAAAATGGAAACCATCCCACCACTTCTAACCTGCCACTTCGACCACTGGATATAACGCAATAGCTATTTTATATTTCCATAAACCATTCAAAGGGGATTTTTTTGTATTAAATATTAAACAAACACCTTAAACTCTCCTACAATTCATAATTCAAAACTACATTTTTATAATTGGACTAGGAGAAATTTAAACTCGTTATTAAGAAAGTTGACGAAATGGAAAAACGGTCAATTCGGTCATGCATATTCTTGATAGACCAACCTAAAAGATAGGATGTCTTCATTGAATGGGGTATCAGGCGTCCAAAAATGGAAAATCATCCTTAACTCCCTCAATAACAGGAATATTTTTTGAAAGACATGGATTTGTCAATCTCATATTAAAACTAGCGCGAGCAATGCCAGTAACTATGACAATTCTTTTATGTATTAATAGATTTTGTTTATATTCATTATATTTGAAATTTGTTTTTCAAAATTCCTTTTACAATAATTATATTGAAAATTTCAAAAAGCCCAATAATAACTCTCTAAAAACTTTTTATAATTTTGAAAGGTTGGAAAATTTTAAATATATTGTTTTCAATTTTGAATTGAATTATTCAAAATTGTTGTCAATAAAATGTACTATAAACAACATTTTACATATAGGGTGTTCTAATAAGAATTGGTCATTTTGTTTTTATAAATAAAATTTATCCTTTCTTTATTTTAACATAGAATTTAGAATTATTAGATTAAGCATAAAAAAAATGTCAAAGAAATGATCACATCTCAATTTCGTT
Source organism: Xylophagus ater (assembly GCA_963422695.1). Lineage (NCBI taxonomy): Eukaryota > Metazoa > Arthropoda > Insecta > Diptera > Xylophagidae > Xylophagus > Xylophagus ater. Next base: position 9,302,693 of record OY730485.1, on the reverse strand, counting down.
CTTTTTCCAGCGATCCGCTATGTCGCCAGCCGTAGAAAAGAAACCAGCAGCGGGGACTAATCCCCAGAAGAAGATTAAAAGGGATCCTACTAAAAATCCTATTCGAGATACATATTAGAAAACTATGTTTAAATATTTGCGTTGGTGAATATGGTGATAGACTTACACGTGGAGCGAAGCTTTTGGAACAATTAACAGGACAGCAACCTGTTTTTTCGAAGGCTCATTATACAGCTCGTTCATTCGGTATTAGACGTAATGAAAAAATTGCCGTACATTACACAGTTCGTGGTGCTTAAGCTGAATAGATCTTGTAGCGTGGTCTTAAGGTCCGTGAATACGAGTTGAGACGTGACAATTTCTCATCAACTGGAAATTTCGGTTTCGGTATTCCAGAACATATTGATTTAGGTATCAAATATCATCCATCAATTGGTATCTATGGTCTTGATTTGTACGTTGTCTTAGGACGACCAGGATTTAACGTTGCCCACAGATGACGAAAAAATGGTCAAGTTTGATTCCCACATCGTCTTACCAAAGAAGATCCTATGAAATGGTTCCAACAGAAATACGACTGTATCATTCTTAACAGTAAAAAATGATTTTAATTACTTTCTATTTTTAATAAAACAAATCACCCTTAAAACATCTTGCATAATAATCTATTCTATGTTATTATCCAATCGAATGAGTCTTATTGAAATACCCTATAACAAAATATGGAGTGAGGTACGAAAGTTGCTACAATGATAAAATATTTCCATACTTTTCCTCATATAGCAGTATTAAATAATTTAAATTCAGAAAATTCCAACGAAATAATAAATGATATATGTGTACATGTTGTTATCCATAAATATGAGAATTTGACTTTTAATTTAATCTGGATATAAAAAAAATAAAATAATAACAATAATAATATTAACAAAAAAAAATACAATGGACAAATATTAAATAACAAAAATATTTCACTAGAATTGAAGGAAAACAAATGGATATCTGAAAAACATCAATTATTTTCGTAGTTATTTTCAATATATAATCGTTTTTCACGTATGTACACAAATTTTATTAAATTCAAAACAATGGGTAAATATTCTGATAAAGTGAAATTTATCTTAATAGTTTGGAAGATAAACTCAACCAAACTCGCTGTTCTATAAAAAAAAATATTAATATTATAAACCCTTTCAAATTCGATATAACTAGCTACTATTTCATATAAGTGATAGTAATGTAGTAGTCATAATAATGACAATGAACATACTAAATGGGTACGTGGGAGTTAAATTATTTACTTGATAAGTTTACCCCTTTTTCGGTTACACTTTCACAGATTATAAACTACTCTTTATTTTTCAATACTATGAAATTACAGGATATATCAACCACGAAACAGGAAATTTTCATTATAGAGAGTTTAACCAAATTTTACGATATTTTGGTGCATGTAAAGACCATGTCTACTGAACACAAATAACATTTCTGTCGTTACTATGGCATGTAATCTAAATCAACAACAAGCTCCTGTGCCAATACAACTGGTGTTCTGCATTTCCGTATCATGATATACTTTCTTAAAAATATTTCCGTGGTGGTGTTATATGAGCCGTTTATTTTGAAAGTGGCCTAATTCAACTTTTTTTGATTTCGAGTTATGAGCAGTTTTGTAAAATGATTCCCATTCAAATTGCACTACCGAGTTCAAATATAATTAATTTTTTAGGTATTTTTGCGATAGAGAAATAGCTATTAAACTATTTTGGAAGAAGGTACTATATATCTATTTAACTATAAGGCGCTTAACTATCTTTTTTTTTTTAAAGTGGAATTAGGCCACTTTCAAAATATTAGCTTTTGAAATACATCTGACTAACTACACTAAAAAATACGTCCAAAATTTTTGCTCATTCTGGTTTTTGATTTATCCACCCTAAACCGACTTTCCTCCAATCAAATATCAAGTTCAGAAATATTCAATATATATTGATGTACTAGCATAGGGTCAAAAAGCCATAAAAGTATTGACTTTACATATAAGTTTTCTATTATTTGCACAACTTTTTCATATATTACTGCATTATTTTTACTGTCATTTCTATTTTATAATAATCCTCGCAATTTCCTGCACTAAGCTCATATCAAAATGAGTTGCTTTTTATTAGGATTAATCAAAAATAAAATAAAATACAAAATATAAAGTAATTCTAGTGCTCCCAGAGTAAAACATAGAAAATTTTTGATCACATACATCCATATTAGAGTAATAACTCTGCATCATATTTGACTACAAAATGCATTTGGAATGCGAAAAAGTCTTAAATTCACATGAAATTCTTAAAGTACTAGTATATAAAAGGAACATGATATAAATGAATATGCGGTGAGTATAAAAGTTTGTTATGTCATGTAACCAGCAGAGATGACTTTCCTACTAACTCAACTTTGATCTACAGCAATTCATCGGATTGTGATACGGATTTTTCATTCGGGAAGAGTTATGACTATATGCATATAATATGATTGCTATGAGTTGTAGATAGTATAGATTTTATAGTTTTAAAATGTTTCTGAGTACGGTTACGGTATAGTAAGAAATTTTCTATATTCCATACAGAATAGAACACACGTACATGTCTGAAATAACTTTTGTGCAATTCAATGTTAACGATATTACAAAACTTTTTTTTTATAGAACAATCTTCTTTGAAATCGATTTTGTATAGAAATTGGGGAAAATCTGTATAAAACTATAAAAAATACAGAATATTCAAATCGTTGTAACAAATTGACTACATTCATGTTTCAATGTAAATAAAATTAAATTTCGAAATAGAATCGAAAATCGGTTTTTAAAAAATTTTAAAATAGAAACACGCTCTTTTCTATTAAATATAATCAAGTACTAATTGTATAATATTTGAGTTAAAAGGCTATAAAATCCAAATTATTTTAATTGATTAATACAAAAAAAATACCTTGAATTATATGAGACTATACTACTAGCATTGGTAAGGACAAAGCAGTGCAACTAAATAGTTAGTGTTATAATAAATCCTTGTAGATTAAGAGTCATTGTATATACAAATAATTATCACTCTAGTATTATATAATTTATATTCCATTAATCTTATTACTAGTATCCCCATTAAGTACTAGCAGCTTAAGCTCTGAGGAAACTTCACGTACAATAAATCCTAGTCAAGAGTTTTTCGAATGACCACTTAGATATTATTCCTTTAAGTATTTTTTTATTTCTGCTTAAAAATTTTTAAAATATAAATAACAAATTTAATATAAATTTAATAAATATTCTCGTATATATTTCATCAGTTTATATTGGAAAAACATTTTCTTTTGTTTTCGATGGAATTCGATTCCTTTATCCCAGTCATAAATCGTAATTATGGTACGTGACTCTGAAGATTGTCTTGTAAATCTTCCAATGGAATTTTCTTGTAGATATCAAACTACAAACTATCTATACCATAATGTATTATACTATGGATGCAACTAACATATAAAACATAAAATCGAAAAGAATTATTTTTCTATAGCTATTAAAATGGAAAATCCTTAAAAATTTTAAAAAGTTGCAAGCAATTTTATGGAAACTATTTACCGTCCCTACAGCTGATTTTATTACCGCACGTTACGCAAAACTTTAAACGGGTTTATCTTAAAACTATACTCTTGTTATATTTGGGCGCAAGATAGCTCGATCATTATTTATCTAATAGACTTTTCAAGCTCAAAATTGATATTAAATTCATAAAATTTTTTTATTAGACGAAATTTCTCTTGTCCTTATTTTTGACAAATACCATATGTTTTAAAATCAGTTGCATTTCAAATTGTTTGCTTATACAAATAATCATATTGTCCCATGTATACTCGGTATTAATAAACGAGAAACATGATATTTCTAAAAGGATATGCAATGCCTACGAGCGTGCAAACATAAAATTTAATGTTGTTCATATTGGTTGTGAATTCAGTAGAAAATGAGGTTTCTATGAACGTAATCATATAGCTAAATATATATATTTTACATATTTCTAAATGAATATATAAATCTTGATCAATCGTCCTATATAGTACAATATTGTTATGAATATTTACTTTTTAAATGGAAGCAAGATATTTTACTGCCTATGAAAAGGAAATGATTGCAACTTCAGTTAAAGTTTTCACCAGCAACTTTAAGTTATATACTATATAGTACATATGTGTGTAAGTTTATAAAATTTTAAATAAATGTTTAAAACCTATAAACTTAACTTATGGACAGATTTTAAAAGATTATTATAATCCATTCCTTTCTGTAAACTTATTAATTGTTTATATTTGTTTTTATCAAAAGAAACAGAAAACTGCGAATATGTGAAACACGAGTAACGAAATCCTAATATGACTTTTCAGATTTTAATAATTTCAAATATTCATTTCTTTCTTAAAATACAAAAAGGTTTTATTGTCTTGTCTAGCTTTCTCATTTAAATTCAAATTTAAAAATCAGTACACTTCTCATAATAATAAATTTATGAATTCTACTTCTGATTTTATCTTTGGAAATTGGATTAAATATAAGCAATTGCTAGACATTTAGTTGAACTGTTTAACCGTATATCTATTGTCTAGACCTGTTATAGAGCAATTCATTTAGACATTAAATATCATTTAAAGAAACATTTTTATAAATGCGTAAAAAAATTTAACATATTATATTAAAACAAGAAAAAAATATAAATCGTAATAAAATAGGTAATCAAATTATATTGGATCATTTGATTACCTATTTCTACATTGTTTACTCTTTTCTCTGCAAAATGGATGTTTTATACATATATAGGCGTACATGTAAGGGAGTCAATTATTTTTATTTTATTTTAAAAATAATAAATATAAAAAATAAATAAGATATGATATTTTCTGCTTTCATCTGATGGTAGAACGTACGTGAAAATTATATTCATAAACTTCAAACAACGTGTATTCAATAAGAAGTTACTATCCTGGAATAAAATCTGTTTCATATTGATTAATAAAACTGCGTTAACGAGTACTTTATACAATTTCTATAGTTAATTGTGAAAAATATTGATGAGGAAATTATCATACAAATGAATGACTTCAAAGTGAATATCAATTAAATGAAGATATCCATATATTTATATACGTGAAAAAACTATCTGACTATTTTATTTTGCAGCATAAAATCTGATAACATAATAAAAAAAAAACTATACATATTTGAAAGAACTATAGAAACTTTTATAAACATGAAACCAATTATTTGAATAAAAATTTGGCAATGTAAACTTCTGAATTAAATTTATCTCTCATCGTCAACAAAACAGAAAAAAAATTTGAACTTCTGTTCTGTAACTTTCCGAATAATACGAATGATTAAGTTTCTCTAGGATATATAGCCATATAGTTTATATTGCCTTAAAATCTGAACTGTGTTTAACGACTACCCAAAGTTTTAGTATTGTAAATACTAATGTCAGTCATACAATATACAAGATTCTGCAGTACACTACACTGACCCACCAGCCACAGGTTCACCACCTTTGGTATATTGCATGATTTTAGTTAGGTCAAATTTATCTTATCTAATACAATATTACATTAGTTTTTTTTTATACTTTAATAAAACAAAACAAATAATTAATTACAAGTTGTCTGTTAAAATAAATACAAATATTATGAAAAGTCAGTTCAACGTCGGTATTCGATGGTATCAGTTTATTTAACTTACCTGGCTTATTGTTGTTTCAGACCACATGACGTGAGATTGATTTGTAACCTTTTCTGAGAAAATAAAGTATGAAAATAAAATGAAATCTTTTCACCCAAACGGGATCAGTTAGGTGCGATGGATTTCAGAAGTGCTAAAATATTTATTTTCAGGACAGCATATATTGAAAAATTTACAATGATTTGAAACTGTCAAAATTAACTAAAAACCTACAAAATATCTACTCTAAAATGTTCATTGATGCAACATTAAAATTTTCTAGAACATTAAAAAAAAAGGAAGATGAATTCAAACGAATTCGAGCATATAAATCAGATAATTGTATTGATATTCGAAATTACACGTTTCCAAGCAAGCATAAATTAAATATTGGAAATGTTCCACAAAGAGACAATACAGAACTTTGTTTTTCATCTTTTTTTGTGATATTGTCCCAATTTATTTCAATTTTATTGGTAGTTTTTAACTGATTGCTTTTGACTACACTATTATATGGTATTGTAATATGTACTCTACTCGTTCATACATATGTAGACTATTTCTAGAGTTTTCGATGTACATAAACCCTTATTTTCAATAACGCATCATTTCCTGCAATTCTAGTAATAATTAATTCAATACAAATTTTATTTTTTAACAAAATACTTACATGTACGTGGTAAATATTGCCACTTTCTATAAAATGGGAATAAAGTTTTGTGTTGTTAAAAAAAAATGCGATTTCCAGATTTTGGTGGGACTTCGCATTTTAAAGGCTACTGAATTAATAAAATATACCTAATTTTAAAAATGTCTACTCGTCTCTCATTGTACATGTCTGTCCTAATTTAGTTTCCATGAAACAGATTATCCGCTTTGAATAAATTTTGAGGAGTTGATTAGTTGCATATGGGAATAGAACCATATTTCTATCAGGATCTGACAAATTATACGCATCTTACAAAAGGATAAAGTACTAACTTTTTTACAAATTTTCTTTCAGGCAGAAGACTTCTAGCAAAGATGCTATAGTAGTACGATATATAATATACGATCTTTGCTTCTAGTGTAGATATTAGCAGTACGTTTTTCAATGAATTATTAACATACACGATTTTTTTTTTGTTGTAATATTTACAGATTACAATTAAAAGGTAAAATATCAAATGTTAATATTACGTATGTAAACATAAAAGCTTAAATTCTGGTTCGAACAGATTATTTCTGAATAATATACACTATACAGGCTATTGTGATTATGTTGAATTCTACAGGGATAATGAGCCAAAGATATTATTTAATATAATAATAAAATAATTAAAACTAATCAATTAAAAGCAGCTAAATTTAATCAAAAATAAAATGTAAAATATACAATTTATATACCATTGTGTCTCATTTTTTATTTATAAATTTTTGTTGTTAAATCACGTCGCAACATCCTAGTTAAGAAACTGTTTATTATTATTATGCAGACAAAAAATATATGAATTCGTAATCATGAAGGCACATACTTAGTTACCATATTATGCCAACATTTCTTTGCTAATGCAAGTAACAAGTTCGTACTCTACAGCATCACCAACAAACAAAAACAGCATCAACAACAGTACAGAATTTCCTTAAATCTTTTTTCATTTTTTTGTGCTCAAGCTCATATTTCATAACTTCAGGTTATAATTTTATATATAAAGAAGTACCTAGGTCTTCTTTTTTCTTTGGTTTTTTTATTCGAGAGAAATTTTGTTTTCTCATTACATAAAATAAGATAAATCTTGTCTTGTCTTTTGCATTTGTATAAGTATATAAATTCAAAAATTATCCATAAACATTTTTATCATCTTTTTGATGGTAGTTGTTTTTATGTAAAATTTAATTCGTAAATCAAGAGAAAAAAATTCATTCTTGTTTTCGTTTAATAGAACTTTTCTTTCTTTTAGAATCATGTACTTACAAATTAAATATTTCCAAAATATGGATGACTTGTTTTATGTTGATGTTTACTTTTTGAATTAAATAAATTTTCATTAACATTGAAAGTTATTTCAATACGATAGAAAAAGTGAAAAACCATAATAAATATTTTTCCCATATTTATTTTTAATATTTTAAATTATTGTGTGCACAAAAACAAAAAAAATACCATTTAAAAAAAGGCGTTTGTAGAAATATACTAATATAGACCTTTTTCTATATTAAATTACAGTCACTAGAAAAATGTCCTTCGGCTAGTCTTACATAATACAATAGATTATATTATAGATTTTCTTTCCGCTCTTATGACATGAAACCAAAATATCTGGTAGGGCAACTTTCTTAGATAATGCCGAATCAGTTCATCAACTGATTATACTGATAACCTAACTATATGCCAAATTTGAATAAAATTGAGTAAGCTATTCTGGAGTTATCGTGAAATTAAAAAAGCGATCAAACAAGCATAGAATAACCCAATAATCTGGTTAGGCATTTGAAGTTAAAATCCTTTTAATCCAGTTTATGTGTGTACCAAATTTCGTAGAAATTGCTGATGTGACTCTCGAGTTATCATCAAAACTTAAAATAAGTTGTTTTTTTTCCCCGAAAAATGCGGCTTCCGATTAAGGATTTCCAGCCAGAATGCAATGAGTTCATTTCCTTATTACTGCCTATCTTCGAGTTAAATTTGGATAAAATTGAGAGAAACGTTTTCAAACCATACCTAATTAAAATTGGAATAAATTATTAAATCAAATTGAAGACATATTATTAAATTTTTTATAATTTTATTTATTTATTATCTGAGTGTATTTAAGTAGGTTCATTTTCCCGATGTTTTGCACTTTTAATATAATCGAATTTTAATTCTTTATGTTTTTGAAGAGAGAACGAAAAAAACATTGTGTTAAAAATATGAAATTTCATTTTTACAAAACAATATTCACACAATTCAAAAGATCCCCCAGACATGTCATGTTCGATTAAAAGGATTCATGTCAAACACGTAAAATATCCCAATAGGTCAAAACATATTGTTCTGCCCATTTGAATGAAAATTCGATAGTAAATTTCGTTTTACTAAAAATTTACAAATTCACTAAAAATTGCATATACCAATTTACCTGAACACCACCTTTTTAATTGTTTTTATTTTCATTAAAACGATAGGAAAACAGATCCATCATTTAATAATTATATATTTTATAAACGTACATTTTAATTTAAAAGTTCCTGGTTAGTTATTATGTAATAAATTATTATTCTTTTACGGTCAGTTGCATAAATCCAAAACTTAATCATCCCCAAAACAATAGAACCTTACTATATAAGGATATTTATATAAATAATATCAAGATAAACATTATTATTAGAGAAATCTCTAGTATACCATACTTACATTTCTCATTTCCTTAGTTTATGTTTCAATGAACAACTAACTATACTATATACAAAGCACATAGGTGTTAAGGCCAAATTAATTAGCACAAAAAGTGCATAATACATACTTCCGAAAACAATATACTAACTTCCGGGTAATTAGTTGAAGTTCTGTAGTGCTTTTACATCATATTTAATATTCATGCTTTTTACATTTTTCATATGCAATTTTTAAATAGAAAATTTTAGTAGAACTTACATCCTATATGTATATAAATTTCATTGTTATTAATACAGAAATACATTTTATATGAGCTTTAAAGTGCAATATATTTTCCTTTTATAAACTTAACAAAAACAAATATAATTTATAAATTACAAGAAAGAAAAATCTTCTTTCTTAGTATGAGTACCATACTAAATGCAATAAATTTATACCGCTAATATAAACTTCTATAAATATGTATTATTTTGAAAACATATTTAAATTATGTTTATGTTGTATGTGTTTATAAAATATGAAAAGATTTGATTTTAGTAAAAACTTTAGCATGAAAACTTTCATACTATTTAACGCCTTAGAGGAAATACTCTTGATATGTTGCTAGAACAGCTCTGCATATACTTCCATTGTGGTATTAATATGATTTAAATTTCAAGAAGAAAATTATATGTATAAGTAAAAATATTTATAACTATAGTCGAATAGAAAAAAGTAAATATTTTCACATAATTTTCATATAATAATAAAAGAAGTTTCCAAAAAAAAAAAAAAACTTCAAAACGAAAAAAACTCGTACTAAATACAAAAAATTAATCAAACATAGTTGTTTTTTGCAAGTATGTATACCAAAAACAGATTTTACATAAAATTGAAAACAAAACATAAAGTAATTAAAAATCGGCCCATAGCCGATTTTTTGATGCCCTATGGTAGAAATGGGAGAGAAAAATTGTGAAAACTAACAATATATCAAGATTTTTTCTTCATAACTTTTTTTGCCCTTTTCAAAATTTTCTCTAATTTGTAAGTAACCCAGACCCTGGTAGTATAAGTCCAATTTGCAAATTTTATTCAAATCGGTGTCTTAGTTCCGAATGTACATCAAAAAAACTTTCTGAACAGGCTTATTTCCTCCTACAACTATTTATTTCTCCACTATCCTTAGACTGATATCACTGAAATTTACAATGGTATCGTCTATTTATGTAGTTAACCAATATGATTAATTTAAACAAAATTGCTTTACAAATTTTCCAATTAAATACGAAAAACTATATAAAAAAAACGACAAAACTTTATGGTCACTCTTGTTTCTGCTTAATAACTTCGCTGCCCCTCAGTCGATTTTGCTGAAATGCAATACCAAATCCACTAGAGCAATAACCAAGTAGCGTTCTAAATTTCATCAAAATTGGATAACGCGTTTTTGAGTTATCTTGTCCACGGACGGACGGTAGTACCTAACATGGAGCATTAATGTAGGGAATTTTTTTAAAGAATTTTGGCTCATTTTCAAAACCAAATTACCCCAATTAGTTCTGCCTGAATTTCACAATTTTTTTGATATATTTTCTATAAAACATCACCTTTTAAGCGCGCTATAACATAACTTGATAGGCTAATAACTACTAAAGTTATACGACTCTAAAGCCATCTATTGGAAAAAAAAACGCCACGAACTTTCTACTTAACGCAAAATTTCAAGGTTTTTTTCTCTATAACTTCGTTTCTACATTCTCAAATTGGCTCAAATTCACAGATCTGCTGGACTCTAATAGCATAAACACGTTTCGTAAATTTGATTGAAATCGGTATATAACTTTTTAAAATACATCGGGAAAACTTTATGAACAGGCTTATTTTAGGTTACAACTATTTCTTTCTCCACTATCCTTGCATCGATTTGACTGAGATTTAACATGGTATCATCTATTTATGTACTTAACCTATGTAATTAATTTAAACAAAATCGATTGACAAATTTTCCAATTACATCCGAAAAACCATAACCAAAAAAACGACAAAACTTTCTGGTCACCCTGGTTTTTCCTTTATAACTTTGCTCCCCGTGGATCGATTTTGCTCAAATACCAAACGCAGTTAAGGAATAACCAACTTACATTCTTAATTTCAACAAAATCAGATAACGCGTTTTTGAGTTATCTTGTCCACAGACGGACGGACGGACGGACGGACGGACGGACATGCATAAATCGATATAACTTTTGATTCCCTGCACAACCATATCCTTGAAATTTTTCTGCGATGATTATTTCTATGCGTTACACACTTAGTGACAAAACTAATATACCCTCTGGTAGTACCTACCATAGGGCATAATAATATTCTCATGCATGTAATCTTCATGTTCTAAAATGAACAATGCCTTTATACGTCCTTGTTCTGTTTAAATAATATCAAAAACAAGTATACTTTATATAGTTTATAGAATATTATTATAGCCAAGGGTGTAATATACCATTAGGGCATATTAATTTTGCCACTACATTTGCGATGCATAGAGATAATCATTAGCGAACAGCCTTAAGAAAGGAAACCTATTCCGATTGTTTTGTTGTTGATTTTTTTTTAATAAGAATCTCATTACTACCGTATGATTTCTAAATATCTGTTATAGACCAAACGAATTTAGATTTCTATAACTTTGAATTATTCTGAAGTCGTATGGCTATGAACTGTAACTTTAGCCATAGAAGAATGAGCTATAGAAAAAAGGCGCAACCAAAGCAAAAGATGATAGAACTTCCTTTAATTTCTTCCTAACAAGCTCCATTATTTTATGGTTACAATTACAATACAAAAGCATATTATTTTAAAATACTCTAGTTAATTTGTTCAGGATCGTACACAATAAACAATTGCAACAAAACCAATTGCATATCTTCAGGCAAATTTATTAATCTAGTCTAGAACATAAAATGAACACATTTTCATTTTTCGAAATGTTGTTTTTCTTAATTTAAATATGAAAGTATTCAAAAAAGAAAATTCTTTTCTAAATAAACTTCTATTTATAGAGAAGAAAAACATGATAAATTTTCATCTCAAACTTCTAATGACTTCTTAGAATTCTCAAAAAAAAAAAATCACAAAACAACATTAAAAATTATGAATATGAATTAAAATGCAAAACTTTAAGATATTTACCAAATGATAAATGGTAAATTTTTTTATGAAAAATAAGAAAACTTCATATAATATACATTCCTAAGAAGACGAGATTAAAAATCTAAGAAAAAAAAAATAAAAAAACATGGAAAAAGACATTTAAGTTTTTTTCAGTAAAATGAAGTAAAGTTATAATAAGAAAATATATATATTCAAAAATTATGAATAAATAAATATTATGATATTTCCATACCAATACATAAATATTTTTATAATACAGTTATTCAGAGTAACCACACGACTCCATTAGGCTTATTTCAAGACTTATTTTCAGTCGGACTGAAAAAAAGTCTTGTGGAGACTCTAAAAATTGGACATATTTTCAGTCGGACTGAAAAAATAGTCCTGTGGAGATTCTAAAATTTGTACTTTTTTATCAGTCCGACTGAAAATATGTCTTGAAATAAGTCCAATGGAATCGTGGGGTAAGTATATAGAAACGACCAAAAAAATTGTAAAGAAAAATGTCTGTAAGTATGTATAAAAAGTCGTGCACATTGTAGAATCAGACTAGAAATGCCACAATATAAATTGTTCTTAATCAAATATATTATGGACGGAAAAGATAAATTTAATTTAAATTACAAGTGGTTAGATAAAAACCAATTAAAATTAATGTAAAGCATATACAGAAGTTCACACACCCACAATTTGAGCGCCCGCAAATATAAAAAATATAAAATATTTTACAAAAGACGAATATCTACATAGCCTTGTTGACAAAAAACCTGAAGGAAAATGAAAAACCAAAATCGGTCTATAGTAAATTTTCTCACATCCCCATTTTCCTTCTCGTCAAAACAAAAAATATGGCATTTTCACAACAGCTTCATTTTCCCTCGATGGATTTTGTTTATAAACTCAGGACCAAATCAGAACTCTTTAAACATCCTAAACTTCAAGTATATTTTCGATTTATCGCTTAAATGGACAGACAAATACTATAGACAGGCACCAAAATGTATGTGCCTTTCAAAATCTTACGAATAGTCAATCAACACTTACATCAGCTATATTACAGTCTACTCTCAAACATAAGAACTATTCCTTCTATTTGACAACTTTGCATAGATTTTACAGCAATTTGTTTGGACCTACAAAAACAAGTACATTTTTGTATATCTTTCTAAAGAATTAGTCGCTATGTTCATGAGAGGACTGTAGATATTCTGTACCATAAATAAGTTATAAATACATCTTACATAAAATTATAAATATGTGGTTTTGAATTCAAATAAATGTACGAAGTGTATACTTTCAAAATTATAAATTTAGAAGAAATGTTTACATTTAAATATTAAATTACATCAGATTGTATACAAAGACGTATATTAAAATAATTAATAAATCCTATGTAAAATAGTATCCTTTTCACAAAAGTCGATGGAAAAATATTATTTGTATTTACTTTATTAAATTAAAAAAAAAAAAAAAACAAATTATAAGTACTATAATAATATTTATTTCTTTCAATTCTACAAAATTTTGATTTAATTAAAAAAAAACATGTTTCAAACAATTTTTCCTATTAAATACAAGTTCTAATAAAATACCAATCAAATTAAAAGGATAAAGTTACGACGTGATTTGTGATTACTAAATTAAAAATTTCGATATAAATTATGATATAATATGAATACATTAATATTTACCACAATAGTATAATTTCAATAACTTTATATAAATAAATTTAATTAATTACCAAATAATATTGTATTATAATGAATATATAATATTTCTTTGAATGTTTAACAATAATATGGGAGGAAATCAAAAGATAATAAATTCAGCCAAAAAAATATAGGGTAAACTATTAATCATTGACTTCCTTATTTGTTCGTTATTTTAGAGGTATATAAATATTTTTTGTTGATGACAATAGTACAAATAATTCATAAAATAGGCAAAATATCTGATACTGAAAAATAAAATTCCTAGACGAAACGATATTCTATGTGTCATGTTTTAAGGTCTAGATCAAGGCTGTCCAACCCGCGGCCCGTGGACCGCATGCGGCCCAAGGCAAGTATCAATGCGGCCCAAAAATATTCAAAGTTACTGAAGCATGTCCATTTTTCTAAGGAATGATTTGTGTGTTTGCGATATCGTGTTAAAGCTGCCAAGTGACAAAGAACAGAAACAGGAACAGAACAGAAAGCTTTTTCGTTCTGTAGTAAATTCTCTTTCTGTTTGCGTTGCTCGCTCAGCTATAGTAATATACTTCTGGCCCAAAACACCATGTCTTCTTCCAATGCGGCCCAGGGAAACAAAAAGGTTAGACACCCTTTGTCTAGAACTAGTACTATATGTTTTCTTATTGTTTCTCAAAATTCCAAATTTTTCACACTTAAATCCTTTTGAGATTAATATTCTTCACTTTTAAATTATTAATTGCATTTAAATCAATTATTGAACTCTCTTGAGTGATTGATTACGTTAACCCTTTTTAATTTGCCTCTTGCTCCGGAACAGCATAAAGTGTTAACATGAAAAACAACACTAAAGTAACTTGTTCCGCTTTATTAAAATGTTGATGTTGCTTGGGAACAAATAATTCTGTTATTCTATTATTACAGTTGGAGTCACACAATTTATACATTACCTTATTGCAAAAATCATCTATGGTTTTCTGATATTCATATCTCTCCATCTACTACACCTACACGTACTATCAAGAGGCCATGTGCTTCTATGAATTTTTCATATTTTCGGATTAGCTAGAAATTTGAAATTTGAACAATATTTTTAGGGAGTTAAAAATATACTTTATTCGATTTCTGTGAAATTCGATATCTAGCTGCTACTTGTATTTGTAGAAGTAATGATATTTTTACTGATGTACATATGTAATATGTATCCACATAAATGTCACATGCTTTAAAGTTTAAAGAAAGTAACGAAAAGCTAAACTCAACAAACATGACATCAAATTTTTGTATAGTATACAATAATAGAATTTATTGAAACTGACATCAACACAATTTTCTTCAAAAATTTTGAATATATCATTCTCAAAAATAGACATATAGTAAATAGGACATTCCCACTGATTTTCATTTTCTATTATATTATACTTTTTTTCTCATTATTTTTCTACAATATTGATGACTGAATGATTTTTGTTATTATTGATTTATTCAATTTTAAATAGAGTGTATGAATATTATATATCTATTTCTTACTTATTTAAAATATCATTTTTCTTTTATGGATTTTATTAAATAAAGGCAAGAATTCCTGTGGTAGTAGTACTGGTATTTTAACTTTTCTGCATAACTCCTACTGATGTAGGATTTTAGACAGACACTTTTTGAAGTTATCTGAATTAGTGGCCGAGTAATAACCAATACAATTTATTTATTAAGACAGCTATCCTAGAAGCATTTACTTGCCTGGAATATATTCAAGCTTAGCACACTTTTCCAAATTATACATTTTCGACAATTATATTTCTTTAAAAAAATTATCGAAATACAATATTTCCATTTCAAATCTGCATTTGACATTTTCAGTTACGTCATGGATATATGCTTTTATATTTTATACTCCATCTGGAAACCAAAAAATTACTAAAAGAAAACATCGGTAGTTTAGTTTCTATACTACACATATAACTTAACGAAGTATGTTTACTTTAACTGTAATTTATTATAGATATGTACATAGAAATGCATAAAAGTTTCGGTTAAAAGTATGCAATTCAAATTCACATCCTTAAAAGAAGCTTTCATAGAAAAAATCTCGTTATTAATGAATTTATTTGTTTCTCTATTATCAGAACTTGAAAATCAATAAAAAGAAAAACAAAAGTGTAAAAAACATATCTCACATTTGAAGATATGAATAAATACAAATACCATTTAAGTATTTTATCGTTGAAAAATCAATTCTTGGTCAACAATAAGATAAAATATCTTTAAAGCACGAGAAAAAAGAAAATAGACATCCCTTACATTGGAAACAATACAAAACAGCACGAAAGACAAGATTTTCTTTAAAGAACTATTATATTTGAAATCATGAACAAAACCACTTTAGTGCTTCATCAGCAATTAAGCCAATGTTTTAACATATCTTTAAGATTTTCTTTCTTTAGCTTTTATGATTCTTATAAATTATGTTAGATTGCATGTTTTGTATGAATTCACATAATATTGTATATCCATACTTATATAATTTCATTGTAGTCGGCAATCAAAAGAAGAAATACACACAACCAACACAACATAATAAGAATAATTAAAAACGATTAACAAAAGCAATTTAATTGGAATTTTTTGTTTTTCTATGATTAACTTTAAAGAATTCACTTTAATTTATAATAAAGTTATAAAATTAACTCTACACAAGGTATATTTTTGACACAGCATTGCATGCATCTGTGAATATTATTTGTGAATGCATTTTATGGCAAATTTTCTTATAGAATAAAATCAACATTTTAATTAGTAAGTAAGTAAAAATTTGAATTCTTGCTTTTGTTTGAAAAATTAATTCTAAATGTTTTTATTATTACAAGAACGCAATGCAAATTGGTATAGCAAATAGAATGAAAACTGTCTTCCATACTAGAAAGATAAACTTGAGTATGCCCGCGAAAACTTAGAGAAACAATGAAAAACGAACAAACAACGCTCGTGTAGAATATTTAGCACAATGGAAGCCAACAGAGAATTTTACAAGAACTTGTGAAACAAATAACTTTTTAAAATTTCCATTTGCAGACTAGACTTTATATTCAAATTTGTTTTATTTCTTGTTTTTTTCTTTCAAATAACTTGAAAATCTTGTTAGTTTATTCTATATATTACATTTAAGTCTGTCTAACTATAGTTAAAAATATACTTTATATTTTAATCGTACTCGTATCTACGTGAATATTCAAATAAAATGCAGATCCTTTCTTCAAGAAACAAATTAGTTGAATGAAATTTATACCTATGAAAAATTAGCATAAGTCGCCTATCAAAATTCCTTAAGTCAATATTTTTAAATTATGATGTTGTTGGAAATATATATATTAGATAAGTTAGTGTTCTTTCAGGTTGAGGCTAGGAAGCGGTATGCTGGAATAGATACTGCACTACACATCACTAGAAATTGCTGGAAATATTTTGATTTCTTCGAAATGCTTCCAGAAGCACTAAATTAAATTGTTCACATAACCGAGACAATACAATACACTTCTCAATAATGTGAACAATAGCAATGAATCATGTCATACAAAAGATCTTTTCCAGAAAGCTCCGAAATAAAATAAATCATTGTCACGAACCAAAGCAATGATTCAGAAGTATTTTTTGTGTATTGAATAAGAACTTTCGAGAATTATTGCTTTGTATGTTGTATAAGATTTTTGTGTAAAAGTTGCCATCTAGTTTTTAGAAAGCCAAACGACCAGGCTTTTCGAGAAAATTCCGAAACACACCAATTTTGTATAAAAGCAGCCGTAGACTCGACCCTAGAATCAATTCAGATCAGAAGTTCAAGCTGTATACTTGAAACATTCGGAGTAAAGCAAAAGCTTCGAAATTAAGAAAAGTGATCAAGTAATTAAAATAGTCAAGCTCTAAAACTGTGATAAATTAATTGTAATAATTAAATTATTGAAAGACAAATATTTTTAAGACTAATTGTAACGCAGAAATAATTATAAATAAACTTTATACACTAAATTCACATAAATAAAAAGTGTTATCATTCTAATAACATCGAACCGAAAGAGTAGCACGTCACAATACGATATCAAAGAAAATAATATCTAATAATAATAATAATAATATCTCACTTCTTATTAGACTGATTGAATCCTGCTGGCATAGAGATATATGAATTGGAGATTTTATTTTCCTCGCTTTCCATATTAAGCTAACATATGCGGGAGAAATAGACAATTATCTCCTCGCCAGCTTACTTCAAAAATTTCAACCACAAGTTTTCCAGGTTCCTGAAAATATAACTTTAAACTTTATGAACAGGCTTATTTTTTCCTAGGATTATTTCTTTCTCCACTGGTAAGGCATAAAAACTTGACAATCGCGAGTTTTTTTTTATATCCAAGCTTATCACTTAGCTTATTACCTTTAATCCACAAGTTAACGTAAAAATCCTTATTTGCTTATAGACGTATATAGTATTTTTGGATCGCTTTTTCGCTATTATGATATCGAAACACTCCTAGCTAAACATGAACTTATGTTTATGTTTTAGAACTATTAGATAGAATATTTCTTAATTGATTCGAATCAATCAATAAATCTAACGAATAACTGCTTCTATACAAACTTTCTGTCAATTATTGATTGAATGATTAAAGACTGAATGACATAATTTTGATAATAACTAATTTACTAATTAGTATAAAACGAAAAAAGTGACTATAATAAAATTTTATATATCAAGCTTTTGATATAAATTTTTTTTATTAATATAAAATAAAAAACATGCAGCATACAAATAAATTTTAATAATATTGAAAAACAATTTATTAAAAATAGAATATCACAAAAACTCGAATCTACTGAAAATTAATTACTTAATCGACTAAATGGTGGCCTGGATTTTTCAACTTCACACATTCTCCAATTAAAATCGAGTAACATGAAATTAAAAAGCATCGTGGAAAATTGGAAACAAAAAAAAACAACAAAATAAAGTAGATATCTGTTAGTTATTTCGGATTTAATTTTAATTCTTTTCATATAAAATATATAAATATATTTTTTTATTTAACAAAAACCAAACAAAAACAAAATCCCAAGAGTACAGTAAAAAGTGAACATTGCAGAAGTTTATTTTCAGCTTTCGTTTTTATGTATTTTTTGGAAAACTATATAACGAGTCAGATAACTATATGAGATAGAATAGAATGGATAAAAAAAAAACTGCTTGGTGGTTAGAGACTAGACACGTGAATGTTTCATGTACTATTTCACATAGAGTACAAGTACATATCTAGTGTATGTACTAACTTTTATGCCCATATGTGACGGATGAACTGACCTATTCTTGTCAATCTAGAATATTTCCAACCACCCATCTATTTAGTAAAAACCGCACCCCATAAACTTAACCCTAAACAATAATTTCAACATATTCAAATTACACATTTATACATATTTAGTGAATTCCGATGAGTAAAAATATGTTCTATGCAAATCAGTATAACCGAAATAATTCATGTGAATATTATGATACATGATACGTACAGAAAACAATTGTTCATCTACTCGAATAAAATACACTTTTAATTTTGTTAACAATTAATGTATGTTTTTAATTTTAAATAAAATAATTCTCATTTACCATGTATGATAATAATTGACTGTGTTATACAAGGTATTTCAATGATATAGATATTTGACAACCTATTGCAGGTATTGCTATTATTTTTTGAAGTTTGTAGCCAGTATAGTTTGCCATTTAAACAGAAAAACTATACAATCGAACGACACATCAAAATACTTGGAGTTTATCACCGAAATTCACTTTCTATACGTAGTAAAATTATTTTCAGTGACGAATTTCGTTTTTAATTAGATGGCTTTATAAACAAGCAAAATTGTCGGATTTAGGCTAATCAAAATCCAATGTTTAAATTTTCTAAAATTTGAAAAATACGCGTTCGCATAATTGTTTACACTAGCTTTTTTTCGTGGTTGTATTAACATTTGAAAAACCTGATTTTATTCATTTTTTAATTGCTAAATAAGATTAAAATAAAACAGAAAAATATTTATTTAAATTTGCAATCAATTTGAAAATTTTAAAATTTAAATCTATGCCCACGTTTAAACTGAAATAAACATTTCAAATGGTATTTTATGCTGTTTTTATTTGATAAAAGATTTAAATGAAATGAAGCTACCCAGACCATCTGCGATATTTATGGAAACATCTTGAATCCTCGAAAATGGTATAGACGGTTTTAAAAGTTCAAAAGCGATGATAGCGGGAGGTAAATGACAAACTAAAATCAGACCTCTTAAAATCGATAATGACACTATAAACTCATTGGTGGAGTCTGATACGCGTAAAACTATCAACGAATTGTCATAAGACCTCAGTTGTAAATGGTCAACAGTGAAGTATCATTTGATCTGGGTAACTTCTTTTGATTTAATATCAAACCTCTTAATGAACGTTCCTGTACTTACGTTTTATGATTGTTCTTGTTTAAACTTTTTTTTATATAAACCTAATTTATTTATTTTGTTGAATAAGTAGAGCAATAAAAAAAATTTAAATTAAATGCATTGTTTTAAGAGTTAATCACAATGAAACATATTATAATGAAAAAAAATCCCCTTGTTTTTTTAATATTATTGTTTTATTTATTATAATCTGCTTTTATTAATTAACATTTAACAAAATTAAATATTTGATTAATTTAATAATACAAAAATTATATAATTCTATTTGATAATACATATTTAAAAAACCGTTATTTTAATTGGTTTAAAATTATTTTCATAATTGTAATTAAATCCAAATTTAAAATTTTAACATTCATTCCTATTTTAAGCTACAGTATTATTTAATAATTTTTGATTTTTGAATTTTTCGTCTGTTACAGAAAATAAATAAATAAAAAATATGAAAAAATTGATTTTAAATAACATTTTTTTTAGTAATAAACCGCACCCTATATACAAACCTATTTTATTTAATCTTCAAACCATATAAATGCAATTCGGAATCAAGTTCACATTTTTGGTATATCGAAAAAAAAAATTTTAATTTGAAAATGAAAATAACCTCAAAAAGTTAATTTCCGCACAAAGTGACAGTTTTGAGATTGCGGCTTTTTCTTTGTACAAATTTCTTCTGTGATTCTGAATAAAAATAATTTAGAAAATGTCATTAACATTTCAAAATGCCGAATCTATTAAGCAAGCTCTTTTTGAAGAGTTGCAAAATATTCTTAGTCCAGATTCAAATATTCGATGTTCGAATATTTGAATCTGGAATCTGAATTGGAAGACCGAGTGAAACAGTTGGAATTTACCAAAGGTAAATGGAAAATATATTATTACTAATTTATGATCTATACGTGTATTTTCTGTTTTTCGTAAGGATATGGAGTCTATTTGTCAGAATTGATTATGAATCAATCATTCGATTTGGCACTTAGGCAACTTGCTTGCATTATGCTTACCAGATATGTTACCGAACATTGGGATCAAACAGACAACACAAAAGTTGTCGCATCCGAACAAGCCAAAAAAACAATACGAAACATCTTACCAAATGGTTTATACGATCCAAATAGTAAAATACGTTCAGCTGTTGCACATACAATAACAGCAATTGCTGGTTGGGATTGGCCAAATATCTGGACGAAATTATTTGATTTGATCATAAAATGTTTAGGTATGAATACAATGTCTTCTTTTAATATGAAATATTTAGGTGGCAACGAGAATTCAATTCATGATGCAATGCAAGTCCTTGTCGAATTCACATATGATGATAAACAAATCAAAAAATTAGGTCCAATTATCATATCATATCGTATTTTTGAAGCTGAAGAAACGTATAGTGTGAAAACACGAACGTGCGCTATCAAAATCTTGAAGCCACTATTTCTTTCGATTAGCTACAGTATAAATAATAAACAAGATCAAGCAGCTATGATGGATTCAGTACTACGAACTTTCATTGAGAAACTTATTCATAATTTATCAATTAGTAGCGGGCAAACATCTAATTTCATTCTCAAAACAGAAATTGTTAAAGGTTGTTAATTGCGATTTTGTTTTGGGTACATACATACATTCAGACAAAATTCCACAAATATTATATAGATAGAAAAAAAGCTCTGCTAATTCCCTTTTTCCTGAAATTTTTTACAATTTAATAGTTTTTAATATTCACTTCCAAAAGAGAAACCCGTTAAAACAAATTCAAAATTGCATGGGTCAAAAATGAAAAATAATCAGCTCCAGGGCATGTATATTTTTGGCATAAGCTTCGCAAATCTGCGAAATCTTTTAACTATTTTGATTGGTTTAACAAATTGTCAGAAATAATCAAAAAATTTTGCAAGTTGGCGAAGTAATGCGTAAAATTAAACACTTTAATTTCCATGGAAACAAATTTTCGCTTTTAGTAGGTCTTGCTTTTGACGTTATTCAAAATATTCATTATAGCAATGAAAATCGTCTTCAACAAACTAATTATTGAATTTATTTATTGTTATTTATTATAAAAATTTTTGTGATATTCAAAATGAGTGCAAATTTTTTTGAATATTTCTGGTCTGCAGCCTATGTAAGTACATACGTTTTCTTTTTTTTGTTTTTTGTTATCAGAAATTTTGTCTCCAAAATAATTTCGTATTAATTTTTTTTTTTTTAGAAAGAAACTTATATGCATCATATATGTAGACAAATGTTAAGAAATGTTTCGAATAACAATGCAATTGTGGATATATCATGTAGATATTGGTTTCTTGAAGCTGTACAACATTGTTCAAATGTAATGTCTGCAAAAGATAAAATGCATATTTGGATATTAAATAAATTCCTAAATTTAAAATATATATTTATTTCGCGAAAATATGAAACAAATTTAGAGGCTACTAAAATTAATATTAAGAAAATGCCATACACGTTATCATTTTCGGAATGTAATCAATTGATGTTGGAATCTACAAAGGATTATATTGAAACTGTACCGAAATTTATGGATTCTTTAAAACAGAATTTTTATGTTAGTGTATTTCTTACACTATTACTTAGTATTCTATTGATATTGTTTCTATTTGCCATAACACAATATCTGAAGAGGAAAAAGACAAAGATAAATGAAATTCGTCTAACCGAAAATGATAAGATTGAAATTCTTTTACGTAATTATTTTGTTGATAAGTCAATGAAACGACAGCATTTAAATTTCAATGATCGTTTAAAATTTCTATATGAATCACCGATTATTGCAATAAATCTCAAGAAAAAATATTTTACTAATATTTTTACTTTAATGGTAAAATCAAGACCAAGTGGACAAGTTCAAAATAATTGCAATATTCGAAAAGAACTACCGAAGAATTTGATTATGAAAAAATTTAATAATATATTAAATGAAAAATCTTATTGTCGTTTCATAGTCGATATTGAATTATCTGATGATGATTCAGGCGAGGATAATTTAGAATCCGAATTGGATAATAAACTATTATATCCGATAGCAGAAGTATTTGAAGGAGACAATTAAAGCAGATTTATTGAGAAAATTTAAATTAGGACAACAAAATTGACACCATCAAAAATAGCAACATCAGAAAAGCAACATCGTTATTTGGATACGAAAGGTTGGTTACAATCTATATCGACTTCTAGTCGAAATAGTTGCACGGGAATTACAACAAAATACAAATCCTAATTACGTGAGTTCATCAAGAAAATATATGGAATAAAAACTGTGTATATATATAAATTATAAATGAATAAATGCTCTTCATTACAGCTTTGCATTTTTATTTTGATAAAAAAAAAAAATAAAGATATATATTTACGTCCTTTAAGTGAAAAACATCATAGTGTGTCTTGTTTTGTTTATTTATAAAGTGAATATTTATTGGTTGGATGGCATATTTTATAGTAATTTAATTATATCTAGGTGGGATTGGTGATCTGACTGGAGGTGGAGTTTGGATATGTGCTCCTTCAGCTCTATATCCATTTTCATCAGCAATATAATTGATAGTATAAACAATGCCATTAGGTCCAGTATATGAATAAGATCCTTGCATTACCTATTCGAAAAGCAAATATAATATTACGATTAAAAGAAATTAGTTAAAGTATTATCTTTAATTTAGTAAAATACGTTATTTTTTGTAATTGAAAAATTGAACGGAAATCGGCCTGATAAATTGCATTCAAATGGGATACAATAAAATTCAATTCGGATGCAATCAAATCCATACGTGTATGATAATCTATAATTAAAAATTTCTTTTTTCCTATCTTCTCACCTATGCTTCCAATTGAGGTCCTGGATTTTTCAAATAACCAGTCTCATCAGCTCGAATTTTATTGCTTGTTTCATAATTATAACAAATTTACAATGATGACATTTTAAATATTTTATTTTTTTTTTCATAATCACATAATGTTATTTCAGTCTATTTGCAAAAAAAAGGAATCATTATTTACCTATAAAGATATGAACCATCAGGATTTGGTTCGTAAATTTGTTAATCATGAAAAAATGTAAAATTTATAAATTTCTAATTTTATGTTGTACTAGCAGAATACCCGACGTTGTTCGGGCTTTCTTCAGGACTTTGTTAAGCATGCGTTGCAGTTGAGTAATTCAACATTTCTGATTACTTTGCAAACGTTGCTCCGTCTTTAAATTTGCATAAGCCTCTCCGAAAATTCGTACATTTCGAGTAATTCTAGCGATGTTTCCTCCTCTCAAACGTCTCGGCATTAGTTCTATTAACCAACATATAGTCCAAATAAGGTGTCAATACGCCTAGCCGTTCTTGAGTTAGACCGCAGCGTCACCTACCGGAATAAAACCTATTTCCGCCCGGAACCAACATATAGTCCAAATATGGTGTCAATAGGTCTATCCGTACGATTGTTGAAGTTTTTATATTTTTTCCCTCTTGCAACCTCCGCATCAAAAATCAAAGTAGCCTATAACCAGCGCTCTGTAACTAAGAATAGTTTCAGACATATTTCATCAAAATCGGTCCAGCCGTTTAGGAGCCTACTCGGTACATACATACAGACAAAATTCCACAAATATTATATAGATAATTTGCTTTTACTAATTAGCATTTAACAAAATAAATATTTGATTAATTTAGCAATCCAAAAATTATATAATGCTATTTGATAATACATATTTAAAAAACCGTTATTTTAATTGGTTTAAAATTATTTTCATAATTGTAATTAAATCCAAATTTAAAATTTTAACATTCATTCCTATTTTAAGCTACAGTATTATTTAATAATTTTTGATTTTTGAATTCTTCGTCTGTTACAGAAAATAAATAAATAGAAAATATGAAAAAATTGACTTTTAATAAAATTTTATTTTAGCAATAAACCGCACCCTATATACAAACCCATTTTATTTAATCTTCAAACCATATAAATGCAATTCGGAATCAAGTTCACATTTTGGGTATATCGAAAAAAAAAAATTTTAATTTGAAAATGAAAATAACCTCAAAAAGTTAATTTCCGCACAAAGTGACAGTTTTGAGATTGCGGCTTTTTCTTTGTGTAAATTTCTTCCAATTTGACTGTGACTCTGAATAAAAATAATTTGAAAAATGTCATTAACTTTTCAAAATGCCGAATCTATTAAGCAAGCTCTTTTCGAAGAGTTACAAAATATTCTTAGTCCAGATTCAAATATTCGAACATCAGCGGAAGACCGAGTGAAACAGTTGGAATTTACAGAAGGTAAATGGAAAATATATTATTACTAATTTATGATCTATACGTGTATTTTCTGTTTTTCGTAAGGATATGGAGTCTATTTGTCAGAATTGATTATGAATCAATCATTCGATTTGGCACTTAGGCAACTTGCTTGCATTATGCTTACCAGATATGTTACCGAACATTGGGATCAAACAGACAATACAAAAGTTGTCGCATCCGAACAAGCCAAAAAAACAATACGAAACATCTTACCCAATGGTTTATACGATCCAAATAGTAAAATACGTTCAGCTGTTGCACATACAATAACAGCAATTGCTGGTTGGGATTGGCCAAATATCTGGACGGAATTATTTGATTTGATCATAAAATGTTTAGGTATGAATACAATGTCTTCTTTTAATATGAAATTATTATGAAATTTTTAGGTGGCAACGAGAATTCAATTCATGGTGCAATGCAAGTCCTTGTCGAATTCACATATGACGATAAACAAATCAAAGAATTAGGCCCAATCATCATATCGGAAGTATATCGTATTTTTGAAGCTGAAGAAACATATAGTGTGAAAACACGAACGTGCGCTATCAAAATCTTGAAGCCACTATTTCTTTCGATTAGCTACAGTATAAATAATAAACAAGATCAAGCAGCTATGATGGATTCAGTACTACGAACTTTCATTGAGAAACTTATTCATAATTTATCAATTAGTAGCGGGCAAACATCTAATTTCATTCTTAAAACGGAAATTGTTAAAGGTTGATAATTGCGATTTTGTTTTTGGTATTATAATAATTTTTAAATATTTCAGTTTTAACATTTCTTGTTACCGAAATGCCAAAATATATTCATCCATTTTTAAATCAAATTCTACCGCCTATATGGCAGCTGCTAACACAAATTGCAGATGTTTATGTTAAAGTGTTTGTCAATGAAACTGAACCGAACCCTTTCCCATCAACCGATGATGAAGGTAAACTACCTATTAAACTTATATTTTATTTAATATTTAATTTGTCTCTTGCAGAAGATGAAATGTCAAACTTTACAACGATGCTAATTCAAATATTCGAATTTATTCAATGTATTATTGGATGCGGGAAATTTCGATTAATTGTTAAAAACGTCCTTACCGATTTGGTTTATATAATGGTTGTATATATTCAAATGACCCAAGAAGAAATTGAAGCATGGAATGAAGATACTGAAAAATTTGTAGAAGATGAAGACGATGCAGGTGTGGATCTATCTATACGTATATCAGCACAAGATGTTTTAACAGTAAATTCTTATGAAATTAATTTCAATATAAACATTTTCGTTTATTTGATTTTTAGTCTTTAAATGAAGAGTTTGGTGCCAAAGCTTTACAGCCATTGTCAGAAGCACTTTCACGACATTTAAGTGTTGCTGAAGCTGAAAAAACATCTGGTAATACTCATTGGTGGAAAATTAATGAAGCATCAATGGTAGCCGTGCATACTTTTCGTGATTTAATTCTTGAAAATGAAGATAAATTTGATTTATTGAATTATTTAACGTTGGTACGAAATTTGATGAATTATCAAGAATCACCGTATTTCCTAGGAAGATGTTTATGGACAATGAGTGCATTTTCGAAATCTTCTTTATATAATGCACAAATGTTGAGTGAAATTTTAGATGCTACCTCAAATAGTTTGCTACAAGATAAACCCATTGTATTGAAAATTTGTGCAGTAAGGTTAGTACTAATAAAGAAATACAGAAGACTTCCGTTTTATTAAAAATTTTCTTTTTTTTTTTTTTTTTTTGTAAAGAGCTATTTATGGATTTGTCACCAATCTTTATAAAGCAGAAGATGATCGACGATTATTAATTCTATCAAAATTAGAAGGTTTTGTAAATGGAATTCTGGCCTTTATTGGGCAATGTAAAAATACCGTTTTAGCCCTACTTCTTGAAGCACTAACTACAATTATTTCAGTAAGATAAATGCAATCTTAAAATATATCATTCATAGATAATAATTTTTGATTTCAGTTTGACAATAATTTTGCGGCCACAGTTCATAGTAAAGTCATACCGTTAACAATAGCAATATTTTTAAAATGTTCTGATGATCCTTACATTTTGGGACTTGTACAAGATATGTTGAAGGCTTTATCGCAAAATCCGTTATGCTTACAACCGTTACAAGAGAAAATTATACCAATATTGGTAAAACATTAAAAATATGATTTTTTTTTTTTTATTTAAAATTATTTATACAAAAAAATATTTTTAAATTTAGACAAGTATTTTTAATCTACAAGGTGAACATGCAAATGCATCAAAACAAGATATTGCCTTGGATGTGTTGGCGACGATTGTGAAATATTCTCAACCACCCTTAAGTGAGAGTCTAATGGAGACAGCTTTTCCAGCTGCTGTTCATTGTGTCCTTCAGTCTGATGATCATTCAGTTATGTTAAGCGGCGGCGAATGTTTACGTGCATTTATTTTTATTTCCCCAGAACAAGTTTGTTCCTATAAAAATGGTGAAGGTTTAAATTATGTAATGCAAGTAACAACAATGCTACTTAATCCGATGAATAGTGAATTTACAGCTGGTCAAATTGGATGGCTTTTCATTACAATTATATCAAAAATGGGAAATATGTTAGGTGAAAATATTGATCTGTTATTGAAAGCCGTTATTAGTAAAATGCAATTGGTTGAATGTTTAAAAGTTATGATGAGTTTAGTTGTAATATTTGCTCATCTATTTTTAACACAAATGGAAGCAGTTTTAAATTTCTTAAGTACAGTACCGGGACCAACCGGTGAGCCAGCAATGCAATTTGTATTTTCAAATTGGTTAACACGACAGAATTTATTCTTTGGTACATATGAACGAAAAGTAACAACAATGGCATTATGTAAATTACTTGAATACGGTGTTACAACACAAGATAATCGTTTAACATCAATAAATATTAAAGATTTGATAACAGATGAATCAAATAAGGCACGTACTAGATCACAAACAGCTGGTGCACAACAATGGGTTACAATTCCAGCCTTAGTAAAAATGTTTAAATTATTAATTAATGAGCTTGTACATTTACGTGAAGACAAACAAGCTGGTGATGAATCCGATTCATGGACAGATGCAGATGAAGATAATAGTGAAGAATGTTCACCGAAAACTCGTACAATATCGGATTTGTATTTTGTCGATGATGAAGATGAAAATGGTGATGATGATAATTTAATGCAAGAACTGCTTAAAGATCCAATATTTCAAACGAATGTTGAAGAATATTTAACGAAATTCCTACAAACTTTCAGTAATAATGAACATTTTTCTGTGTTCTCAAATCAACTTAGCGATAGCGAAAAAGTTATTTTACGTAGCATTCAAGTTGAAGTTCAGTAAAAAAATCGATTACTAAACTATATTTTTATAGAGATTATAATATAAAGTTCGTGTATGCTGTTTTATCATGATGCATACGGAAGCAAGAAAAATTTACACATTTTTATATTATTTATTTTTAAATTTTTTTCTTTTTTTACATGCATTTAAATGTTATATTATAGAAATATATGCAATTTATGAAAGTTAGAAAATTTTAAATAGTTTTTTTATTAAGGAAACTTTAGATATAAAATTTTAGAAGTGAATTGTAGTTGCTATACTTATATGGTGAAGTTGAGAAACGGGTTAAACAATTGAGAGTTGGTGAGCGAAGCGAGTTATATTAAAGTCAAACAATTGCATTGTCCCAACGCCAAAGCAGTGATATATATCACTATATGGTCTACAATAAAATATGCAGCATCAAAATCTCTATAACTTTTCTGAACATGCTCTTAACGCCAAAGCAGTAAGAGAAAGAACTTATCAATCTATAGCAAAATATTTCTCATTGAAATCTATAACTTTTGTAAAGATTACAATCTTGTACTATCTCTATTTTAGGAGAACAAAATTGTATTGACCCATCGCCAAATATTCGCCATGAAAATGTATATAATTTTGGTGCACATTTCAATCGACATTGGGAGATAAAAACATTTTATGGACTCCAGCTGTCGAAGGTGATAATTGTAGTTTGTCCAATATCAAAAAAGGACATTTCTTCCTTTATTTGGTTTAAAAAAAAACATTTTTTCATTTTTCTAGTGTATTTAAAAAAAAACATGTTTGTTGGCTCTTATGGCTAACTTATTATTAAAAGGTTCCTAAACCCTTTTGTTACCAAATCAAAATCCCGAATTCACATAAAATCTTACTAGCTGTCTACACATGGCATAAATTCAGTCAGAACAGGTGTTATGTCTGCTGTTCTGTCCTGTGGAGATGAAATGTTATGAGAAAATCGACCCAATAACGTTCCCAATTGACATTTACTAACATAATATCTGACTGAACTTATGTCGTGTGGAGATGAGGTGTTAAGCAGAGCCTACAATCGAGGAGCAAAAAGAAAGACATCATTTTTGTGGAAGCCCAAGGCAGGCAAAAAGGGAAAATTCTCATCAAACAACGTCGTATAGTCAATAATTTTACTTGCATGATCATAAAAAAAAAACGTTATAAAATTTATTGAAAAATTACAAACACTTGATTCGGTTCTGCTCTAGTTTAAAAAAAAAAAAAAGCTCATACACCACATGTTAGAAAAATGTAATCTCGGTAAAACCGGCTTTTTTTTCCGAATGATAATTGATAATTAACACACGGTTTATGGATGATTGCGCATAATACCGGTAAATGATTTGAATTACATCGAAAATAATTTTTGGATTATGGAGTAAAAATTAAATTATAAGATAAACTCTACTTAAAAGGTAATACTGCAAAATTTAATAGATTATATAATAAATTTTATTTCAAATTATATATAGTACGCACGAATGGGAATCATTTTGATTGGAGCCTGGAAAATTCAAAGTTCCAATAATATTCCAGTAGATTTCGGTAAATTTTTATGGTAAAGCGAAGCAAGCAATGTAAAATTCCAGTCGAAAATACATTTCCAAAAAATCTTCAGTACGTGGTGTGATTTCATCGTGTTCGGCTGGTTTCGTAGTTTCTACCGTGTTAACTTTGATTGAAATTAATTTAATTTTTATTTAAAACTTCATATTTTTATAAATAAAATTATTTAAAATGCCGAACTATCATAAGCCAGAAAGTAAAACAGTTCAAGAATTGAAAGATATTGCTCATCGTTTAAGAATTCATTCAATAACAGCAACTCAAGCTTCAAATTCAGGGTATTTGATTTTTCTTTATATTTTCATATATTAATTTTTTCTTAAATAAAAGAAACTGTGTTATAAAAATTTTTCTATTTGATGGATTAAATTCTTATCAAACATTTCTCCAAAAAAAAAAAAAAAATAGAAAAACATAAATGAAACTACAAACCACGTGTTGTAAATTTTTATTAAGCATGTTTTTTTTTTTTTTTTGTTTCAAATAAAATTAAATCAATTCAAACTTTTTAATAACAGTTAGAGATAATAGAAAAGGGAAAAAAATAAGTTTCTAATTTGATAATTGCAATTTTTTTGATGACCTTTTTCGACCTTCTCTCAACTCTTGTAAATTTGCTTACCACACGACTCCATTGGACTTATTTCAAGATATATATTCAGTCGGACTGAAAAAAAGTCCAATGGAGACTAAAAATTGGACATAATTTCAGTCGGACATAAAGTCATAAACATAGACTTTTTTAAGACTTTTATCCAGACCTATTTTTGACGTATTGAAATTAAAAATGGTAACAATGAATTACATGCATACGAATGTATGTAATTGCAATAGGTTTTTCTCGATATTTCAGATACTTTTAATTTGTAGACATTTTTTAGAACAAATTAATTTGGCGCCTTTAAAACGACAGTAATAAAATGTATACAATTTAGTGAATTTCATTTAAAAATAAATTTGGTTTAAAATTCGTATCATTTTATGGCAAAAGTAGTACTAGAAATATTCGTAATGATCATGGGATGGATATTAGAAAGAATCTTTATTGCATTGATCTACCGCAATGCATTTTTCTGAGAAATTTTTGATATCTCGAGTTTAGTTTCTACTAATTACAATTCCGGGAAGGATTGATATTTCAACAATTCTATTTAAAAAAAAATTTTAGAGTCTCCATTAGACTTTTTTTCAGTCCGACTGAAATTATGTCTTGAAATAAGTCCAATGGAGTTGCTGGGTTAGTTTTGTGATTTCATTACAAAAACAAATTGCAATTAAATGGCGTGATTCCAATCCTTCGATTAGCTGTTATTCTATGAGCAAAAAAGTTCATTTTCCTAATGGCTGCTAATTAATATTTAATTTCTTAAGAATTGTATTTTTTTCCACCCAGAAAACTCTTTCCGAAGAAAAATGTCTAAATTCATCTAATTTTTTTTTTTTTTTTTGCCTGAGGCCTGAAGCTATAACACACGGCCACTATAAAGAACTTTTTATTTTAATCGAAAACTTATATAATTAATTCATAAATAAATAAGTCGAATGTTTATAATTCTTTAATGAAGTCATAAAATAGCCTCTGGGCGTAGGTCTGGGACTATCAGTTCTAAATTCTTGATTTCTTTTTGTAGTCATTTTGCTTCATATTAAATTCTAATTCGATACACTTTATTTATTGTGCAAATTTCATTGAATCTAAAATAGTGATTGTAAATTATTAATTAAAATTTACTTACTTTGACCCTGATTGAAGGCAATGAAAACTTCTGATTTCTAATAAAAAGAAACGAAGGTAAAAAAATGTAAGAAATAAAAAAGATTTTCGGAATTATATTTCTAGTCATTTGTAAGAGTTTAAAAAAGTTTATTTTTATAATCTTTTAGATATTTTGTAATAAGATATTTGAATAGAAATGAAAATATATTGAAAAATCGATATATTTGGTAGTGTTTCCTAAAATATCCTTTTATTTGTCGGAGCAAATTTAGTTATCTTTATAATAGTAAATTTGGGCATGACTTCACAATTCATCTTATCTACCTGTACTCCCGAACAACATTTTGTGTCCGAATAGTATATACTGAAATGTATCTGATTCCGACTCTGGCTTCAATTGCAGAACGGTATTACGAATTTCCAAAAAGAGCCACTTTAACTCAAACTCCAACTCCACAGCCCTGCTATAGTAAAAATAATTCAAAGAATCACGTGATGGATTTGTGTCATTCTTTCAATATGTGTTTAAGTATTGCACGACAAAAAATGTATTTACTTGATTACAACTATCATTTTCTTCGTAGGTTACTATATTACCTATTCACTCGAATTCCAGTGTCTTATAATGAACAAATAACAGAAATAAAACTGATGCCACATCGAGAAAAATGTAAGGGCAAAATATGAACATGTTAATTTTTGTGTCTTTATTCTTCTGTATTACCAGATAACTAGATCAGCATGCAGAATAGTAATGCATTATAGAATTGATTCAAATTGCAATTACTTCGATAATTTCCTACAGAGACGTTATGTGTATAGCAGCCGTCTTAAAGAAAAATCTTTTTATTGTACACAATTTAGACGTAAAGTTCATTTTTACATAAATGAATCAAGTAGTTGTATCAAAAGGTTTTCCACAAAAAGATGTACGTGCACGATCATAGACAAGTGTCCACTTGGCACAAGAGATTTACCCATATTGTAGGCATTTTTAATGCACAAAATGGAAAAATGTTATTTGGGACTGTTAATAGTAAATCGCTAATAAATATGGCTTGTTATTTAAAGTTTATTAGGCTTTCTGTCTGGAGAATTATTGCTATTTCGTTAGGACATTATTATGGGTTATTAGGAAGATTTTTGAGTAAATTAGAATACATTTTTTTTTCTTCGTTTGATTTACTCCCATTATAAACCTTCATATTTATTTTAAAAATTGATAACTAAATATTTTGGACTTGTTGCAGATTAATGATAAATATATGATAAAAGGAAATATTACATAATCATTTTTTTTAATACCAAATTATTATTATTTTATCTAATTTATTATCAAATATTATAAAATTGTTTCATTTTTATCTTTATTTATTGTGATTAGAATATAATCTAAAATGCATGAAAATAAGAAGCAAAAGCTTGTGAATTAATAATCTGCAAAAAAAGAAAAAAAAAACAGTATTTTACTCGAAAAACGAATGAAAAAAACATAATATTCATTTAAATTCGCTGAAAAATGTTATTAATTCGTCTTCATTAGATTCTTGATTGCCTTGAATTTAGAACTTTCTATGTTGTTTATTGAATCAACATTCATACCTCCTCAACCTCATCCTCATGTTTCAAGTAAATTCTGTGCTTCTCTATTTATTTTATCTTTTCTTTTTTTTTTCATAGTACAAAATCAACAAGTTTATCGATTTTCCATTTAAAATTATAAAAAAAAATGTTTTAATAAAGTCCTCTTGATGAAGCCATTTCATCTTAAAGAAGCATTTTAAAAAGCCTATTAAATATATTTTCCTTTCAGACATCCAACATCATGTGCATCAATTGCCGAAATAATGTCGGTACTTTTCTTTCAAACAATGCGTTACAAAGTATCTGCACCAAAAGATCCATCAAGTGATAGATTTATTTTATCAAAAGGTCATGCAGCACCAATTTTATATGCTGCATGGGCCGAAGCTGGTCTCTTTCCAGTAAGTGAATTGCAGAAACTTCGTAAAATTGATAGCGATTTAGAAGGGCATCCAACACCGAGATTAAATTTCATTGATGTTGGTACCGGCTCTCTGGGTCAAGGTGTTGCTGTTGGTTGTGGAATGGCTTATACTGGAAAACATTTCGATAAAGCCGATTATAGGTTTGTAAAGAAATGCTTTCAAATTATTTTCTTTTTAAAAATAATTTTGATTTCATAGGACATATGTTCTTGTTGGAGATGGTGAATCTGCAGAAGGTTCAGTTTGGGAATCACTTCATTTTGCTGGACACTATAAATTAGATAATTTATGTGTAATATTTGATGTAAACCGTTTGGGACAATCTGAACCGACATCATTACAACATCAAATGGAAGTCTATCGTAAACGTTTAGATGCATTCGGTTTTAATGCACTGGTTGTTGATGGACATGATGTGGAAGAGTTATGTAAGGCATTCTTTGAAGCTGCAAACACTAGCAATCGACCAACTGCGATTATTGCAAAAACTTTCAAGGGAAAATTCTTCCCAAATATTGAAGATTTAGAGAATTGGCATGGTAAACCTCTTGGTGATCGAGCCGAAGAAGTTATTCAACATTTGAAAGGATTAATACAAAATTCTGGTCCATTGAATATTAGACCACAAACACCAGTTAAAGATAGCGCACCTGCTGTTGATATTACAAATGTAAAATTAGCAAAACCACCATCATATAAACTTGGTGAAGCAGTTGCTACACGCCTGGCATATGGTACAGCTTTAGCTAAAATTGCTGTAAATAATCCACGTGTAATTGCACTCGATGGTGATACTAAAAATTCAACATATTCTGAAAAATTAAAGAAAGCATTCCCAGAACGTTATATTGAATGTTTCATTGCCGAACAGAATTTAGTTGGTGTTGCTATTGGAGCAGCATGTAGAGATCGTTCAATTGCATTTGCTTCCACATTTGCAACGTTCTTTACACGTGCATTTGATCAAATACGTATGGGTGCAATCTCACAAACAAATGTGAATTTTGTCGGTTCTCATTGTGGTGTTAGTATCGGTGAAGATGGTCCAAGTCAAATGGGCTTAGAAGATATTGCATTATTCCGTACTATTCCTGGTAGTACTGTATTCTATCCGTCAGATGCTGTTAGTTGTGAACGTGCTGTTGAATTGGCAGCCAATACCAGAGGTGTTTGTTTCATCCGTACATCAAGACCAAATACAGCTGTTATTTATGCAAATGATGCAGAATTCAAAGTTGGTAAAGGGCATATAGTAAAACAATCGCCAAAAGATCAAGTTCTTTTAATCGGTGCTGGTATTACATTGTATGAAGCTATAACAGCTGCCGCTGAACTTGAAAAAACTGGAGTTTATGCTCGCGTCCTCGATCCATTCACCGTTAAACCACTCGATCGTGCTCTAATTTTAGAACATGGTAAAGAATGTTGTGGCCGTATTGTTGTAGTTGAAGATCATTACAAGTAAGTCGTTTGGGTATTGATCTAAAATGATGTACCTCTAATTAGGATTTTAAATTTTTAGGGAG
Source organism: Xylophagus ater (assembly GCA_963422695.1). NCBI lineage: Eukaryota > Metazoa > Arthropoda > Insecta > Diptera > Xylophagidae > Xylophagus > Xylophagus ater. The sequence goes on along the minus strand of OY730485.1, from coordinate 9,266,758 downwards.
GGCGGTTTAGGCGAAGCCGTATTATCTGCTGTTGCTGGTGAACGAAATTTTGTTGTTAAACATTTGGCTGTGCCAGCTGTACCACGTTCAGGACCACCAACAGTTCTGATTGATATGTTTGGAATTTCATCACGACAAATTATTAATGCTGTTGGTGACATATTAAAATTGTAAATGTACAAAAAAAAACTATTGTTAATATTGAATTTATTAATTCATATAAAAAAAATGTTAGCAGCGAAACTTATTTGGTGTGTGAACCTCATTAGTTATTAAGTAAATTAAAATACATTTCAAAAAAAATTTTAAATGAAAAGTTCATTTTATATTAGATACACAGAATGTTATTTTTTACTTTTTCAATTATGTTTACTTTATAATAAAGAAAATTAGATATCCCGATTAATTTGCATTACTTTGAATTCATAGAATTTTTCATATTTCCAAGGATTTGTATTTACTAATCGCATAAACTCTACCAGATATAAACTCTCTTCATTTATATCTTACGTACTCCTGATGCTAATCCAAACACACATTAACGGGCAAACCTTGAAACCTTCCATTTGAGACTATATTTGATATTAATCGAAAACACCATTTGATTATTTCCATACAAGTAATAGTATTCAACCATTTTTAAAATTCATACTAAACTGGACTAGACTAAGGAAAGTAAGAATATTTTCACATATCTCCAGACCGCAAGCCGAGATATATATTTCATATGGCCTCAAAATTTGATAATTGAACATTATTCATTATTCATTTTTTGATACCATTTTGTGGTCACTCTGATTTTTGTTTTATAACTTTATTTCCATTAGGAAATCAATTTAAGGCATAACAAACTCACTTTTGTGAATTTCATTAAAATCACATAACACATTCTTGAGTTATCCTGTACACAGAGAGACGGACGGACATGCATAAATCAATATAACTTTTGATTGTCTACATATCTGGAGATTTTTATTTCTAATTAATATGAATATCTTATCAGATGGGCCAATAGATGACGATAACCTTTTAACTACAAATGCGTGAAAACAGGCAATATCGATTAATTTAGGAAATTAAATGAGAGAAACAAGTTTTAATGAAAGTTTAATAATAATTTGTATTTAATTTAGATTTAATTTTCTTATTTTTTTTTATGTTAATAAGAAATAAATTGCACAATAAATGCATAGACTCCACAATTTTAATTTTTCGTTATTTTCAAAACAAAACAAAAAATAAAAAAGATCTTTAAATGACCATAAAACAAGGCTGTCCAAAAAAAAAAAAAAAACGGAAAAAAATTAATATTATTTATCTACTTGTAGAATTTTGAAATCTTTCAGATCGCTTTGTGGTAATAGCCTTAGTTGATGTTCATTAGCTAATTGTAAAATTGAATAGAACGCAACAGATGGTGTTATAGCTTCTATCCTATTTGGTGGTAATAATTTTGGTAAATCATCACAAATTGCCTGAAATGTAGCAAAACCAGGTTTGTACTGTTCATTATTACCATCTAATATTTCTGCCATAATATCTTCATTCGTATTTGTAAATTGACTTTCGATTGAATTTGTACAGCATTTTTTCAATTCTTTCATATCAATTACTTTTGCACGTTTAGCAAATGGCACAACAATTTTTGTTACTTTATCAGGAGCACCAGCAAAATCAAATGGAATTTCAACTATACTTTGATTTGGTACATCATCGTTCATATTATGACTGCCATCAGCGGAATCAGGATAATAGTCATTTTGTACATTTGCACAATATTCTTGATCCACTAGATTATTATAATCATAACCAGATTGTATTTGCGTTTCCGTTGATATTGTCTCTATCACATCTTCTTGTACTTGGATGCCAAATGCATACCGATGAACATCAAACGAATTTCGATCAACTTGTAAATCAGTTGGTAATTTAAATTTTTTCGCATCCCATCTCTCGATATTTACTTTACGAATTTTTATATTATCTTCGACATTTTGAAACACATCATCGAAACTCCCAGAAAATTCTAACTCTTGTATATGATTTTTTAATGAACGTCTTTGTCGATGATTTTGATGTTGTGAATTTTGATCATGTTTATAATGTAATTTTTTAAATTTCCAATGTGAAGGACCCGCCCAAAATTGACTAATTTTATTCAATGGGCGATATGAATATTCCAGTGTTGATGATGTTGAATCGACTGGACGCATATCTTCAATTAAAACGGGTGCCCGACGTAATTCTCTGCAATTATTAATTGCTAAACGTTGTTCTTCAATTGTTAATTCTTCTAAATCTCCCATATCAATATCAACAAATGTTTGAGCATCTGTTACAATTGGCTCCACAAATTCATTCATATCAAAAGCTACTGCGTTTTCAGAATTATTTATTGAATTTGTAAAATTTTGGAGTGTCGGTGGTCTGACGTCATCATCTAATTCTGCTGATTCATAATGATTCGGACGTAGAACTTCTGTATTCAAATTCAATTGGCTCATGATAGTTCCATCAACAAAGTTGTACTCCATATCATCAGTTTCTTCAAGATATGTAGCTGGCTCTTTTGTTTCGGAATCCCAAAACATGTAATCCATTCTTAAACGTAATTCAGAATCAATAGATGGTAAAATATTTTGTAATATACGATTTGAGCTAATAACACTCCCAACGACTGAATTGAGTTTAGCAAAAATTGGATCTGTAAATAGATTTGTATCTAAACGACCGTTAATAGTGTCTTTATTTTTTGTAATTGTCGACACTAATTTTCTATTTCGTTTCTTTTTCTTCGGTCGATCCTGTACTCCGTCATCATTTGTTTCTTTATGCCCATTCTCATTTACATTCGCTTGATCTACTTCATCATTATCGTCGTCATTTCGTTCAACAAATTTGTGTTTACTGAGCCCTGATGATAACCGAACAGCATCTGTATGAATTGAATCTACACGAAGACCATAAATTTTACTTGATGCTTCCAGTGTTGAGCCAACAACTTTAAAATTACTTAAAGATTTGTGATGTTTATCGAGTAATCTTGAAACAGTATCAATTAGTGATACTGACCATACATTTTCTTTACTTAATTTATTTTCATTATAAATTTTAAGGCAATCCTTTAACGCTTGGTTATCTTCTATGGTACTTTCTGTTGTTGCCGTATTGTCCTCGAAAACAGTGCGCCTCCGAGCCTCTCTTCTTTCCGCTTCGTCGTCATTTTTAATGGCACCTTGGACTGCGTCTACTTGTAATCTCCTCATCCGTAAAGCAGAATTGGTATGAGTCGGTGTTATTATCATTTAAATTATATAGAAAAAATATTAATTAAATTCAAAATAAATATAAAAAGAAAACAAAAATATTTCCAATTTTTCTGTAATTTGCGTAAAAAAGCGACGCCAAATCAGAGGAAATATTAAAAACGGTTTTGATCTGACACACACGCTATCACTGAACTGTTCTTAGATGTGGAATGAATTATGTCTTGGCACAAATTTACGAAAGAAATAATTATTTAACATACAAATGAATAAATTTGGTTTTATCAATTGGAATAACAATACACAATACTTTTGTCAGGTTTAACAAATTTTATTTCATAGAAAATATTCAAGCATAAATTTGATCATGGAAAAAGAATCAATCATTATACCAATCTAAAAATAGCAAAGTAAATGACATAACTAAAAGGAAAAACAAAGCCCAGACTCTTAAACCAGCATTCCTTTGAATAGCTTGTTTTATTTGTTCGTTAGCATCTTTAACATTTTCAGTGGCACCCACAACTGTATTTGCTATTCTTTCGATATCGTGTTTTTGAATAGTTACCTAAATACAAAACCAATAATAATAAAATTATTAATTGCTTCTAAATATAGAATTAATTACCTTCTCGGTGAAGATTTCTTGTAGTTTTGCGATATCAACAACATTCTTTTCGATTTGTTCAACCTCTTCAGAAACTCCCTGAAGTTCGTGATATAATTGAACATTTTCCGATTCGAACATTTGAATATCTTCTGTAGTTAATTCATGCTCTTCCTGTGTCTTTTGGATATCTTCATCGATAGCTATACTTTGAGAAGAAATTTTCTTATCAATTTCATTTCCACTTTGAGTTTTCTTCCTTTCTTGAATTTCATCATTATCAACTTCATCACCGTCATTATCAAAGTCACTATAATCATCATCAATTTCTTCACTTGTTTGTCGTTTAAGAGTTTCACTTACCGGTCTTATTGGAATCTTTTTTTTATCCGATTCTAATTTAAGTAATCTATATGTTTCTAATTCATATTCCATTCGATATCGTTTCTGTTGTAAATGTAATCTTTGAACAGCTTTTAAGTATTGTGACAGTAATTCAATCACACCATCAATGTGCTCTTGTAATTGTTTCTTTAATTTCTTATGTTTCCAATCATTTCTTAATTGGCCAATTCTTTGCGTATAGAAATTAATAATCTTGTCAGATTCTCGATCGATTAGATCTCTCTGTTCATCGGTCATTTGTGCAGAACTTTTTAAATGTGAAGCGAATTTCATGTAAGCGGCACGATTTTCAATTAGTAAATTTTTTAAGATTGTTAATTGATGACAAATTTCTTTTGCCTGTTTCGAGAATTCATCTTTATTCTGTTTTTGTAAAATACGATTTTTATTCGGTACTGGAAGTGATTTGTTTCGTAATTTCACTGTCATTACACAAGCTTTAAACATTTGTGTTACATCCATTTTCAAGTATATGTTTTTTATATTTTTTTTTTCGTGAATTTCTTAATTTACATTTTAACGAAATAAAATTAAAATTAATACAAAACTGATCTACTGAGCTGTAAACTTAGTTTTGTTCAATGAAATTTTTGACACATCAACAATATTTGCTGTCATTTCATCTGCCAAAAAATCATCTGTTCTGCTGAATCACAATTACTTTGTTTCTATGGAGGCTTGAACATTTTCAAGTTGATACCCGTTTACAAGCAAAACTCCAAATCTATAACGAACGGAAATCAAATTTAAAGAAAGGACCTCTATTCCAGAAAAATAAAGAAAAAAAGTAAAAAATGTATAATAAAATAAAAAACAAGCTATAACAACTGCGCATGCACTTCCAACGGCAATTAATTTCATACTGCCGCCGAGTTGGATATTTTTGATTTTCTAAGTGTCGGATTACACGCGATGTTTTTTGGGTAGAATTCTACCGGAGACATAGGTATCGGTGGGTTGGGGGTGAGGCAGAAGATCTACCTCTCGAAATGTTGGCGCAACGGAGTTTTTTACGCATATAAACAAGAGTCACTGTTTGTGTCGGTTTCGAAAAAAATTGAAAATTCAAGCGCGCCATTCGCTTACTGACCGTCAACAGGTAATCATAATCTAAAAGTACATAGTAAATAGTAAAATAGTAGATCCTAACAGTTTGACGGTTTAAGTTCGAGTGATGCTGTGCTCACACACACTAATACACTCCTTGTGTAGCTTGTACATAGAGTTATATTAACTAGAGATATTAATTTTCTCTCTCACATGGGCCGATAGAGGAGAATATGAAACTTGGGTTTATTTGTATGAAAAATAAAAACAACCCAAATTTTATATGCTAATTGAGGGGAAACCAAGTTAAATCATTATATCGTATATCGAGTCGTTTTCTCCGAAACTTGGAAAACTTGGCTTCTATCGTTTGGAGTAAGCGAGCTAGAAGATAAAATAGTTACCATTTCTCCTCCATAATTTTGTATGAAAACGATAGAAATGAAATCTCCAGTTAATGTAATTCTATGACCGTCAACATAATCTAAAAGTACATCTCAAAATTTACCAAATATTTCCTGTAATTTTTGGATATTTTATAACGAATTTTTTATTTAAATTAAATTAGAAACTTAATTTTTTTCAAATTTTTTAAAGTGTTATACTTATATAACACAATTGAATATTTCATTAACCTACTTTTATTTGCATGCATCTTTTGAAGTCAAGTAGCCTACTGGTGCGAAGTGGTGGGAGAATGGTGGGAGTCAAAAATGAAATTTTTAAGAAATTCGTAGTGGCACCTACCACAGTTTTTCCCCCACCCATATTACGAGCGGACTTTCAATAAAATTTTGAGGAATAGCGAAATATTGTTAATATTTTTGACCTAAGAAAAAAAATTTTGAGGAATGCAAATTTGAAATAGTAAAATAGTAGATCCTAACAGTTTGACGGTTTAAGGTCGAGTGATGCTGTGCTCACACACACTAATACACTCCCTGTGGTATAAACATTCCTCGTCTAATCGGTTTGGTAGATTTCTACCCAAAACTTTCTGCATGAACAAACCGGCCCTTAAGGGCCCCGTAAACGATCAAATTTGTTTGACAAACATGTTTGTCAAACTTCACTTTTTCAGCGCAAACGATCAAATTGTTTGACAAACAAATTTATCAAATTTGCCCGTAATTTCGATTTTCAGCGACATTCGTTTCATACGACTTAACGTGCACAATGAGTAATACAGGCGACGACTGAAATCGTGTTTGACAAACACCGTCGCACACGATCAAATTGTTTGTCAAACACGTCGTCAATCAAAATGTTCATCAAACACGTCAAACGGAAAAATTGTCTGTCAAACACGTCAAATAAGCCCGCAAACGATCAAATTGCTTGACAAACACACATGTTTGACAAACTAATTTGATCGTTTATGGGGTACTTAAGGGCCGGTTTGTTCAGAATAGTGGCGTGTTTTAAATTGAAATTATTTTTATTTTTATTTTTATTTTACGTATTAAATTTAAAATATTGTCTGGTTATGATTTGCGTAGATTCTAAAAATAATAAAAAATTAAAATTAAATTTCTTTTTATTTTGATTAAACGATTATTTGTAAAGCTTGTACAGTGAAAAATATTTGAAAGAATTTCCAGTTTTAATTTTCATATTTTTCGTGATATTTTTGCATTTATTAATAAATTAATAATAAATTTAAAAAGCTATTGTGTTAACATTATTCTCACCGATTAAATTATAAAGAAATTGAATGTAAAAGTGTAATTTGATAAGCCACAAAAAACTGATACAACTACAAAATTATTTTATATAATTTTATTGCAAAACAAATTCATAAATGATTAGAACAAGTTTAATCTGTCGAACAATTAAGACGTCTACGTCGTCTTTAAATTTTAGTAATAAATTACAATTGTTATCGTCACCGCAATTGATTAATAAAATATTGTTTTCAACAAGTCAAGAAACCTATAATAAAATGGAAAAATTCGGTTTGCCACAACGTTATCAAGGAAGCGCTCCAAGTGTTTGGTAAGTTGTAGATTTCCTGTTTTCATTTTTTTAAAGGTTATAATTATTTCTAACATAAATTAAAATTTTGTGAAAAGGAATGAATATATTGGTTTAGCTTTAAAATATAAACCATTAAATCTTGGACAAGGATTTCCAGATTTTGCAGCACCAAAACATGTTACCGATGCATTAGTTGCGACTGGAACTAGTCCGGATCCATTATTGCATCAATACACAAGAGGATTTGTAAGTAAGATTTTAAAATTACGATTGAAATCACAGTTTTATCATATTTCTTTGAAATTCCATTTTATCAGGGACATCTTCGTTTAGTTCAATCAATTTCAAAATTATATTCAAAATTAATTGGGCGAGATGTTAATCCTCAGACAGAAGTTCTTATCACGTGTGGTGCTTACGAAGCCCTGTATGCCACAATACAAGGTCATATCGATGTGGGTGATGAAGTCATAATAATCGAACCGTTTTTTGATTGCTACGAACCAATGGTTCGAATGGCTGGTGGGACACCAAGATTTATTCCATTAAAGCCGGTAAGTACGTTTGTCAATGAAAGAGAGATGATATTTTCATTAATTTCTTGAATTAAGAATAAAACTAAAGGTGCTATGACGTCTGCTGATTGGGTTTTAGATAATGCCGAACTAGAGAGATTATTTAATGATAAAACTAAAATGATAATTATAAATACGCCACATAATCCATTGGGGAAAGTATTTAATCGTGGAGAACTGGAAAAAATTGCAGATTTATGTAAAAAATGGAATGTTCTGTGCGTTTCCGATGAAGTGTATGAATGGATTGTTTTCGACGACAATGAACATATTCGGATGTGTAAATCCATATGATAAACTTTTATTTTGAGGAAATTAATGAAATAATCTTCATAGGTACACTTCCGGATATGTGGGATAGAACAATTACAATTGGTTCGGCTGGGAAAACATTTTCAGTTACCGGATGGAAAATTGGTTGGGCATATGGACCTGCAAATCTTTTAGTTAATCTACAAATGGTTCATCAAAATTGCGTCTATACTTGTGCAACACCAATTCAGGTTTGGATATCCATTTTTAATATTATTAAATAGTTATTTACTCCTTTTTTCTCGTACAGGAAGCAATAGCAATTGGTTTTGAACATGAACTTAAAATATTTGATACTCCAGAATGTTATTTTAAAAGTTTACCCATTCAGTTGGCAAAAAAACGTGATTTTATGGCGAAATTTCTAGAAGAAGCTGGAATGAATCCAACAATACCGGAGGGAGGATATTTTATGTTAGCTGATTGGACAAGTTTAGGTAAATAAAAAAAAAAAAAGTTTGCTTTCGAATTAAATAAGTTTTGAAAAAATATTGTAATTCGTAGCTAATAAAATAGACCTGAGTACTGAAAATGATAAATATCGTGATTACAAGTTTACAAAGTGGATGACGAAAAATCTGGGGTTGCAGGGAATCCCACCAAGTGCATTTTATGGTGAAACAAATAAACCGTTGGCTGAGAATTTTGTACGCTACTGCTTCATGAAGAAAGATGAGAATTTACAGAAAGCTTGTGAGCTTCTTCATAACTGGAAATAAAATCTATTTATTATCAATGAAAATACTGAAATCTAAATAAAAAATTGGATAATTGTTTAATTGACGAAAATAGTCATTTTTTTAAAAAATAGAATATGAACAAAAAATAGGAATGGTTGAAAAGAAAAACAAACAATTTACGAACTTGTAGACAAATTTCATTTAAATCTTTTTTATATTTGACTATTATGAAAACATTATTTTTTTTTTTTTTATCATATTTCTAACCTCAATTTTGCACCATTTTACCCCGATTACATAACACAACAGTTTGCAATATTGTCTACAAATATGTTAATATTTTTAATTTACATTTCATATACGGTCTTGAGTGCTAGTTCGGGAGTATCGTATCCAATTTCTTCGGGAGTTGGAACGCCCAATTCAGCTAAAGTTGGTTTAATTTCTTGCAATAAATATGGATAGATCTCTGCTTTTTTATTTCCGCATTTGTCTTTGCATCCTTCAACCCACCTTACAGCTAATGCGAAGTCATTCACACGTCGGCAAGCTTTAAGTCCAGCAATAATAATTGATGGTTCCGGAATAAGATCCATGCCCAAAATATCATTCATTCCCTTTCGGATTTCCCAGCCATCGATGTCCGGTCGATTGAAAAAAGCTTCATATCGTTGGTCGAATTGTTCGTCACTTTCAGAAGATCCATGAGCGGAGCGTACTGCCCCAATTGCAGCAATTCGGGCTGCATTTAAGCCTAAGGAACCACGAAGTACTCCTGAAAGTTGAGTGACAGCTGTTCGAAGCATTTTTCTTGATTTTTTTTCTAAAAAAAAAGACAGAATATTTCTCAGCAAATATTAAATAATAAAAAAGTATTTTTTTTTTTGGAATTCGATTAAGTAATAACTTACCAAAAAGTCCAAAGAATCAGAATGTCAATTAAAAAAATTTTCTCACTCGTCTGGCACTTGGCAGTAGTTTTAAGAATTGAAGATATCGCCTATCCACTCAAACACCATTCGATGGTGAATATAGTACGGTTTTTTGCCGCTTTAAAAAAAAAAAAAACAAACGAATATATTAAATTAGAAACATATTTTAGAGCCCAAAAAATATATAAATATAATATAATATATATATAATTATAAATTATTTTAATATTTAACAATTAATGAAATTAAAGAAAATTCCGTATTTATTTTGTTCAAAGCATTTTCACTTTGATAGATGGCATAGCATAGCCGATACTCGAAAACCAAAATTTAGTTTCATGAAAATACGGTAGATTCGCTGTAGTAATAGAAATTAGTTTTGATTTTTGGTGGAAGTACTTTCGACTTTTTCTTGTCAAGTAATAAACTTCTTCATTTAAAAGATTTTATTACAAAGCAAAATCTCCAATAAAAAGTAAATCGCTATATAAAGCAAAGCGGAAATTTCTTCTTAAGCGTAATTAAATTATATCATATTTAAAAATGTGTCCAGGCGCTGCGTAAGTGTATTAATTAATTTCATTTGTTAAAATTTTCCGGTAAATTAAGAAAATTTCGTACAATTAAAATTTGTTTATTTCGTATCGATTCGAAACCCCGAAATATTTTCATAAACATTTTGATCCTTTCATAGGCGGTGAAAATGACGGCGCGTGGTTTTCCGGCGACAAAAATTTCGGCGTCCATCTTAATTTTTTAATCAATACATCTAACTTTTAATTATTCCTGATAGAAGTTTTGTAATTCTAATCGTTAAATGTGTTAATTTCTACTTAATTAGTTTTCATTGAGAATAATTATTTAAATGATTTCACATTATAATTAAAGGTTATGTTTTTGGCAGCTTCTGGAAATTTTTTATGTCGCTTTGCATCGCACCGGGTTTATAGGATTTTTTTTTTTTTTTGTATGTTGCGGAAAAAATTTCCTGTTTCAAAGCGCACATGTTGCCAGATTCAATGTGGGGGGAAATTGTATAACAATGAATGTTGATTTCTTTGTTGTTTTTTTAACAATATATGAAATTCGAAGAATTATTTTTGAAATTGTGCATCATAGAAATTTATATGGGATTTATTTTTTTTTTGTTTGTAATGCTTTTGTTTATCTCGGTCTGGTGTAATATCCCGGACCCAACAACAAAGTCATTGTTATATATTTGGAACCAATCGGTATAAATCCTTAAAGGGGGTAGCGAGCATGCATTAGGGGCTCTGGTGTAATTTGCCGGACCCAACAACAACTATCAACATTTGTCATTTAGTTATCAATTGTTTGTTTTAAAAATTTTTCTTATTTTTGATATTAATAGTGACTTAATGCATGCTCGCTGCGCTACCCCCCTTTAAGGATTTATACTGATTGGTTCCAAATATATTACAATGACTTTGTTGTTGGGTCCGGGATATTACACCAGATCCGTTTATCTAAAAGACTCGTATTAAATTTTTATTATACACTAGAGTTAAGATTTATTTGGTATTTACTTTTCATTAATTTCGTATCCTTTTTCTCATTTTTTTTTTCTTAGTGTTCCTCCTCCTGTGTCGTGGGCTCAAAGGAATGATTTGCTTTATGTGATAATTAATGTGGAATGCAAAGATGTTGAATACAAGTAAATTAAAAATTTCGTATCAAAAGAAAAACGTTCATATTTAATTTTCATATTTTCCATAGATTTACAGAAAATAGTATGTATTTTAAAGGAACATCTGTAGTAGAGAATAAACTCCATGAAGTCACATTGAATTTCTTAAAAAATATAAATCCTGATAAGGTAACAACTAAAAATATCAGCCGGTGTTTGGAATTTACAATTTACAAAGTATGTATAAGATTTTAAAGAAATACTAATTGAATTATGATTAATTAATTTGATAAAATTTAAGGCGGAATCAGGACCTTATTGGTCAACATTAACGAATGACAAAAAGAAACCACATTTCTTAAAAGTAGATTTTAATAAATGGATAGATGAGAGTTCGGATGTTGAAGAGAATGGTAAATTTATTTAATATTAAAAAAAATTTTTTTTTTCGTTAATTTTCTTTCTTATTATTTTAGAAGGAGGCGGAGAATCGGTGGACATTTTAAATAATTTAATGAACATGAGAGGACAAGGTGATGCAAAACCATCATTTGATGATTTTGACGATGATCAAGAAGATTCGGATGATGAGATTCCACAATTATCAAGCGAACAATAAATTAATAATTAATATTAAATAAAAAATAAACTAAAACCAAAATCGTGGTAAAAGAATGGAAAATAATTTAGCAATGATTTCTCAGTACCGGGTTTTGTTCTTTTTTTTTTTTTTTATATAAAGAATTTTTTTTTTTCTTATAAATTTCATTTAGGAACACAAAAGAAGAAATATTCGAATTAATATTTCATTTTTTTTTCTTTTATTTCAAGATATACATATATACATTATTTCCATTTTTAGTATGAAATTTTTACACTAACTTATCATTGAAACTTGTAATAACGAAAGAAAAGAATATAAAAAAATACAATATATAAATTATGGTTTTTTTTTTATTTGTATTAGAAAGGATTTTTGTTTTTAATTAAAAAGGTGAGATTGGGAATTTTGATTATTTCCCGATTTTCTACAAAAACATGAGCTAGGTTGTTTAAAGAATCACAAGACAATCCTCGTTTTTGATGCAAACAATTTAATTTAAATAAAATTGAATTTTTCAAATTGTTATAATTCCAGGCATTAGAAAAGTATAGATTTTTCAAATATCTGGAATAACGGTAAATATTTCAAATAATGGAAGCAGTTTATTGGAATTAGAAATGCCGGCAAATGCATTCCAGTAGGTTTATTTGATTTTTGATTTTTTTTTATATAAATGAGTAGTTTTGATATATATTATTAAAATAAATGTTTTTGTTTTTTTTTTAGTTATGTTCCAAATTTTTGGTTTGTTTGTATTTTAAAACATAAAATCAAATTTATTTTTGACTTAGCTTTCAACAATCTATTTTTATTTGACAATATTAAATTGGAAAGTGAAAAAATTTTCATCAAGAACAAGAAGTAGTTACTTTTTCCACTAAAGAAATGGTTGTCGGCCAGTAAAACGGTTCGGAGAAAAATTAATTTAGTTTTTGTTTAATTCAAATAAAAATATTTATATATTAAAACCTGAAAAAACGTTCATGTGTTTAGTTGATTATTAATTTTATGGTAGCAAGTATTTTAAATTATTATTTCGTTTTAATTTCATTAAAAACAAAAGAAAATTAGTGTGTTTGAAGAGGAAAAAAAAAAAGAAAGTCGAATGAAATACATTCTCGTGAATTTTTGAAAAGAATCAAAGGTGAGAAAATTTCTTTTGATTTGAATTTATCAATTAAAAATTTGTTTTCTATTTTTTCTAATACGTAAATGTATCGATACAATTTTTCTATTAATATATGAGAAATTGGAAAATTCAATCGCATTTGCAGCAAAAAAAAAAAAAAAAAAATGAAATTTCGCCTGTGTTTTCCAATTTGACAGTTAAGCTACGAGAAATAATTTTGGATTTCTTTATTTGAGAAAAGAAGAAAGGAAAAAAAAAACGTAAAAACCGTTACGAAAGGTGCGGTTTAGATTTTTTTTTTTTTAAATACAAATTAAAATTTTAGAAAAGAGAAGTTTAGTAATTAATTCACTGCAAACATGAATAATTAATTAAAAATGGTATTAAAAGTTTGCGAATCTTTAGAATAAAGAAAACATTTTTTTTCTTTTTGGGTAATATTGCGATTTTTAAATTCTTCTATAAATTTTAATTGCATCAAATTTTGATTCTATTTTATTTCTTTTAATTTATAATCACTTCTTCAAACCGAAAATAACTTTGTGCATTGCGAGACGCGCCTTTCGTTTCTTTCATCCAAGTTGAACTTTTCTAAATCTAGACCGCATTCTTATCGTGTATATTTTTGGATTATGTTTTTCCATTCTTACCTTCACCACTTCTATAGCAGGGCAATTTTCTGTTTCTTCATCCTGATATTTTTTTTGTGAAGATATTTTCATAGTTCTGTTATTAGGTTGCCTTATTTTAGATTAATTTATTTTCGTTTCAAAATCTGTCCAACTACATGTGAGGTTTAAAATATTCATTACGAAAGTTTTGGATTCTTAAAATGAGAAAGAAAAAAAAGATTTCATAATTTACTTTATGCCTTATAAATAGAATGTCATTCTTAATTACAATAATATCATTTTTTATTCTTTTAACTTTTCTTATATTTTAGTTGCGCATTTATAGGGAAATGTGTATATCCTTAAAAAGGACAAACAAAATGTTACAAATTGAACGGAAAATCAATGATAAAACGTCAAAATCTCTGCGCATGGTGGTGGGCTATGTGGTGGCGAAAAACGACATCACGAATGACGGTGATGCAGGCTCTATGTTTTGGTTTTTCTTCCTATCAAATCCCAGTTTCTAGCTAAAAAAAAAAATATATATATAAATCTCATCCCTTTAAGACAATAGTCTTGCGCCTCCTGCTTCCTCATCAATCTATAGTTTGACATTCTTCATGATGATTTCATATGTTGTTCGCTTTTATTCGCTCATGTTGTGATTCAGTCTCATTTTCTAATATGTTTAAAATGTAAAAATATATTTATACTGTGTGATGATGGTGAATTATTAAAAAGGTAATTATAAAAGAAAAATGTTGACATTTTCAAAAGAAAGAAGAAAAAAAAGGTAAATAAACGAATCAACCAATTTCCTGTGAGCCAGCCAGCCCCCACACAAGACGCAGTTTTTATTTTTATTTTAATCAAATCTGTCCCCAGACGGAAAGCCCAGTGAAAAAAAATATCAACGCAAATTTTATTATATTTAATAATATTTTTTGCATAACAATTTTATATACAAAAGTATTATTCAATAATAAAAAAAACACTGAACCAATTTATACAAGGAAAAATCGACAAATTCGGTTTTTTGTCTGGCCTAAAAAAATTTATGATGATGTTTTTGGAACATGAACTTGAAATTTTTAAGAGAAAATTTTATTTTCAAAATAAAAAATAAATTTTTCTTCTTTTTCTTTTTTTTTACTATCTTTATTTTCGATAAATATTTTAAATAAGTAATATAAATTTTGTAATCTTCTTTAAAATCATAAAATCGAGAAAAACTTTAAAAATGGAAATTTAATGGAATTTTTCCTAGTAATCAACTTGATATGAAGAGTTTCAATGTGTATCCTTTTTATGTCCTACAATAGTTTTGTCACTAAATTTGTAACACATAAAAATAATTATTAGAGAACGGTTTTAAGGCTATAGATATGTAGTTATATCCATCCGTCTACACTCTACTTGATAACTCAGAAACGCGTTGTTCGCTTTGAATAGAATTTGGAATATAGGTTGGTCGTTCCTAAACTAGATTTTGTATTGTATGTCACCAGAAAAGGCTGCTGGGCAAGGCAGTAATAAATCATAAGTCAGGGTGACCAGGAACTTTTTCATTTTTCGCAGTTAGTTTAAAAATTTGTAAAGCAATTTGGTTTTAATAAATTACATAGATTGAGCGATACTATGTTGAATTTCGGTAAAATCGATCAACGGATTATGCAAAAAGAAATAGTTGTAAATAAAAATTGGCCTGGTCATCAAGTTTTATTTGGTTTTTCAGAATCGGTTTGAATGAAATTTGTCGAATATATTTATAGTATTAAAACCCCGAAAGTATCTAGAAATTAGATGAAATTCGAAGAAAAAGGAACAAAGTTATGCAGAAAAAATGTTGAAATATTATTAGTTTTGTTTGATTTTCTGTCAGAGTTAAATCACTGTTTATTTATTAACTACGAGGGTCATTTCTATCATAGGACGTCGAAATTGGCTTTTGTCGGGAAATGAAATACATATATGTATATGTTAAGTTTCAAGAGACTGAAACATAATGTTTAAAATTATTGATAAATGTGGGATCTTATATTAATTATTATTAATTATTCTATAATTATATCACTAAATGCCGGTATTATGTACTCAGTTTTTTTCCGCAATCAATATATAGGCATCTGTGGGAGGGTTTTCAATGATGAATCAATACTTAATACTTAATACTACAAATAAAAATCGAATTTCCAACAATATTTCATCATATCTGCCAAATCTTATTAGATTGCGTTTATATATTACTTAATTTCATTCGTAATATTGTTCAGAAATTAACATCATAAAACAACTGCTCATATTTTTTCAAAGGTTGTAAGTATTTGCTGGAAATAAAAGTTACTACAAAAAGGGCGCTCCACATAAAAATAACATGTAGTTTTGATGCAGAACTCGTTCTAATGTACCTTGTTTCATTTTCAAGCAATTTTAGTATGTAACGGGTGATTTTTTAGGCGTTTGGGTTTTCAGTGTTGCCTTATGGACATTTCGCCCGTGATTCGTGACATGTGTCAAAATCAAATATGCTCAGTTAGCATTGCCATTTCACCACGAATAAACTCACGGTTGAAAAACAATCAAGAATTATCCAAATTTGCTTTGAGAATTAGTCCCGTTATTTTATCACAAATTTGTGTTCAGTATCGAGGCTCATTCTGGCTCCATTAATAAGCAAAATTGTCGCTTCTGGAGTGAGACCAACTCTTGAAGACTCTAGAGATCCCATTGCATCCAGAAATATGAAGTTTACATGGTGGTGGCATCATTGGCCCTTATTTCTTTAAAAATGAGGCGGTAGCTCGTGTTATGGTCAATCAGAGCGTTACCAGACCATGATCAATGAATATTTTCTCGAAAATATGGATGACATTGATCCTGCTGAGATGTGGTTTAAACAGGAAGACGTCACGTGCCATACAGTGACAGAAACCATCGATTTATTGAAATCACGATTTAGCGATAATGTGATTTTGAGAAATATCCTTTCAAATTGGTCTCCAAAATGGTGAGATCTGACATCTTTCCAACATTTCCTATGGGCTTACGTGTAGTCTCTGGTTTGGGCTGATAAGCCAGCAATAATTGGCCAACATTTTTCGTGCTATTCCTGACCTACGGCCGCTATTGATCGAAAATACAAACTAAAATTGGACTAATATAATGCGCTTCGTCCAGAGCAGTCACAGTGGCAATATGCCCAAGTCATTTTTAAATATTAATGGCATGAGTAGGTCTTTCGAATAAAAAAAGATTTTTGATTAAAAGTTAACTTTTTGTGTTATTTTTTTGAATTTAAAGTTCATTACGCTAAAAAAATCACCCTTTACAAATTTAAATTCATTTGAAATGAAATTAATTTTAATAAATATATTTAGAAAAAAAAAATGTTACCACCCACTTTATAAAAAGCTTCTTAGATTTTAAAATTATGTCATTAATTTTTTTTAAACCCAATTACGTTTATTGTTATTATTTGAAAACAATTAAAAGTACAAATATCAATTTCGAAACTCAAGATAATTCGATTCAGATAAATATGAATGAAAAAAAGCAATAAAATGCGTGTTTTTTTAAATGTCAGAACTACTTCTAATGTGCTTAGAGGTTTCTTTTAATAACCCTAAAAATTATTTAGTTTAATTAGATGGGTGTGTACTACCTAATCAGAGTGGTTTTCCTTTTTCAAATCTTATCAAAAAATATCAATTTATGTTTGTTTCTTGGAAGATTTTATAACAAACGTAAACGTCTTCATATTAAATTTTCATACATGAATAATAGGTCAGAATTTTTTGCATCGTCGAAAAATAAGATAAAGAAAATTCTACATTTTCAGTCAACATTTTCTAGAAACGAAGACGACAAGTTCAGGAGGCCAACATTGTTTTTTTTTTTTTTTTTTTTTAAGAAACGAACGGAAAAAGTTCTGAACTGTCCTGAAAACTGGTAGATAATGAAGACATTTCTTCGTGATTGATCATCATATTGATAGTAATTTTCAAAAGCGTTTTGACGTCACAATACTTCTTTTGTGGTATTTCCTTAAAAACTAATTTAATTTTTATAATTATTTCATTTATATTTGTGTTTCGTTTAATATTTTTATATAAATAAATTGCGTGTTTCTATTTTAGCGTAGTTGCTTTAATTATATTCATGATATGTGTAAACATAGAAATTAAGAAATTTATGTATTATAATTACATGAACAACTTTGTAAGCCGGAACTATCAAATCCTTTTATCAAACAAGTAAAAATATTTAAGGAAATTTATACGGAAATCTTGTATCAACACATTTTATTAGGCGTCCGAGAATATATGAATAATTATGGTTTCAGATAATGTAATCAAATACTTACCTAATTTTTCATTTGTGTAAAAAAGTATTCCATTATATTTTATTTAAATTTGTTTCTTGTATTTATTATCGCAATTATGTCTACGATATTTTGAAGTTTTGGTAGAGTAAATAGGATTTATGGAAAAGCTAAATTTAGAATTATATAGGAATTTGTACTTTGATAATCTCCTAAATTAGATGTCCCAGACGATTGAAATGGTAAGCCAAGTTATATAAATTTTTATGACAAATATTTTGCTGTAAATCGGATAATGCTGACTCTCATACAATTTGTATACTTTTCATATCTCTTAAAGTAGACGGCCCACGAGATTACAATGTTCAGCAAAATTATAAAAATTTTCAAAGTTTCAAAGTTCTGTTGAAAATCACATAATTTTATCTCTCACTGTTTTGGTACTGGAGGTAATAAAATGTTAGAAATTTATTGTCTCCCAATATAGATGTTGTACACGTTTGAATTGCACATCAAAGTTATAGGTGAAATGTCCCACAAGATTACAATGTTCAGCAAAATTTTAAAGATTTGTCGTAAGTAGTAGGATAGTTCTATCTCTTATCGCTTTAACACTGAAGTTAATACTTGTTCTAATATAATTTACCCTCTAGTCAATCTCATGTTTAAAAAAAAAAACTAGGGGTATCGCCCCAATTCACTTTGCTCGTCAACTACTCTTTTTTTTTCTAAAGGATTTACTAGGTGCTACACTCTTGAACCAATCCAACGTCATTCTTTGGAGTTTGGTAGGGGCTTCGATCCTGCTCACCAGCACTCAATCATTCAACCTGTTTCTATTTTTTCTCCATATACATATGTATGGCAATGACATTTTACTTATATAGTCTTTAGCGGCTAAACGGTCTTATTTTACCACGTTTTTATTAACTCGTTTTCTTGTTTGTTTGTTTGTTTGTCCAGTACAAGTCTTGCAATCGATTTTTAACTAACTTCTCGACTAGTTAGACATTTAAAACTTTTAGAATAGCTCAGAACACGATGACAATGCATTCTTTTAATACTTTTACCCATCCTTAAGGAAAATTGAATTTATTTTCAGTAAATTTTGTTTTGCATGGAAAGTTAGTTCGGAAAAAAAAATTTGAAAAAAGTATTTATTAATATGTATATAGAATTGTCAAGTATGATTCAATAGAAAATTTAAAAACGTGGTATATAAGAAGTTATTTTTATCTTGTAATTATTTTATTTGTAGTTGTTTGGATGGCGGGAAGAAAAACATCAAAAAATCTGTTAGTTTTAAAAAAATTTAAAAAACATATAGTAACTGAAAATCGACCTATAGCTGATTTTTTGTTGCCCTATCTATGGTATAGAAATGGAACAGAAAAAATTTCCTCTAATTTGCAGGTAACTTAAAGCCTAATAGCATAAATCTAATCGTTGTATTAGTTTTTAAAGTACATTAAAAAAACTTTATGAACATGCTTATGTTCTCCTAGGATTATTTCTTTCTCTACTATACTTCCGTATTTTGTATGTAGTTAATCAATATAATTAATTTAAACAAAATTGCTTCACAAATTTTCTAAATCCGAAAAACCTTTCCTTTATAATTTTACTCCCCCTGGATCAATTTTGGTGAAATGCAATACCAAAATAAGTTGAGGAAGAAGCAATTCAAATTCTAAATTTCATCAAAATCGGATAAAGCGTTTTTGAGTTATCTTGTATACGGACATGCATAAATCGATATAACTTTTGATTCCAGACATATACCCTTAAAACCTTTCTACGACGGTATATGAAATGAACTATAATAAAGGAATTCGAGTATATCAGAAATCAAGTAAAATTATATAAAATCTTTATATTACTTGTTTTTTTTTTACATTTTTGAAATCATTTGCAACAAAACTGGTCTTACCATAAATTCATCTAAAAAAGTCTAGAAAATTACACATATTTTCCAAAAAAAAAACAAGAAAAAGAAATCAATGCGTATTTGTTTATAAATCAGTGACATCGTAATTTCAATATTTACATTATTAGTCAGAAATTTATTTTTTTACCTTATAAAACGACCTTAAAGAAAGAATATAACATTTATTATTGTTAAATCGATTTTTATCATCTAAAAGAATCGAATATAAAAATGTTTTAATAAAAATTTACATAAACTAACTGAACAAAGTAAGTGCTTATTAAAATATAATTTATAAAATAATTAAAATCAGATTATTTTAATATAATTAAAAAGTCTCTCCTTAACCTTGATATTTATTATTATTTAGATATTACCTGAAAATTGTAAGAATTAAAATTTGATATAATCAAGCAAAATCGTCGTAAACATGTAAAAATAGAAAAATGATTATATTTCAACTTTGAAAATTCTTAAAAGAAAATTCAATATCTTATTTCAAAAAAAAAAAAAAAAAATTTGAAAAATTAACATCTAGTCAACTGTGAAAATATTTCTCAATCAATAATTTTGAAAACTGGATCGATCCCCATTCATACATATCATGTCTAAGATCGTATTATTTATTTAAAAAATATTAAAATTATAAAATATTTATTTATTATTTTGATATTAGTGCTTTTGTTTTTTTCTTTTCTATACTTTTTTCAATAATAAAATTTTGAAAATTTTGAACAATTTGTGTAAGTAAATGTTTAACAATTAATAAAATCTAAGAAATGAGAAAAAATACATCTAAAAAAAAAATGGAATTAAGTTTATTATGAACAATATTTTGTTGTATAATTATTTTAGAAATGATCAATCTTTTTATATTCTTTTCTATTTAAAATGATTTCAGCCGTAATATATGTATAACAAAATTCTCGACAATTATTGAAAAACTGCTCATTTTCATTTTAGCTGTGAACTAAAGCACAACCACACAGCATCAATTCACATATCTAAAAAAAAAAAAAGGAAAAAAAAAAAAAATGGAAGAAGATACTGAATATAAAAAATTACCAGTAGAAGATCGTTGCATTCATAAATTATGGAAAGCACGTGTTGATGGATATGAAGAGGCTGCAAAAATTTTCCGTGAAATGTGTGATGAAAAATCACCAGAATGGAATAAATTTTTGGGTCTTATAAAAAAATTCATTGTCGACACAAATGCTATGGCACAAGAGAGAGGACTCGAAGCGACATTAATATTTGTTGAAAATTGTGCTAATGCTGGTAAAACTGTTGGTGAAGCTATGTCTGGTATTGTACAAAAATGTATAGCAGCACCAAAAACTAAAACTAGAGATTTAGCTGTACAAATAACATTAATGTTTGTCGAAATTGAAAAACAAGAATCAGTTCTTGAAGAACTAATTAAGGGTACTGAACATAAAAATCCGAAAATTGTTGCCGCTTGTATAGCAGCTATAACATTGGCATTAAAAGAATTCGGTAATAAAGTTATTAGTGTTAAACCATTAATAAAGAAATTGGCTATATTAATGAGTGATCGTGATCAAACAGTTCGAGAAGAGGGTAAACAACTTGCAATCGAAATTTATCGGTAATAATAAATATTCAAAATATGATTAAGTGTGAATTTAATCGTTTATATGATTTTTTTTTGTTATAGATGGATTGGACCCGCTATGAAACAGCAAATTGCATCTTTACCTGCTATTACGATTACCGAACTAGAAACTGAATTTGATAAATTAAAAGGCGAAAAAGCTGAACCAACAAGGTGAATATATTTTCTTATATTTAAAAAAATTTAACAAATAACTTTTAATTTTGTTTTTTTTTTAGATATTTGAGATCACAACAAGAAAAGCAGCAAGCAATTTCAGCTGCTGTTGCTGAAGAAGGTGACGCTGCAGATGGTAATTAAGAATTTATTTATTACCTAAAACTAAAACTATGATAATGGCAAATGTGTTTTTTTTTATTTTTATTTATTTAATATTTTAATCCTTTTTTACCATATTTTTTGCTTGCCTTTTTAAAATAATTTTTTTGATTCAACAATTTATTTTTTTTTTTGTATTAATTATTTAATTATTTCATATTTTTTTTGTTATTTATGTAAAACTTTATTAAATTTTCATAAGATTGAAAATAAAAAAAAATGCTTTAAATATTCATGTTTGTTTATCAATTTACATGATTCTCATAGAAGATGATGTACGAGAAACAGAAGAAATCGATCCAATGGATTTTATTGAACCAGTTGATATTCTATCAAAATTACCGAAAGATTTCTATGATAAGCTTGAAGCGAAAAAATGGCAAGAACGTAAAGAATCTTTAGAAGCATTAGAAAAACTTCTTGAAAATCCAAAACTAGAAGTTGGAGATTATGGAGATTTAGTTCGAGCTTTGAAAAAAGTATTAACCAAAGATTCAAATGTTGTACTAGTTGCTATGTCGGGGAAATGTATGGGTTCTCTTGCAAAAGGATTAGGCAAACGATTTCACACATATTCTGGGGTATTTAAAAATGATAATATATATTATAACTTTGAAAAATAATACTAATTAACTTGAAATATGTTTAGGCTTGTGTTCCGGCAATATTGGAAAAATTCAAAGAGAAAAAAACAAATGTTGTAACTGCATTACGTGACGCTATCGATGCAATATATCCGTCAACATCACTTGAAGCAATTCAAGAAGATGTAGTAGAGGCTTTAAATAATAAAAATCCTAGTGTAAAGGCTGAAACAGCATCATTTCTTGCTCGTGCTTTTTCTAAAACTCAACCAACAGCATTGAATAAGAAATTTTTAAAAGTTATAGTGACTGCTCTTCTTAAAACATTAAATGAACCAGATCCGACAGTACGTGATAATTCAGCAGAAGCTCTTGGTACTCTGCTAAAATTAATGGGAGATAAAATTGTTGGATCTTTTCTCGTCGATGTTGATGCTTTAAAAATGGCAAAAATAAAAGAATGTCAAGATCGGGCTGTACTCGCTGTTAAAATTGCGGGTGTTAAAAAGGAACGCCCAGCTACAGCACCAATAAAACAACCAAAAGCGGGGTCAACTGAACCGAAACCAGTAACAAGACCGGCAACTGCTGGTAAATACATGATTATTATTTTCAAAGATTTAAAATTTTATTTAAATATTTTTATAGGTATCAAAAAAGTTGTTAAAAAAACTGCCGGAAGTGGAGGAGGAGGAGGATTGGCAAAATCGGCAAGTACAGCTAAAGTTGTCTCAACTGAACGTGAAATAACTCCAGACGAGGTCGCGAGTCGATCAGAGGAAATACTAACTGCTGATATTCTTTCTGGACTAACCGATGCCAATTGGAAAACAAGACTTGGGGCTGTTGAACTTTTCTTAAATATCGTAACAGAACTTGATCCAAAGTGTGGGTTTGCACAAGTCTTAGTACGAACAATTAGTAGTAGAAAACCTGGACTAAAGGTTTGATTAATTCATTCGTGTATTGATTAAAAAATCATTTAAATTTTTTTTTGATTAGGATACAAATTTCCAAGTTCTAAAAATTAAACTAGATATAATTAGAATTATTGCAGAACGGTTGACATTTAGTACAACAACATCTGATTTTGTTATCCTTGATATAGCAGAGAAGTTAGCTGATCCCAAAAATAACACCGTTGCAGCTCAAGCATTGACTGCAATTGCAGAAGGAACAAAATTAGATTACGTAGTTGCAAAAGTTTTGTCATTTGCATTTGAGCAAAAATCTCCCAAAGTCCAATCGGAAACAGTGAATTGGGTAAATAACGCTATTAAAGAATTTGGTCTTCAAGTAAGTTTGAAATTTTAATCCACATCTTAAAAATTTATTTATTTATTTATTTATTTATTTTTTGGAAGGTTAATGCTAAACTTCTAATTGATGATATTAAAAAATGCGTACAAAGTTCAAATCCAACAGTTCGAAGTGCAGGAATTGCTTTATTAGGAACTATGAGTATGTATATGGGAAATTCATTAATGATGTTCTTCGATAATGAAAAACTAGCTTTAAAACAACAAATTCAAGTTGAATTTGATAAGAATTGTGGTCAGAAACCGCCATCCCCAACTAGAGGCATTAAGAAAAGTGCAAGTAGTAATTCAGTAAATGATGACGAGTGAGTACAAATTCCTCCCCAAAAAGTATTTACCAAAGTGTGTTTATACTAACAATTATTATAGTCGTAAGCTTCATAATAAAAGCGTTCGGTAACATAATTTTCTTCATAGTGATGGTGGTGATGATGATTCTAATGTCGAAAATATGAATGCTGCAGATCTGTTTACTCGTGTTGATATTGGGTTACAAATAACAGAAGCTCTATTGGCAGAAATTTCTGACAAGAATTGGAAAACACGTAATGAAGGATTAACAAAATTACAGGGTAATATTTTATTTAAGCGTATAATATTATTATTTAATAATTATGATTATAAAATGAATAGGAATATTAAATGAAGCCAAGATGATAAAATCAACTATTGGAGATTTACCTCAAGCGCTTGCTCAGCGATTAGTTGATAGTAATGCAAAAATAGCACAAACTGCACTTGCAATATGTGAACAATTGGCTTCAGCAATGGGTCCGGCTTGTAAAACTCATGTTAGAACTCTATTTCCTGGATTCTTACATGGATTAGGTGATAATAAAGTATTTATACGTGCAGCATCTTTGTCTTGTATAAATTCATGGGGTGAACAGTGTGGATATAAAGAATTTTTTGATGGTGAAATGATAGCTGATGCTTTAAAAACTGGTAGTCCAGCTTTAAAAATTGAACTATGGGGATGGGTAGCAGAAAAATTACCAAATATACCAGTTAAATCCATTCCCAAAGAAGAGCTTGTTTCAATGATTACACATCTCTATGCAAATATTTGTGATCGAAATGTTGATGTACGAAAGAATGCTAATGATGCTGTACTCGGTATTATGATACATGTTGGATATGAGAATATGATGAAAGCTTCGGACAAACAAAAGCCAGCATCGAAAAAAGATATTCAAGCAGCACTTGATAAAGCACGTCCAAATCTTCCAATAAAACCATTACCGAAGGGTAAACAGCAAGCGCCAATAATTGAAGAACAGAAACCATTAAAAAATGTTACCGGGAGATCTGGTAAAATTCCACAGAGCAAACAAAATGAAAAGCCTGCAGCATCATCCCGTAAAAAAGAAGAAGAAGTTGATACATCTCCTTTATTGGCTGTAAATAATGCCAAAAATCAACGGCTAATAGATGAACAAAAATTGAGAGTTCTAAAGTGGACGTTCACAACTCCAAGAGAAGAATTTACAGATCTTTTAAGGGAACAAATGACCATAGCAAATGTGAATAAAGGCCTAATGGCTAATATGTTTCATGATGACTTTAGGTTTGTAAGATTTCTTAAATTTCTTTATTTTGCTAATATATTCTTTTTTTTCAGATATCACTTAAAAGTGATTGAATCTTTAAGTGAGGACTTGGCAAATAATAGTAAGGCTCTTATATGTAATCTGGATTTAATTTTAAAATGGATATCGCTTCGTTTTTATGATACAAATCCTTCAGTATTATTGAAAGGTTTAGAGTATCTAAATATGGTATTCCAAGTATTAGTCGAGAATGAATACGTTTTGGCAGAAAATGAGGGAAGCAGTTTTATTCCTCATTTATTGATTAAGGTATTTTTATTTGACTTCAGTTATTTTAATATGTGTGCATATAATTTTATTTATTTTTTTTAATTATTACATACAGATTGGTGATCCCAAAGATACAGTTCGTAATGGCGTTCGGACATTAATGCGACAAATTTGTTTAGTCTATCCGTTTACAAAAGTATTTCTATATATTATGGATGGCTTAAAATCAAAAAATGCTCGTCAGAGGACTGAATGTCTTGATGAATTGGGTTATTTAATTGAAACATATGGACTATCAGTTTGTAATCCAACGCCACAATCTGCATTAAAAGATATTGCACGACATATTTCAGATCGTGATAATTCTGTACGTAGTGCAGCACTTAATTGTGTTGTTCAAGCATATTTTTTGGCGGGCGAGAGAGTTTATAAATTGATTGGACAATTAAGTGAAAAAGATTTATCAATGTTGGATGAAAGAATCAAACGTGCTAAAAAAACTAAAAAACCTGCAGCACCAGTTGTAGAAGTTGCAAAAGCTACATCAACATATTCGGATAATATTGATATTGATGAATCTGGAAATGATGAGCTACCACCTCCTGAGGAGAAGACATCACCGATTGTTACAAGGTAACCGAATGTGTGCAGCTAATATTTATATAGAAAAAATAATCTCCAGTTTTTCTTCCTAATGATAAAGTTTATATTTAAGAAATTATAAATTTTTTTTGTTTTTGACATAGTTCTCAAAATACAAAGAACAAACAAAAAGAAGTTGAATTTCGTGAAGTGTCATCAGAGGAAAATGCCACTAATACGACTCGTGTTCTAAAAAGGGGATCGTAATTCATTTATTATTTTTATTATGTAGCAAAATTTATTTGTTAATAAAATTCCTTGTCAGTATTGTTCACGAGTTGTCGCTTCCATTGTTTTTTGTGGATTTATTAATTTGGAATTTTTTTTTTGTTTTTTTTTCAAAAAATTATTGATTTTTCTGATTTAATCTTAAATAATTTACAAGTTAGTAACAATTTTTTAGTATGTGGTAAAAGGAATCATGGTTTCGGGTAGAATGGGCCAATTTGTTGTTCAAAACTGAAATTTTTAGAATCTAATACAATTAATTATTGTTTCAGAACATTTGATCAATCACAACCCCAAATAGTTCAAACGAAACCTTCTGGACCTTTCCGATTAGATCCAGATGAAATAGCTGACATAGAAAAAGACTGGGTAAAATCTACGAATATGAATCATGATGAAGGTTCTCGTGTTGATCTTACATTCCTGTATGAACCATTAAAAATTGGAATAACAGATGGTGTTCGTTATCCAGCCGATAAATTGGAACGTTTAATGTCACATGCTTCGGCTATGCCTGGTGGTGGTGTTCATAGCACAACCTATACTATGAGTCCACCACAATCTGCCTCAAATGCTATGACATACATGAGAGCAACAGGAAATATTCAACAATATCCACAACAATCATCACCAAAGTTTGTTACATAATAGGCTAGATTAAAAAATGGTTTTAATAGATTTCGTTTTTTTTTTCATTTCAGTTTGGCTGATTCTCTGCCAAAATTAGATCCAATATTGTTGAAAACAATTCATGGAATTGCTAGCACTGATACTCTTACAGCTCGTGCATCAATGAATGAATTAACAGATATACTTGAATCACCAGAAAAACAGGCTGTGCTACGTGACTATGAGGAACCATTTATTCAAAGTGTTTTAGGACAATTTAAGGTATTTTATTTGATTAAATTAATATTGATTAAATATTAATAATTATATTTTATTTTTAGAATCTCTCACAGTTACCAATATCTGAATCACTTATAATGTATCAGCCTTTACTATCAATAACATTTGCATTTTTTAATTCAAAAACACTTGGAAAAACATTAAGCATTCCATGTTTAAAAAATATTATGTCAGTACTTTTAGGATTGATGGCTGATCAAAAATTATCATCTGGTGATGATGGACAGTATACAAAAGTGATAAATGGAATTTGTTTAAAAATTCTCGATAAAACTAATTTCACCAATCTTAATTGGTAAAAATACATAATTTTATTTCGTATAATTGAAATTTTAGAATTATTATTATATACTTTTTTTTGTTTGTTTTTGTTTAGTGCTCTTATACGTTTACTTAAGGAAACATGCCCGAGTGCTGGTTTACCTAAATTTACAGATCTCCTAATGAAATGTATTTGGCGTAATGTTAAAGTGATGCCAGAACGTTCAAATGAATTAGATTATGATGCCGTCTTATATGAAGTTCATGAATTTATGTTAGCCTTACCGAGTGCCTGGTGGCAACAACGTCCGTCTGATACCCCATTACGTACAGTTAAAACGATTATACATAATATGGCAAAAATAAAAGGAAATTCAATATTACAACATTTAAATAAAATACCAACACATTCAGAATTGCATGCATATTTAATAAGAATATTAAAGGTAAAATTAATAGAATTATTTAAATAATCTGTTCTTTATGTATATATATATATATTTTTAAGAATCTTCAAAAAGATAATAATGGTCCTGGACCTGGTATGTCTCCCCAAAGATCTGGTTCAATAAAAGATTCATCAACTAAACGAACATTTAATCCAACCCATGAAACAATGTCACAAATATTTAAACTGATATCAGATAAAGAGACAAGCAAGCAGGGTCTTATCAAATTGTATGAATTTAAGGTAAAATAATAGAAATTTTATATTTTTTTTTGTTTTTGGTATTTAGAAAATTATTTTTTTTTTTCTTAATATGTTTAATTATGTGCATAATTTTAATTAAAATTCAAAAAAATAAAAAATTTTTTTTTTTATAAATATTTAATGTGCCCAACAACGTCAGGTGCCAGCCGACGCTTTTCATTTAAGATATATCAATATAATCAAGTATTTGATTGAAGAGTACCATGACAGATTTCAGGTTTCTTATTTTGTTTTTTTTTTTTCATCTTAATTTCATTTAATTTAATTTTGTTGACAAAATTTTTCATATTATTTCCTTTTCTTTTATTGTTTCTTTTTGTTAAATTCTTTTCTTTAAGCTTGAATTTTATTTAAAAACAAAAACAAAATAGAATTTTTCTTAGGGCTAGAAATTTCATTTTAATAATCTTAAGTTGTCCCCGCTACACGTTGTGTTTTTTTACATATGTTTTCACATATGTTTTCACGTTAATTTTTCCAATGTGTTCCCAGCACATATGTGATTTAAAAAAATCTCACTAAACTCATTTCTTTATGTTTTCACATTTGTAATTCATCGAATTTAATCTAAAACAATGTAAATATAATTTTGAATTTCTAATTTTTGAAGTACATATTATGAAACTAAACACACCAAAAAAAGGATTAAATTGAAGCAAAAATGTAGCCAAATTATGTTCCAAATTTAATTAAAAACACATTCAAAAAATAGGTATTTCACTTAAGACGTGTGGTTATGTCAGTGATCACATATATGTAATAAAAACATTTGTAATTTTTGTCCTATTTTTCTGTATGAAAACATGTAAAACACAGCGTTTAGTGTGGCACCTTTTATTTATTAGTTATTCGAATTAATTTTAGAACATATTCAATGTAAGATACATTTTGCAAGAGTTTCTAGTCGAATTAATTTCGATCGCTTTTAAAAAATTTCATCGATAAAAAAAGGGAAAGCATTGGTATTCTTCATTTTAATCAAATTAGTTGTTCATATTTTAAAATTTATTAAAATCAATAACAGGATAACGAAGCGATCTATAAATGTAATAATGTCTTTTTCTTTTAAATTTAAACGGGTCTAGCGCTAATTCTTCGATCCTTGTGGGGAGATGAGTCTTTATATGAGCTGAATGGGAAAAATATATGACTCTCACAATAAATATGTTGGATATTTTCCATTTTTCAAATTTTTTTCTCGAGACTGTAATCTAGTTTTTCGAAAACTCTCCAAGTTTATTACTGTATTTGGTTCGAAATATTATTACTGGTTTCTGAGATGACTGGACAAATGTCTGAAAAAGTTAGTTAACTTTTCAGGAGAACCAATGAACTAATACACATATTTAAACCCATAATCCAGCGTAAGTGGTAATCACTTTTATATTTTGAAATACATTTTTCTTCTTAAGAGGTCAGAAATGTATGGGAAACTTTTTGTTTTTCATTTTTAAGCGTTAGATCCAATTTAATAATAACAATTTTCATTTTATTAAATAATAGTGGCGCACATTTAATTTTTATTAATATAAAAATGCACTTTTTTATTATAAAAAAATTTCACGAGTTAAAAAAAAAACCAATAAAAATGTACAAAATAATTCTATTTTGTGATTTTTATCCAAAAATATTATTTCCAAAAAAAGAAACAAATAATAATTACATTAGAACAAGAGTTTTGCTTTCAATTGCTTATATTTTAATTAGAAAATTTTATTTTTAAAATTAAACAAATATAATTTATATAAATTTTTTATTGAAATCTTATTTCAATAGACAAAAAATTCTGAAGTTGATGTTATATCTTTATTAAAAGGAGCTAGTCCTTGCTTTTTAAAATATATTGAAGATGGTTTAGCAGATATTGAAAAGAACCTTCAGGATGCCAGTGGCGACAATAAATGTGGTAAATAATTGAAAATATTATTAATACAAAATAAATTTCTTATAATAATATTATTTAGATTCAAATTTTAATCCATCGACAACAACACGTCCTGGTAATAAATTAGATCCAGACTATTGGATGGATAAATTGAATCAATTAAAAGGAAAAGCAAATATTAATCGATCAAGAAATTCAGAAATTAATAATTTAGTTGATAATAAAGTTGCTGATGAGAATTTAAATTTAAATCAAATAACACAAAAAGTTTCCTTGATTCGAAAAAATGTAAGTTGATAGAAAGAACTCTCATATATATATATATATATTATTTGGGGTCTATTATATGATTTTCTATATTATTTTATGTTATTTTGATATTATATATATAAAAAGCTAGTCCTCTGAAATGTATATCGGACATGATTTTGAGCTTAGGCAATCTTAAGATTTTTATGCCGGACATTCTGACGTACACGACAAATTTCCGAACTTTTTATATAGAAATCGCACACGATTACAATGTTCGGCAAAGTTGTGGAGGTTTTCATGGGGACTATTTCAGTCGAAGACCAAATAGTTCTATCTCTTACCGCTTTAGGACTGGAGTAAATATAAATTCACGAACTTTGTGTATAAATAAAAATATAAATTTAAAAAAAGAAAGGGAAATGAGTGGATACAATTTTTATTAGGAAATCTCATGTAGAAATTAATTTTATATATTTATGCAACATAAAAAGACATATTCCAAACACATTTACGACGATATTTTTTAATCAAAATTTTTTTTTTAGAGAAACTAATTGAATATTTGTTTTTGTTTTCCATTTTAAAATATGTCATCCAAATCAATTGTTTAAATGTGTCTCTTTTCAGTTAATGCTCCCTTAAATCTCTGAAAAATGTTTTCAAATTGTTCATAAAATACTGTAACAGCACATAATTAGATCCTTTTAAGTACTCTGTCTGTATGTTTATGCTCATACCTAACCGGTACTATTGGATCTTGAATGAGCTTTATTTTGATACGGACAAAATCAAACCGAACTGGTTTTGTTTAAACATAAATGTGCTGTCTGTAATGTTATACTAAAGGCACATGAACAGGAATAATGTACATTATCTCACGATTCTTGATTAAAATGCAAGGGAATATCGAATTTTAATCGAGAATCCTGAGGTAATGGACATTATTGCTGCAAATTTGTTTTTTTGTATAAGAAAATAGCATGACATAACTGAAAAATTCCTTGTAGAATATCAATTTAACAAAATAGTATTTTATGTGAAAATTAATGTAACATAACATAAAATATGATTTCAGAATAGATCCCAATTATTTTTCGAATAACCATTTAATGTTTTTCTTTTCTTTCTTTCTAGAAATCAGAAATATCTCCAAATCGATTAGAACATATTCAACAAAAATTATCACAAATAAAGCAACAACAATCTTAAAATATGATAATTTGGAGAGAAAAATACTATTTAAAAAAAAAAAAAAAGCAACTACAGTTCTTCTCTTACTTGAATTAATTAATTTTAAATTAAATTTTTAGTATATGTTGAGTTTAAAATTATGAGATTATGAATTAGTTTTCTGTATTTGAATTTTTCTTTATATTCTATTGCAAAAATGACAAAAATGACAAAAATATATAAATAAAATTAATATGTTCCGTTTGAAAGCAAAATACCTAAATAAATGGAAAGAAGTTCATTGTTACAATTTCTGTTGAAGAAAATTTTCTATGTTTGTTATCAAAAAAATTACTTTCTTTTCTGACAAAAATATTTAATTAGAAATTGTAAGAATAACTTCGATTAAATTAGAAAAATTAAATTCCTTATTTTATTAGAAAAGAAAAAAAAAATCGAAAAATATTACATATTTTGTTTAATTTTGTTATATTTTCTTGTATTTTTAAATTAAAAAGAAAAATTATTAAAGAATATTCGCACGAAGCCTTTTGAAATATATATATGTTACCGTCAAAGTGTGTAATTTTGGCATTCTATAGAATGCTTAGTCGTTATTTAAAATTGAACCGGGTTTGTTGAAAGCCACTCTGCAAAAGGGAGTACCAAAAATAACCTTTCTAAAAATGTTTACTTAAATAGATAAATGCCCAATGTATTTATTTTCAGTATAAATTGTTTAGTGAGACCTGCATAAAGCCTCTAATAATAATATAATAATATGTTATTTGAATAGCAGTAATTCAATACTCTTTGGCATAAATAGTCTTCTTCGACATTTGGTGTCTACTTAAAGATTGAATTATAACCGAAGATTTCTAGCAGGAGGTTCATCGTCGCTCTGGCAGTGTGCGCAGTAGCTTCATCCTGTTGAAACTACTATTCCTCATGATTATTTTCGACCCGTGGGCATAAAAAAATTTCAATCATTATTCTATCCAAGTCCCCGTATGTTATGTTATCGCTAGGAGATACTCAGACATTAAAATGTTGCCAGTACTTTCTCTGAGTATAAATTATTGATATTTTATTGGAATACAAAAAACTCGATGAGTTTTATTTGTTGTGGGACATCATACGTAGCCATCGGATGATCTATAATCTACAAAAAAATAAACAAACTGTGACTTTTTCAAACCCTTCAGTCTTTCAGTGACTACCCTGTATAAAAGGCTTAGAAAATGTACAAAATTAAACTTTTTGCCTAATCATTTTGTGGACTTCATACAGAATGCATAGGGATTCTATAAAATACCATAATTTTCCATTTTGACCGGTAACATACACATTAATTTTTTTTCTCTTTTTTGTTACAAAAAAACTAAAATATAAATACAGAATAATTAAAAAATCAATATTAAGAAATTACAAATTATTATCTCACATACTTCGCTCTCCCCTAATTCTTACGAAATTTATTATTACGATTTTATTAGAAATTATGAATTTTTATAGAGTTTTGTCTAAAATAATGTTAAATTTTTAATTTCATTAAATATTTTTTTCTTTTCTTTAATTAAATTCTTCATTTTCTTATTTATTATTAAATGTTAAAATGGATAAAGAAAAAAAAACATGAAGATGCACGAAAAGTAAGGGAAATTTTACTACTATGGACAAAAAGTAATGAGACTGACTAAATAAAACGCACAAAATATTTTATTCATCCAAATTTATCGTGTCTCCTTCAATGTAATCCCCTCCCACTTGAATAACCTTATTCCAACGTTTCTTCCAGTCTTCGAAACATTTATTATACTCAGCTTCCGGTATAGCCTTCAAAGCGTCAGCGAATTCTCTTGGATGACTTCTACTGACTCAAAACAATGTCCAAGAAGTGGTAATTTCAATCGAGGAAAAAGAAATAAATTACACGGCGAATACGGTGCTTGCGGAACGACATCGACTTGATTTTTGATGAAAAACTGACGTTGCTTTTCAAACAAATTCAATAATTTTGGGACAAGACGAACGAGATAAGCCCAAATCGTCCTTTAAAATTGTTTGCATTGATCCTTTTGATATACCAACAATGTCTACAAGATCTCTTTGAGTTAATCGACGATTGAAAAGTACAAGCTCCTTGATTTTGTTGATGTTTTTATCAGTAGTTGAGGTTGGTGGCCTTCCTGAACAAGGTTCGTCTTCGAATTCTTCACGACCAAATGATTTGTATCACTTAAAAACTTGTGATCTTGATAAGCACTGATCACACTGATCCGTACAAAAAATTTCGTTTATTACACAAAATTCTTTGTTCAATAGGTTTATCCATATTAAAAAATAACCGCAAAAAAATTTTCATAATTACAAAAGACGCTGAAATTTGAAAACTAACAAAGCGAACATCATGAGATTTCTATTAGCTGTTCACAACAGTCATTCCAATCTATGAAATGAATATACAAATTGATATTCATTGCGCGCGTATTTTTAAAAATACAGTCTCATTACTTTTTGTCCATTGTAGTAAATATTTTTTTTGTGCTTAATTAAGTATTTTAATTATTTTCTTAGATTAAAATGATTTTCGTTTTTTTTATATCATTATTAAAATATATTATTAACAATTTATGATTTTCTTATAATTCTATTTGATTTTCCTTTTTCAGATTTACCTTTTTTTTCTTGCTTTTTTGTTTTCTAAATTGATGAAGAAATTTTTGTTCATTTCAATTTTATTCATTTGTGAATGCTTTTCGAATGCAAGTTTTTTAAAAGTCTGTAAGTCTATTATTTATTATTATTCAGGGCTTTTAGCACGTAAAGTTGTTTCACACTTTTGATTCGACTAAATAATAAGTTTCAACATTAGTTTGGATTTCCATATAGCTGTAACAACTTACGTGTTGCTTGCTATATTTTCGATAATTCGAAACACTAAAGTCTTAAACAACTTACGTGATAAACTGCCCATTTTATAGTATTATGCTTTTGTTAATATTAAAATTTATTAAGTTTCCATAAAATCTGATTTTTAGTAAAACCAATGATAATATAATAATATGGGATCTAGAAGAAATATTTTGGAAACTCTTTTGGCGTGAAAACTCTCAAGTACACAGAGAAAAGAAACAGAATTCTTTGTGTATTAATTTTTGACACTATTGCAATACTGCAAAGAAACCTATTTCGTAATTAGTGTTTTAACAAAATACTGTAAATTTTATATCACAGAATTGTTTTTACAAACATCAAGATTAAGTTTTAGGGTTGTTCTAGTACTGCGACCTTTAAGATCTATTGTACCCCCTCTTCTTTAGTGCAGTAGTTAGGTTAATTCCCTATTCTACAGCACCTCCTCCAGGCCGAATAGGAATTTTAGTATCTGGAGTGGTTCAAGAGATTGTATCTCACTTGGAGAGAAGCAGTATGCTCTTAGACATTTCCTTCTCCTGCGGAGCAGTGTTTCACAATTGGAGAGAATATGCATTGGGGTCTCTTCATCTCTTTCGCAAAATCTGTAGGTGCTATCTCGCTCAAGTCCTATCTTTTTAAGATGTGCTTTAAGTCTGCAGTGTCCTGGTAATATTCCTCTGCGTACTCTTATATACAAACACTGATAACGAAATATCTTATTTGTAGACTATAAAAATCTGGGCCCGTATTTGTTTTCTCGACTCGATCTCGACTTCTGTTATCAAACATCAAATTTGTATTATATCGATAAAGACTTTAAAGGGCTTTTGTCGATCCGATCAATCGAGTTGAGGAACCAAATACACGCCCAGTGCCACACGATAATACAAATTAGGCAACTCTAGTATATTGAATACAAGATAGAAAGAATTGTCATTGATATTTTCAAATAAAACAACAAAATATGCTAAGCTGTATATGTGACATTAGTAGCACCTTCTGTAGAGAGTGGTGACAAATATTTCTTTTAGAGTAATAGATCTATATATTACATCATCTTTGATAAAACCGTGTTTTTCAATTTATTGGTGCTCTTGTTTATTAATGATTTTTAAAACAAATCATATGAAATTGGTAATAATGTAAATTCTAATTGATATTTTAAAATTAATTTCAAATCCTATTATTTTACATGTCTGTTTTTTTCTTTTCTCAAAGAAATTTTCTCTTGTTTTATAAGAGCAAAAATATAAAAATAAAAATAAATTTAAAAATCTCTAATTAACAAAATACATAGTACGTAAATTTAATTAATATTCATGACAAATAAAACAAAAAAACTTTATTAATTTATTTGCAACTACAGGTAAAGGATTATATAACAATATTAAAGTATATTTTGTATTTTTAGGATATTTTGAAAAAGATAAAAAAAAAAAACATTTCTTTGGCTAGAAAACTTGTATTTTATTAGAACCCAAAAAGTTATTTAATTCAAATTAACAAAAGTGTATCAAAATAACTAATAAAAAAAAAATAAAGTTAATTTAAAATACCATTCTTGAGACTCTTATCAATCACCGAATAGTATTCTTCTACAATAATATCATTCTTCAAAATTATTTTAAGTTTTTCAATAGGCCTATTCACACTTCATTGTATGTGGTCTTGTATCGTAGCAAAAGTGTATCTTTTGTATCTTGCGTAATACAAATTTTTCAGAATTTAGGACTTTAACTACGATACAAGATGACATAAAGTCTGTTTTATTTGCCATACCCTACCCCGGAGCAGGGTAAGTGGCAAATAAAACGAGCAAGAGTAGGAAAAAGCTTTAATTCAAATGTTTGTAGCGCTGCTTAGCAACCATATTGTAATTAAATGAGAAACTTTTAACTAATACACTTTTTATGGTTGAAAACTGAACTAATTCGGGTGCAATAGTTACATCTGCTCTGAAAGTAGTGTAGGATTTGCTCTTTTGTTGTTTTTGTTTTCAATGTAAAAATTTGCTCTACCCCAGAGCAAGTGGCAAATAAAACAGACTTATAAAACGGAAGCGTGAAAACCCATAGTATTTTTTATTTACCTTTTTACAAAGTCCGATAAAACACCTTCAGTTCCAAAATAGGTGTCTGATTTACGTATAATAGATTTATTGAAAAAATGAATTAAATTTTAATATTTTCATTAATTTAAGCAAACCGACTATGAAGTGGTGAATCTATTAAGTCCATAGATCAGGCCTGGGCAACCGAAACTCAATAATGAGCCACGACTAAAAGTAAACAGAATTCTCTATGAGCCGCAAAGATAAGTCTACAATATTCAAATTTTGAAAACAAGATTTATTCATAATAATGAAAATAATTAACAAAAAAAGTATGCACATTAATGCGAAACTTGTGTTTGTGAACGTTTGGACAAATCATTCATGTCAATTTCAATTTTTGATGTTGCAATTCGCAATTGATTACGCGAATTTTTATCAGTTATTGATCCCCGATATTTGTTTTTAGAAATTGTCAGTTTTGAAAAATAAAAAGATTAAATTAAATACAGTACTACCAAAAGCACTTATCTGATTTTTGCTGCGAATTTTCTTATATTGGGAATTTGATGTCATCAAGAAATTTTCCGTAAAACTGCACTTTATCGTTTGTTTCAAGAAAAATAGTTTTTAATTCGGGATGACACTTGAGATCAATTAATTCCATTTGCAACTAAGATGGAGCTGTGTTTGGATCAACACTGATTGGTGTGCGATATATTTCAAAATTTTTATCATAAAATGAGATTTCATCAAATCTTGAATCAAAAGCTTCTATCAATTTATTCAAACAACCAGCATATTTATGAAGATTGGTTTGTACAGAGGAGCTAGTAATATTCAATTCTTTAAAATGAGTTGCATTACCATTTCTCAATTGTCTTGGCCACAAATGTAATTTAGAAATAAATGATTTAATTTCACCACAACTTTCTGTATTTAACTTGTTTTCTCCTTTGAAGTTTTAAAATATTGAGGTATACCGTATATTTACTTAATCGTGCTATGAGCCGCCATAGATGGTTGGATGAAGTTCAATATCAATTGTAGAAATGATGTTAAAAATTGCAACTTGTGATTTTATCACAGGTATTCAAAAAAAACAGGATCTATTGATCCTAAATAAAAGTATCTGTGACTAAAAGAACAGTTTTTATAAATTGAATTTGTACGTTAATAAAAAAAAATCACCGTCCTTTTCAAGGAACAATCACAATCTGTTTCCGGTTCTTTGAAAATCACAGTTTGAGCCGTCCCTAAAAAAGTATGCGGCCAACTGCTAAAAATTTGCAGAATTACTTTCGGAGTAATTAATCGTTAAAAGTTATGGCAAATAAATTCTCAGAGACATGCAAAACCTAACTTAACTGATAAGTAAAGAGAGAATTAGTTGCAATGTTTCGAGATGGCTCGAGTTTTTTCGCACTATATTAGAGAATCGTAAAAAGAGTTTTAAATACACTAAAACCTTAAATGCAAGAAGAAAACAAGATATCTTCGGGTTGAAACTTTTTAATATGCTAAACCGGACATGGAATAGAATCTATGATCAAATAAGTTCGCGCTGAAGACTGTTACTGCAGAATAGCATTTTTTGTTGTTGTCGTTGCATAAAAATCGTTAAATAAAATTGTTGTTGCGGGTTAGAAAATATGCTCGATAGTTCTATTTTATTTTAATCCATTTTTAATGCTATTTCAATATTATTAAAGGGTTTAATTAATATAATGAACAACATTTTCTCGAGGTTAATGTACATTTTAATTAGTTTTCATTAAATGTGTATGTCGCAAATATTTATATATACATACCTAGTCTCGTTTTCTTTTAATTATTATGATTCATATTGCTTTTTTTTCTATTT
Organism: Xylophagus ater; assembly: GCA_963422695.1. Classification (NCBI taxonomy): domain Eukaryota; kingdom Metazoa; phylum Arthropoda; class Insecta; order Diptera; family Xylophagidae; genus Xylophagus; species Xylophagus ater. Next base: position 9,228,142 of record OY730485.1, on the reverse strand, counting down.
GTTTAGCAAATATGCTTTCGATGATCTAATCGCGCGCGCGTACTTAGAATAGTAATTTCATTTAAATTCGATTATTACTTTCTTGTACTTCACTAAAAATATAAGTAATTATTTTGTGTCTGTGATCACTTTCTGTTGAGGGCACGATAAATTGAGAATAATTGAATTGATTTTGATGAAATTTGGTATAATGATGCTCTTGTTAGTTTTTGGAGGGGAACTGCTTTAAGCCGGTAGTGAGTGATTTTCAACTAAAATAGGGTAAGTTTTCAGATTTTCGCTCTACTGCTTTATACCAAAAGTTTGAAAATTTCTTTTATATAATAATTTTGTATGTCCTTCATAGTTTATGAGGCAAATAGAATTGAAATGTAACAAGGTTGGATGATTTTAATTAGTATTGTGACAACATATTCAACACCGTTCCAGTTCTGGATAAATAATTAGCCTATATGAGTAGATGATTAATTAAGGTAAATGCTTTATTTGTATATCATGTTATTTAAACATGTTTTAGAAAAAACAAGAAAATTCCAAAATTTTTTAAACTAGTTTTATTTATATAAAGACTTACAATAAAATGTTCATGAAGTGTTATAAAAATTTAAATTTTCTTTTTTTACATAACTAAATGTTGACATATATTTACAAATATTGTATATTTTATTTGTTTTTAAATTTAATAGTCTTGTAAGTTGTGAAATTGTATATTTTCATAAAGCAAACGCATCCTTTTGCAATTGGAAAATCCAAAATCAGAAGCCTCTAAGTCCGTTTTGACAATTTTTAAGATTGCATTATTTCTTAAACTTCTATTTGAAAATGTATGGCAGTCTTTATTTTCAATGCAAAAGTCATTATCATACTAAAAGTAAAAACATTCAACATTTAAAAGAAAAAGGATTTATAGAAGCTTCTTGTTTTGGTTTCTACAATTGCAGGTACTACGATGAAGTTCATACCAAATCAAATGGTTTCTGTATTCAATTTCATTAGAAGAAATACGATACACTTTTACAACTAACCTAACGATGTCGTTTTGAAGCATTGCTAAAGTGTAATGGTGTAGAAAAATGAAATCTGGATTGGAATCTTGAAATTCAATTTGACCCAAATCGTATCGTAAAAGCATATCGCAATACATTTTCGATTTAATTTAGTCTCAATCAAATCACACTATTGCACTCCTGTACATTTTGTTGTTGCGTAGTACAAATTTTTCACAATTTCACAACGATTCAAGATCAAATACAACGACAAGTTATAATACCCGTCTTACAGAACTTACAAAAATATAACTTATTTGAAGTGCTTTCAGACTATCTGTTTTGTCATATGTTATCATATACATTTTATCAAAAATGTCCACTCATATAATGTGAACTCATAGGGAACAACACATTGGCACAGAGTCATATGACAAAATTTATCAATTTTTTTGATAAACAAATGTTTAAAGAAATCTCTAACGTCTTATTTTCGATCAAATTTATGGGAAGGCATATAACAAAACAAATAGTCTCTGAAGGCATCTTAACGTTCAAAATTTGAATGTAAATATCATTAAAAAATACCTCCTAAAATGAATTTTAACTTAAAATAACTAAATCGATGACTTCTGAATATGAAACGTATTCAAATGCAAAGTTTTAGTAGATACAATTTTTCTGATCGGTAATTAAAAGAAAAATTGTTAAATTTCTAGAAAAATTCTAAATATTTAATACTTTTTATTTTATTTTATATTATTTTTAAATGCAATTTTTTGTAACAACAAAAAATTTTTTGAATCTATTATGTTTTATTCCCATTAATTTGATCTTTAACTAAACTTTTTAATTCATGAGATTCACTCCCTTTTTCTTGAATAGGAATTTTTATTTTCTTTCCAAAATTTTCACCATCCTCAATAGTTTCCGGTAACGGTTTATTAAGAGTTTCAGGCAATAAAAGTGATAAAAGTCCACCAATAAATGATAATACTCCAAAAATGATCAATGGTAATGGTTTCCAAATATCACCTAAAAGATTAAAATATGGTGCAACTATACCACCCAAACGGGCTACCATTGATGATGCACCAATACCAACATTACGTACAACTGTTGGAAATTGTTCAGCTGAAAATATGAAAATAGTTCCATAACTTCCTGTTATTGCTAATTTACCAAGCATTGCAAGTAAAATAATAATCCAATTAAGTTTTTCAGGTATGAATAATGTTAATATAAGTGTTACACCGGCGGTCAACATACAACCAGATAATATGGTTTTTCGTCCCCATCGATTTAATGTCAACAATAGAAAAACGTTTGCTGGTATTTCTACAGCTCCCGAAATAACAAAATTCACTATATCATTACCGCCTAAATTATTTGCACTCCATGATAATCCATAGTAAGTCATACTATTTACAAACCAATCGAAAAATATCAAAAGACTTTTCTTACGTAAATTTGGATAACGTAAAAGATCAAAAACGGACGGTGTACGAACATTATCATTTTGTTCTTCTTGAATTTTATCATTACACTCATCTAATAAATTGTCGAGAACATCTTTTGGAATTGTAACTTTATTTTCTTTTGCAGCTTTATCAATAATCAGCATAGCTTCATCTTTACGATTTTTTGATAATAACCATCTTGCAGATTCTGGTATAAACCAATAGTAACACATAAATAATGCACCTGGTAATGTTAAAGCAATTTGTAACCATCTCCAATCAGTTATAAAATATGCAAATAGTCCAACTAACATATAACCGACAGTAAAGAACATCATAACAACAACACCAGCAAATAAACGATATGATGGACCAACCATTTCCATAGCGATAACATAGGCAACCAAAAATACACCAGAAGTTGTTGCGCCCACCATTAATCGTGATATTGTATATGTTATATATTCTGGTGCAATACCAGCACAAACACCAAATATCAATTGTATTACAAGTGACCAAAAAAATATCGGTTTACGTCCAAATTTATCTGATAAATAACCAAATATAATACTACCCAATAATACACCCAACATAAATAGTGAATCTGATGTTGCCCGTAAAAATGATTTCGAACAAACTAAATCCCATTCAATAACAATACTACTTTTAAATCTGGAATAATCATAGATCCATTTATCACATTGTATTGTATCAACGTTTGTTGTACCATTAAATAAATATTCTTCGGTATAATTTGCATTATAATATTCACATGATGAGTATCGTGATGTTAATGAATCCCTTGGATAGGATACATTTAGAATACTTATTGGTAATGTGTAATTTGGATTTGGATAATTTTCAAATGGTAACTGACATCGATGATCCGGTTTAGCTAGTAGAAAAACACCAGCCAATTTATGAAATGCACACGTTATGGCCGGTAAACATATTAAAAAGTATATACGTTTTTGATAACGACCAAAATCACCTAAATGTGTTATCACATCGTCGTAACCCATTTTTTTCTTAATTTTTTTTCTTTTCTTTGTTTAAACTTATTTTAAATCACATTCAATATAATTATTAAAAACTTAGTTTTAAATAAACGTGATTTATTTTATTTTTAACATTCGAACATAAAACAACTCAAACTTTAAATCATCGAGCATGTAAACTTTTGCGATTTTTTTTTCTCACTAATTCCGAATACGAATTAATTAAAACAAATATTTATTAAAAACATATTTTAAAATCATATTTAATTGATTTCGAATTATCGATTTTTATTGAATTTAAAATCACGGAATGAAATTTTATTTTTACGTTAAAATCGAAATAACAAAAATGGACTACGGACTAAGACTGATTCTGTTGACTCGTCTCTGCGAGATTAAAATGTTATCAAAAATAGTATAAATGTATTTTATAATAAAATGTGGAGTCACTCTTTTTTCTTTTTTTCTTGTTCTCCGAGTTCATAAATGAGAATTACATGTAAATTTTATTCAATATATCGAAATACGCGTTAGAGTAAGTTCTCTTTAAAAAATAATTATTTTAAAATAAGGTAAACTGTTTTTATATGCCAGGGAATATGAATCGACTATTTTCGTAATGATTTCCCAGTATAACCGGAATAAGTCAAGATCGTGACAACGGATTTTTGTTAAAATTTGGTATTTGAATATTAATTTTCAGTTTTCAATCATGTTCAAAATACTTAACGATAGTTACAAATTGTTACAATTCTTAACAAATGCGCTTTTTGTCAAAAACAGATTGTTTTTTTTTTTTAAACATTGCTTAATGCAAGCAACAGTCCTTGTATAGGAGGCCTTTCAAATGTCTTTAGCTCAAACTCCTTGGCATACGTTATCATTGGCCGACCTCAGCAGCATTCGGGAAACAGGTTTGTTTCTACCGTACTCAGTTTGAAGGCATCTTAATTAGGTGTTCAAGATTCAATGATAGTTACATTTTTTGGTTACAAATGTTTCAAAAACAATTGAGACTGTATGTCGACCTGAAAATTCAAAATGTTTGTACTCCATCCAAAGCCGAAACATCTTCTAATATATAAAAATCAATGTTTGTTTGTTCATATTTTATGCGCTGATTGGGATAAGACTTTGTCAACTTATTGCTTGCACTTGCGGGAAGGATATAGGCATAATATTTTGCCGAAGTTTATCGAAGTGTGCCGAAATATTTCGAAATCTCCCGAAAATTAACGATTTTTAAGAAAAATTGTAAAATAAGATTTTTAAACTTGGGCAAATGTCGGTAAAGTTCGGCAAATTTCGGTAAATTTCCGCAAATTTCGGTAAATTTCGGCACACTTCGGTAAAATTCAGCAAAATATTTAAAAAATGTATTGTAATAAAATACAATTTATATAAAAAACCAAGAAAACTCTTCCAAATTTCAAACGAAATTTCCACAATTTCTCTTGCGGCAGCAACGCGCCGGGTACCGGCTAGTAAACTATAAAAATAAAATTTGTTTGCAAGTGCATGTCAAGCTGAATACGATTTAAAGTCGATTTCATGTCAACCTTTCATTCTGGTAAAGCTAAAAAAAACCGAATTCAGTTCTACAAACATCAGCTTCAGTTATTTAAGCTTCCAATCCCAATCCCATTATCAGTAACCATCATCAATAACCATCGTAGAAAATGAAATTTAAAACATTATGTATAAGAAAGTTGTGTGAATTGTTTTTTTTTTAAATACGAGTATTTTTAATTTTTATATTAAAATGCCAGAATTTTTCTGAGATACACATGTTGCATTTAGAGAGAATTCACTGTATTCACTGTATTGACTGCGTTAATTGCCAAATCAGACGATGGACTTCAAAGTCTAATAATTAATTTTAAAGAAAACTAATCACTTTCAATTAACTGAATCGAAACGAAATAATGGCAATTATTACTTAGTTTTGTATTGGCAAGCTGTAGTGTAAAATCACTTCTATAACTTTGAATGAAAATATTTACGCCCTATGGTAGGTACTACCACTACCACTATCACTACTCGAAAACGCGTTTTGATGTGAGTTGCATATTCCTTAACTTGGTTTGGTATTGCATTTCCGCAAAATCGATCCAGGGGGCGCAAAGTTATAAAAGAAAAACCAGGGTGACCAGAAAGTTTTGTCTTTTTTTGTTTATGGTTTTTCGGATTTAATTGGAAAATTTGTGAATCAATTTTGTTTAAATTAATTATATAGGTTAACTACATAAATAGACGATACTGTACTAAATTTAAGTCAAATCGGTCCAAGGATAGTGGAGAAAGAAATAATCCTAGGAGAAAATAACCCTCTTTATAAAGTTTTTTTTGATGTACTTTAACAACTAATACACCAATTTGAATAAAATTTACAGATTAGACTTATGCTATCATGATCTAGGTTACCTGCAAATTAGAGGAAATTTTGAAAAGGAGGAACAAAGTTATGAAGAGAAAACCTTGAAATTATATGTTCCAGGGTTTAAAGGTAATGGTATTCTTTACAACGCTTTGAATCTGGTCAAATAGGTTCTAATTGTAATTAGTGATACTTTGAGAGCATACAATATCTCTGGTATATCTTGTCTAAAAGTACTTAAACTATCTGTGCTGTGGTCAGCTCGATTTACGTATTAAAATTGGATACATTTTCTTGACTGTGCTATAAACTGAAACCGTATATAAAGCGAGAGATGAGATGAGTGTAAAAGGATAAGTTCTATTTATACTTGATATATTTTACTGTTTGATGGTTAAATATCTAAATTTTTGATGAAAACATTAACTTTTAATTACGAATATGACCTTAAATGAAATACTGTGTAGAAATGAATACTACTAATTTAATTAGTTCAATCTATTCTAAATATTTATATTACACCCATTGCACAACGGTATCGAGACTGACTTCGATTGCGGATTTTCCCGGGCTGAATAATTATGTTTGTATGTATATATTTATAAATCCATTTGAGTAAAGACACATTTAAAGTCAATGTACTGATAACATAGTTTAAATGCTTTTAAAACACTGGAATTTTGTAAGAAAACTAGAAAAAGAATTTCGAGTTTCCGATGGAATCGATTTGATTACATTTTTGTTGCTTCGAGATAACCTTTCTTAGATAGATCAAAGTCAAAGATTTCCCAAAAATCTAATGAAAAAATGAACTATAAAATTTTATTTGAATGAAAAATAAATTTTTCTTGAATTTAATAAATTAATATGATATTAATGGTTTGTGTGGACATGTGTACGATTTAATTTTGATAAGATTATTCGAGAGTTTCTTATAACATATCTTATCTATTTCCAATACATCAATATGTACTTGAAAATTGAAAATATTGCCGCCCTATTGTGCCGATAGGCGGCTATTTATCGTCGCACATGAAAATATTTGGAAACATGTGCTGTAAAATTTGTTGTCGAGTAGAAATGTTTTCCATTTACCGTACTTAAATATACAGGGTAGTATTTAAGTCAATTAACTATTTGCATCCGAAGTGATTGCTCTAAAAGTTATTATAAAGATTAAAGACTTTGAGAATTTGTAGTGTATTTTGCTTATTTCTGACGTAACTCAGGCGGAAATATGTTTCGTCATAGTTTATATACGCAAAATTTTGTAATCAACTTAATGGCATCACGTATTAAAAGCAAATATATTATTCCATTTTAATTTGACTAGAATTAAAATGAATTAAATATATATACAAAGACCTCAGCTGGCCTAAAAAGGCATATTGTAATTCAATTGGGTTTATGAATAGTTAATTTCAATGATTTGAAAAGCTTGCTAGTAATTTTTGACCATAAACAAATGTATTTTTAATTAGTAAATATTTGATTATTTTTATTCTGTGCTTAATTTATGCATACCTACGTACATAGCAGACATGAAGCGTAAATTTTTGATGAACGGAAGTACCTTTAGATATGCTAATGTTAACCAAAAGTAGTTCAGTTTAAAGAAAGACCTCGTCATTAGTATTTGGAAAAACAGTACGTAAATACACGTATTTTTGTATTATACAGAGTCTTTTACAAATACCAATAACGAAATATCTTATTTGCAGACTGAAAATCTATGCCACCTGAGAATACAAGTTGGGCACTCTATTTATTGTATGCTTTTCGATTAGGGGGAATATTATGAATAATATTTGTAGAAAATATAATGCGATAAATAAATTCATTATTTTTTTTTATACATATTTGGGAATGTAAATTGAGCTTGAAATTTTTAGACTTGAATTTTCTACGGAAGCACTCATTCCCTTAAATATATGGTTGCCTTGTCCCTACTACATAGATATATATGTTATATATAGTACAAAGAAAGAAAAAACGTATGAATTTCTGATAAAAATATTACTGTTCGAAAATGACCGTGAAGATTTTTAATGTGCAAATGGTAAAGTGCTCTTATCGCATATGGTTGCCCTTGCCACTATTAATAATAGTCATATTTTTGTTTTTAATTTGAAATAGAGTTAATTTGAATTTTAATTCAATAATTCTATCAAATATGGGTAGGAAAATGTCTGGAAAGGCATTTAGTATTAGGCAAGGTAAAAAAGTTCCTTTATTTAAAAATTTTTTTTTTGTAGAGGCGGAAAATTCGTTATGCACCGTCGGGGAGCCCCGGTGTGTAGGACTCTCACCCACTAAAAACCACCCTCCTCTGTAGGCAGACATCCGTCCTGGAACCACCTTCGCATTACTTCAGGATGGGCCTTTATTTCGGGAGCTTTCGCGCCTTCTGTCTAACCTGATTCAGCGTCTTGGCTGTTGTTCCTCTGCTTTTTTCTTCCGGAGTGTTCTTTCCGCGAAGTTTGAGATTTCTTCCCAATTTGCAGAGCTTGCAAGCATTAGCGCGACTACATTGTCAGGGGCTATTGGGCCCATTTTCACCTCTAGTCTGTTCCTTTCCGCGGCCCATCTTTCGCATTCGAAAAAGGTATGGTCGGCGTCGTCTCCTTCGGCGTCCCCATATGGACAGATTGGGGCATCCTTCTTTCCCATCCTAAATAAGTTATTGTTAAAATATCCATGGCCTGAAAGGAACTGTGTGAGGTAGTAATCTACTTCGCCGTGTTTGCGTTCTATCCACTCGCTAAGGTTGTGGATTAGCCTTCTGGTCCATCTGCCCTTCGTTTCGCTATCCCAACGCTCTTTCCATTTTGCGATCATCTCCTCTTTGAATTTAATTTTAATTCCGGCTGCCCTGCTTTTTTTAGTTCATAGGCTCTTTTCCGCTCTTGCGCCATGGCGTCGATAGGGGCAATTCCTGCTATTACTAAGATAGCTGACTCAGATACTGTGCGGTATGAGCAAGCTACTCTTAGGGCACCTCTCCGTTGTACAGTTGCCATCTGTTTTCTGTACTTCTCTGCCTTAAGGGCATCGGCGCGACTGTCATCAGTAGTTTTTTTCTACTTAGTAGTGGTCCTCTTGTATTGGCCATGAATCTGCTGAGCGCCGTAGTGATTTTTGCGGCCTTTACTGCAGCAAACTTGATCTGCGCACAATAGGTAAGTTCTGTATCTAGTCGGAGTCCCAGATATTTTACCTCGTCTTTTGTGCAGATCCGTTCTTCCCCTACCATCATATTAACTATTCTCGGGATGCGCTTCTTCGTGAGCTACACGATCTCAGTTTTTTCGGTGGCCAAGATTAGGCCGTGCTCCTTCAGCCACGAACTGGTGCGGAGCATGACCTGGTTTGGTCTCCTCTGCACCTCTTCTGTATTCCGAGCGGTGATGATCGCTGCGATATCGTCCGCGTATCCCTCTACAAAGGTACCGTCTGGTCCTAAAATTGAGCCCCGTGCAGCTCCTGAGGTCACTTTCATACTGAAGGTGCCATCCGTCGTATCGTTCAGGAGTGAACGATCGCTGAGATAGTTCTTCATTATCCCGAGAAGGTATTCTGGGACTCGAAAATGATTCTCCAATGCCTCTAGGATGTCGCTCCATCTTACCGAATTGAAGGCGTTCCTAATATCCAGTGTGGCCAGTAGGACTATTTTCTTCGAGTGGTTATTCCCTTGCTGAGCGTTGTGGACTGCTTTGACTACCTGTTCGACGGCTCCAATAGTAGAACGTCCCTTCCTGAATCTGTGTTGTTTCCAGTCGCGGTTTTAACAGCTTTTCTAATGACTTCCCGGCTGAGTCTAGTATGCATAGGGGTCTGTATGCCGAGGGCGAATCTGGGTCACCTTTCCTCTTACTTATGAGTACAAACCGTTGGGTTTTCCATGCTTTGGGAAAGACTTTTTTAAACAGCGGTTGTATGTATCCAGTAGCAAGGCTGGGTTCTCGGGGACCACAATTTGTAAGGCTTCAGATGAGATCCCGTCCGGACCGGGTGCTGTTTTGCAGTGTTCACGGCGGCGTTTAGTTCTTCTTCGGTAAACGGTGGTGGCTCTTCTTGTGTCACCCAGGGTCTATCTGCTGGTCTTTCCGGCTGTAAGAAGAAAAGAGCGTCGACAATCTTTTTGATTATGGGGGCACTCATTTCAGGAGTTGAGGATCGTGCCCCTAGTTTACGCATGACTATTTTGTAGCTTAGCCCCCAGGGATTCTTGTTTACGTCCTGTCCAAGCTATTCCCATTTCCGACGTTTGCTCTCCCTTATCGCGTTTTTAAGGCCTTCCTAGCAAGTTTGTACCGCTGCAGCGCTTCTTCGTTAGGTCCAGCTCTCCTGACTTGTGGCTGCTCGTTTCTGGTGGAGGCATTCTTTACGCAGGCCTGCAATCTCGTCTGTCCACCAATAGACCGGTTTCTTATTTCCACGCGGGTACCTCTTCGCGGGCATTGAGGTGTCACATACTTTGGTCAGGAGGCGCATTTACCGTTCCGCCATTTGTGTTGCGTTACCTCGCGTTTGTAGGACTCAGGCCATGCCTCTCTTTGACATAGCTGAGAGTGCTTCTGAGTCCATCTTTTGTACGTTCCATCTAGGTGATCGTTTTGGCATACTTGTCGATGTTGTGCCTGTATCCTGTGTGTTTCCAGTGTTCATCACAACCAGGTTTAGCCTTGAAGCCGTTTCCAGGACACGCTTCCCTCTGGAGTTTGTTGTGGGCATCCCCCACTCTATAGCTTTAGAGTTAAAATCTTCTGCACCACGCATGGGTTCTCTATTTCGCGTAGAGCATCTTCCAGTTCGTCTAGCTTATTTTGGAATTCCGAAATGTTGTCGCTCGGTGTAAGATAACAACTTGCATAGATGACGCCTTTTATTCTTGTCCATACAAACCCCCTTCCCGAACCATGTGCTTCCACTGCGATTTTGCCTGGATTAGGGATCAAGATAGCTGCAGTCCCCAGAGCGTCGGCGAACCACTCTGGGCTATCTTTGTCCCGGTACTGCTCACTTATAAGGACCAGGTCGGTTTGTAGGTCCAAATAGAGCTGAGAGAGAAGGTCGTCTGCTGTTCCGCTTCGGTGTAGGTTTCCTTGGAGAATCCTGGTCATTGTTTAAGCAATTTCTTCGCTTTATCCAATGCCTGCCTGTAGACCATGCACGCTCCCGACCCGAGGGCATGGTCTGTCTTGGTTGTCGTCTCCTCACATAAGACGCACTTCGAAGCTGCACCGCAGTCTATTTTTTTGTGGCCTGGGGCTCCGCAATTAAAGCAAAAGTCTTGCGCCTTCCTGTCTGGCCCTTGGCATTGGGCTTGCTGGTGTTCAAACCCAAGGCACTTGTAGCATTGCGTGACTACAGTTCTTCTCCTAATTATGCAGATTACCAGCCCAATTTTAATGTGTCTGAGCTCCAGCAGGTCATTTGCACACCGCTATTACTTCAAATAGTAGTAGTAGTAGTTATTATAGATTTTATTTAAAAATAGTTTGAAATCTTTATTACTAAGCTGCAGCATATCATACTCAAGGTGAGAATGTTTGGTGTCTTACAGCAGTTCTAAAATCTAAAGTTCTATTCATGAAAATTTGCTGATTTTAATTATGTAAAAGTACCGAAAAATTCAAATCTTAACAAGCATAAAAGAATTTTTCTTTATTCAACAAATATTTTAGCAAATATTTTCGATAACAATAAATATTTTTTTTTATTCATAATTTTCTTCTAAATTATTATTTTCTTCAATAATCCTTCTAGTTTTTCGTCCGCCCTCGAAACGTGTTGAAACTGTAGCAACACGTATTGCAGCTTTAAAACCAACACGAGCTTTCATTCGTGCCAATTTATTTTTCCATTCTTCATCTCTTGATGGTAATTCACCTAAATATTGTTCCATTTCATCTTTAATTGGATCAGCAATTGCCAAAACTGATAAACAACCATCAACTGTACCCAAGACTAAGGCTTTACCATCTTTACTACTTTTAATTGCTGTTAATTCAGCTTGCAGACGATAATTTGCAATCATTGTTGTATCGACGGTACGGAAAATACGTAGTGTTTTTCTTCCGCTATGATAATAACAAACGTATTCATCATTTTCAGTAAATAAACAAATCACAGAGAATACACCTTCAGCGACTTTTGGAATATACGTTTTAACCGTAGTTCCTTTACGCAATTCTAAAAGTTCAAGTCCACCTCTGTAAATTAAAATTATAAACAAATGGAATTCATATTTATATTCAATTTTACCTTGTTGGTGCATAAAGTCCATATTTGCCATCCCGTGTTATACTTCCACCCCATTTCATAATTGAACGAACATGTTTCTTAGTTCGTATATCAATAACACTACCTTTCTCGCTGCTAATAACAGCCACTTGATGAGCTTTATGTGGTAACGGGACCAACGAAATAATTTCCTAAATGAAAAAAATAACATTTAAATTGTATTTCAAACTCTATTCCTTAAAAAAAAGAGATTAGTTAAAAAGTTCCTAGGATAGCAGATTTACAATTCAAATATGACTATCCGAAACCAGACAATTTTCATTCACAACTGTTGGAATGTCTCAAAATCGCACCCACTATTATTGGCTACAAATCGACTATAGTTTTCAATACCTTAATATAACATCCTTTTAATAAAATTTTCGTAATATTATTTCCATTTGTTGCATTATAAACTCCAATACAGTCTTTATTACTTTTATCGACAGTACAAACTATAATAAAAGCATCATCAGCAGATATAGCAGAAGCCCGGAATGGAAGTCCTGGAATCATTCGAATTGGATATTCAAAACAAAATTGTATCGAACCATCTACAAAAAAATAATATTTTTAAAAAAATATTATTCAACCATAATAATAATGGTATTCCAACCTGGAATAGTTCGAACTGTTGTAATTGCGATTAAACGATTTTCATCATTTCCAACAACATTTCCGGTATTTAAATTTGGACAAGACACTGTCATACATTTATTGCCGCCTTCAAGAAATGTGATTTGTTGAATTCCAGGTTGTTCGCCACGAAACAGTACTTGTTCAGATACCCGATTCCATATTAAAATTCTACCAGTCTCTGATGAAATTATATATCTTCCATCTGGTGTTATCTCAGCGTGTGTTACAATCGCACCCAAAGGACTATCGGCTAATTTTGCAAGAAGACGTCCTGATCGAGTTTCCCAAACTCCAACACAACCTCTTGTTACAGTCACAGCAAGATGAACAGATGACAAACTGTAATATTGGTGTAATATTGATATTCTTTTTGAGAAATATTTAAAAGATAATGGAATACATTACCTAATATTATCGATTTGCAATTCATGACGATCAATAACATGGACTTTTTCAAATATATTATTAATATTCCATACTTTTACAGAACGATCAATTGACGATGTGATCACACTATTCCAGTTACCAATTGTTAATGCTTCCAATTGAATAATTCGTCCGAAATGTGCGTCCAGTACTTTTGTTAAGGCTTTCGTTTTAATACACCAAACATAAAGTGATTTCCGAACACCAGCAACAGCATAATTTAATTTCGAACTAACCATTACAGAATTTGATTGCATCATTTTTGTTGTGATATTTCTAACACCATGCGGTAATGATAAATAAATTGCTTCTTTACCGATTGAATTGGTTTTACCAAAATCCCAAATTATAAAACCTTTTCCGGCAGTTCCTAGTAGCATTCGATCATTCTGATCCAATTTCAATTGTAGAATCATTTCTTTTTCATCATTTTCATAACGTGGAAGATCACGTTCTAAATACCAAGTAATTGAATCATTTGCTTCATCAATGTAAAATTTATAGACGCTAACCTATTTGGAAGACGGCACAAATTTAATAAAAGTATTTTATGATGAAAGGACATTGTTTTTAAACCTGAAAATTCGTTTCATTTGTACAACAATAAAGTGTATCCCATTTTTTATTCAAAACCATTGCACTATGAAAATAGACTGGTTGCGATGTTGTTGTATTTTTGATGGTATCAAATCTTAAATGAGTTTCATTTATTTTACCGGACCAATAAACAATATGATAATTTTGTGGTGATGAAAATTCCATATCTGAAAAATTTTATATAATTTCAATAAATGATAATATAGACGTAGATCAGTTTACATAAAATTTCCCAATCTTCAGTTCCTGGTGGTGCATTGCCTTGCTCAAGTTGATTACCTCGCATATCAAAACGTGCCCATTTCAATTTGGTATTAACGAAAAGACTAAAAAAATAGAAAAATTAAACTATATAGATAGTCGCAGTTCTCCAGACCTTCTATAAATACACATGTTTGGTTTAAGGCAGTCAACTATTCATAGTTGAATTTGAATCTATCTTAGAGCTTTGAAATTGTGATCTGTATAGAAAACCTGTGAGGGTCAAGATTGTGCACATCTTTGGATAATCAGTAATTAGCAAAAATTTTAAATGCTATTACTTTCCAAAGTAGATCAAGATGGAACTATGAGAGTTGAGAGATTCACATGTGCATGCTCAGAATGGACATTATATAACATAAAAGAAAACAAACCTATGATTAAGCAAATATAATCCGGTAACATGTTGTTGAGAATTAAATGGATTATCAATGATTACAAATTCACTTGATAGCATATTAAGTAATACCGTTTGATTATTATTTGTATAAGCTGCCGCCCATTTATTGTCAGGACTCAAAACTAATTGTTGCATGATTCCTTCAATTCCAGGATTAACATCACGTGTTAAATCTGATGTGGATAAATCCCATGTAATGAAACGTGTTGAAATAGAAACCATATACCGATAATCGCTTGTCAAACAAAATGCAAAAACTGCAAATTGATGCCCTTCTAAAGAATACTTTTACCAACAAAATATAATTATTAGATTAAGAAATTTTCATTTGAACATTTCTTCAGACCTTTAAAGGACCACCAGGTGTATGTAAACAATGATTGACTGGTATTAAAGCACAATCTTTTGGTCCACTTTTATCACAAGCACGTAATAACATTTTAATATTTGGATTTCCACCAATTTCTGGTAATAAACGACCAACAAGCTGTGGTGCTAACATATTTGGATAAACAGCCAGAATTGCACCGCCCAAACGTAAAGCATCCGCTACTAGCATTAATTCTCGTTTAGCATCTTTATCATCAGTATTTGTTGAAGCATCTTCGAAATCGGCCAGAACTGCTTGTAGTGGACAACTTGATAATTTTGCATGTAGCCAATCGTAGTTGAAAAGGACGTTTGCATAAAGATCTTTAAATCGTCGTGAGCGAACTAAATGAAATGGAAGTTCTCCAAACTGTAGAAAATAAAATATAATTTCAAATATAATTAACTATATTTTTGGTTATTACTTTTCTTAGATTATAACGAGAAACTTTTCCTTCTTTATTTGTAAATACAAGAGGTTGAACTGGAACTTTTCGATCAGCTACACCTTCCTTATCTGTTAAATTGAATCTAGAAGAAAATTATTTTAACAACCTATATCGAATATCATAACGATGACCAGAAACAAACCTATGTCGTTGTATTTCGGTAAACTTAAATGGTTTTGGAACACCACCACCCCAAATACCTAAATAATAATCAGCAATTGATGAATGGAAATACAAAGCCATATTCATATTTTTGAAATATCTTTCACGAGCTGTATCACGAAATTGTCTGTGATACCAATTCATGACATTAACACCATCAGCTTCACGTTCACTCAAATAATTTGGTAAATCATTACGGATTCGAGTCCATAACAATGGCGGTATACGACGTGTTGGTGGTAAATGATATTGATAAACATCATCTAAAACTTTATCATCCAATGATATTAAATCTTCCAATTCACTTTCAGATAATCCAGATTTTGCTGCTGTTATATAGGCTAAAGCATGAAAAACTAAAATTCTTCCATGTTGCTTTTCAATACGTTCAAATAACATCATAATTGAATCCATAACAGTTGATGCCAAATGTGTTTCCTGTGGACGTGTATAACTTCTCCATCGACAGATTTCGGCGAAAACAAGTTTTACAAAAATCGGTAACGAACATTTACTTATCGCATTCGCCACTAATCTCCATTGGAAATTATTTAAATCACGACATGCTGTTTTCATCCACATCTTAATAACATTCATAGCTAGTTCTTCACCTAATGCTGTCACCTCAATGAAATTATCATCAACATCGATCATTCTACGAAGAAGATGATATTCTTGAGAAACTGTCGGATTTGATTCTTCACAAGCACATGAAAGGATTATCTAGAAAAATTCATAAATATTTATATTATTTTGAAGATATAAAAAAAATCGCACTTTGCAATGAGGTGGTAATCTTGTTGGTATCCAAGAAACCTTATTAGCATCCTGTGCACCAGTTAATTGATCAACAGAATCTAAATATAATGTTAACGGTTGATTAACGCTTGCATATGTTAAAAGCTGTTTAAAATGTGCTGTTAAAGGTACAAGATCATCAGGAATATTCTCAAATGGAAGTATATAATTGTATGAGATCTAAATATAAGGATAAAAACAAATTTAATATATATATATATATATATTTGTTTAAATTTTCGAAAAACCATACTTGTTGACAAATTGATATTAAAGTTGGTGTTAAAGCACTAGAATCGGGTGTTGTTCCTAAAAATCGTATAATATTTATTGGTTTTTTACCAACGAACCATTCTTTTGCAACAAGTGATGCACTCTTTGCTAACAATGATGTTTTACCACAACCACCTTCACCATATAATACCAATGGTTTATCAGAATTATCCAGCATATATCGATGAATATGGTCTAAGTTTTCTTCACGTCCATAAAAAACTTTTACCGAATTATTACATGCATGTAAATGTTGTAAAATTTCGGTAACAATTTGCCCTTGGGCACTTGAATCTTCTTTGCGCATTGCACGATCAACTAATTTAACAATATTCTTATAAAAATGTGCTATAAAATGATTTAAATATTCATCATGCGTTTCAATATCTAAACCTTCACGACCAATCCATTCGACGGTGTACCTGAAAAATTATTTAATTGTGATTTTAATTAAAACCACAAAATACATATATAGAAAATACTTTTGAATATTTGTAGATTCAATTTTGTTTGGTAATCTTTCATCTCTTAAATTTGCCAAAAGTTTTGATGATTCTGTATCCAAACTACGATTTATAATATCAACGAATAGTGAAGCTTTTTTAAGATTTTGCAAATTTATATTATTTATATAACGAACATATGCTAAACAATGATTTTTTGTATTACGAACATTAAGAATTCCATTAATAACTTCACGTTCGGTTACTGAAAAATTTAATTTCATAATAATAAATTTAAAATTCGAAAAATATTTAAATTACCAGACATAAAATAATTATGCATTAAATCTTTATCAATTTTTGCAGCTGAATGTAATGATTGTGCAGCTTTTCGTAATAGTTTTTGCATTTTTGTTAACGTATCCCACCAAACTGCTTGATCTTCGGCTTGTAGTTTTGGTACTCTCTGAATTTAAATTAGAATATTATTTAAAATGGTTAATTATTAATTATTTTATACCTTATTATTGAAATTAATAAGAATTGATGAAATTGGTTGTAGTACAGAAATTGGTGGAACTGCGTTACTGTCTTTCTTATACCACATATCTAAAAGTGCACCATCAATTCCCATTGACATTAATTCATCTCTAAGAAAAAAAAAATAATTGAATCAAAGAATATTTAAATATTATTAATTATGGTAGAGAAATATCTACCTCAACATTTGTAATTCTGATGATATAATATATGTTGGAATCGGACGATAACCATATTTTTGACCAAGAAATACAACAAAATTCGGACCCATCGATAAACGTTGGCAATTTTCGATTTCTTTCATACAAAGTTCTGTTGTCATGTGATCGTCTGTAGCTTCATCACGTACGCCCCATCTCATGTCCACTACCTAATTTATTGAAGAATAATTTAATTTTATTTAAAACTCATAATAAGTCGAAGATTTAAAGAGTTCCAGGTTGGTCTCACGAATATCGGAAAAAGTAATTTCTTCATGTACATAATTATAGATTACAAATATTACAACATACTGGCGAAATTTCATGAAAATCAGTTTTTTTTTTTAAAGTTTCTTTTAGATTTTTCAATAAGTAAGGAAAAGGTTAAGAAAAGTATGGGTAAGGTGCGTGTTCTCTCCATAAATTATACTGTACCACCAAGGTTTGAGAAAATAAGTGCGTTTTTATGTAGATTTTAGGGTAATTCAGTCTTTATGGGTTAAAAAATTTATGATATCATAAATTTTCATTTATAATATTCAAAAATGTTGTCGAAGAAAGTTCATATTCAATATTATGAAATTATTAAAGATTTGTTTTATGACGGGATTCCTATTCGTACATCGCATATGTGTCGTCATTTGTCCTCCTGCTCTTTTAGACGATACTCCATCTTTCATATAGTGGAAAATGTCCTTGGTACTATCGACCTAACGAAAATAACCAAGAAAATTATTAGCTTTCGTTTTTCTCAATTTTTTTTTTAGTCATTTTTATTAATAACTTTGTTTTGATTACCAAAAAATAGATTTTCCTATATCTTAAAAAATGGAAATAAATACTCGTA